>CM053596.1:231856734-231874652 GCA_028646575.1 Pseudocheirus occidentalis | reverse complement strand
TATGGGAAGGTATATGTATATGTATATGTATATGTGTGCATGAATACATATCTGACTATGTGTGTATATGAGTTCATAGAGGGCATAGGATCAATTGAATAGGAAGAGATGATACTTTAAAAGGTGAAACTCTGAGGTGGGAGAGGACTAGAATGAGAGGAGACAGGGAGAGACAGAATGGGGTTAATCATCCCATATAGAAGAGGCAAGGGATAACTGTTACAATGGAGGGGAAGAACAGGAAGGCAAACGGGAAAGGGTCAACTTTACTCTCATTGAATTCGGCTTAGGGAAGGAATGACATAAATTCTAAATTGGGTATCTTGCCACATAGGAGAGTAGGGGGAATGGGGATAAGAGGTGGGATGATGGAGGGGAGGGCAGGGTGGGAGTGAGGGCTACAAGAAGCACACACTTCTGTAAAGGGACAGTGACAGGGTAGAGAATAGAATAAGGCAGGGCAGGATAGGAAGGAGGGACATATAATCAGTCTCTCACAACATGTCCACCGTGGAGATGTCCTGCATAATTACACATGTACAGCTTGTATTGAATTGCTTGTCCTTCAAGTGGGAGTGGGTGATGAGGGAGGACAGGAAAGAATCTAGAATTTAAAGTCCACGTGTATGTATATATGTGGGTGTGTATATATATATATGTATATGTATATATATACATTTATTATTATTATTATTATTAACTGTATGCAACTGGGAATTAAGATATACAGGCACTGGGGTAGAGAGATCCATCCTGCCCTACCAGAAAGTTAGAGGGGCAATGGAGGAGGACATAGGAGAGAGCAGATTGGGGGCAGGGCTTTACAGTGGGATCACTGTTTGGGGGTTGTGGGTAGGGGAAAGATGAGGAGAAAACTTGTAACTCAAAATCTCATGGAAATGAATGATGTAAACAAGAAAATAAATAAAATAATTCAAAAAAATTTATAAGGATTCAACTATAAAATGAATTCTTCTGCCTTTTAATATCATCAGACAAATGTTTTAAAATAATTTCACTTTCTTTACCATGATCAATGCAATTTGTGTGTAAAATCTTTAATCCAATTTTGAGAATTTCTTACTAAAACATACTCAAAGCCTGAATTTCCATAGTAGATAAATTTTTGAAGCCAATCATATACATCTGTATGTAGTTCTTAGGAAAAAAAATACAGTCTAATCCTGTTAGATTCTCAAAATTTACTCTTCCATTTATTTAGAAAACTTTTTTGCATTACATCTTTGCCTTATTATTTTCTCTCATCATCCTTATATTATAATTTTACCACAAATACAGACTAAATATGTAAGATGTTCATACTTGCATCCTATTATAGTAACTCAGAGGTGTTCAGGAATCAATCTATCATTTAATAGGTTTAGCATTGTACATACAAAACTTCTTGATTATAGAAATTTGCTATAAAAGAAAAAGGAGGAATATAGTTATAACAATGTAACAGGGGGGTAAACTTCCTTAGTTCTATTTGATTACAGGCATGAGTTATATCTGGCAGTCAATCATACAGTCACAGTATATCAAAAGCAAGGAGAAGGATTAACCAGGTAAGAAAATTTCCTTTTCAGAAAAGAAACAGCACAATGTGGAAATAGAATCAGGAGGATCCTACTTAGGCTGTTCCACAGTCATCCCCATATCTACATACACCTTTAGCAGTTTCCAGACTGTAGCATATGCTATTTTCTACTATTGGATTCATGACAATTCAGACAACTATCCAAGTAATCAAAACTCAAAACAATAGTAAATTATAGTCCCAGGAATTTTTATTTTAAATAGCAAAATTTTACAACTTACGGCTTGAATATCTTTCCTGATGTTTTCCTAACAGTTAACATGCCATTTATCTTTTACTTATAAATTAAAACTCCTATCTTCTGGGGCTTCAGACAGACAGCAAATACCTGATAGTTGATTCATCACTTTGAAGCTACATCTTTAAATCACTTCTATAATAGCCAAACATGTATATGTGTGTGCATATACATATATGTATATATGTGTGTATGTATATGTATGTATATATACACATATATGTATAATGTGTGCATAATTATCTGCTTTATAATAAGATGTAGCTCATTAAATATTTAAAAATTTTCAAATATCTATTTTTATCACATGCTTTAAAAGCCTAATTCATATGTAACAGCATCCAGAATGAAAAGTTGTTTCATCTAACTGCATTTCTATTATGATGGTCTCTCAAATTTCATAATATAGTAGAATTTAGAAATACAATAATAATACAAACAACATCATGTATTTAAAACATGAAACAAAACTTCGGATGACTTCAATTCAGTTAATTAAATTTCCAAATTATCACATATAAAAATAATTAATCATATTACCTTTGGCATTTTAAAACCACTTTAGAATTATCAGGTATGGAAATAATGTAGTGCTTAGCATATGCCAGTCACTGTACTAAGCAATTTATAATCATTATATTATTTTAATCCTCACAACAACCCTGAGAGGTGGGTACTATTATTATTTTTCTTTATACAAATCAGGAAATTAAGGTAAACCAAGATAACATAAATTGCCTAAAATTATACAGCTAATAAATTTCTTTAACCAAAATGTAATTCAAGTTTCCCTATATTTTTCCAGCATTTTTATCAATACCTATATTTGGGAATCTGATCTGAGATGAGAGGGGTTAACAGGGACAGGGTCTCTGACCTGGGGGAGTTACAAAAGATCGTTGATCTAAACAATATTTTCTCTCTTCATGGTCAGAAATGTCAAGGAAAGGTTAACAAGCAGTTGCTATGAGGTGCAAACTGTTTACCTGCTTTTTTTCTTTCTTCATTCTGGTATTGCTTCCAAACTAGCTGCCTTCCTATATTTCCCTAGAACAATGAGGGCATTAATCTTACCATTAACTTTTAAAACTTTTCGAATTTAATTCTTATTTTTCCTTGAAGCAAATTATACAGAGTAATATGCCAAAATTTACTAAGATATTTTAAAGGGAATGAGTTCCTGGAATTATCCCCAAAATTCTCAGGAGTTCTCCCCTGAAATTTTAAAATTTATAAATCTTAATCTTAAAATCTTAAAAATTATAAATCTCCAAACCTCTAAAAATCTGCTAAGATATTTTTAGTAGTCCCACATACTTTGAGTACCTGATGTTCTTTCTATAATTTCAACATAACCAAGGATGAAATGGCATGGAAAAGGGGTCTTACAGGTTTTTTTCTCTTTTCTTATAATCTAATCCCCCATGGAAAACCTAAAGTGGGAGTTACTCCTGCTTACTGGGGCAATTGTTTCAAATATGAAAGTTCACTAATCTGCAACATCACACCTATCAGATTGGCAAACATAACAAAACAGGAAAATAACAAATGTTAGAGAAGATGTGGGAAAGTTAGAACACTAATTTATTATTGGTGGAGATTTGAACTGATTAAACCATTCTGGAGAGCACTTTGGAACGATGCCCAAAGGGCTATGAAAATATGTGTACCCTTTGACCCAGAATACCACTTGTAGGGCTGTATAGCAAAAAGGACATAAAAATGGGAAAAGGGCCAACATGTATAAAAATATTTGTATCAACTCTCTTTGTGGTGGCCAAGAACTGGAAATAGAGGGGGTTCCCATCAATTGGGGAATGGCTGAACAAGCTGTGGTATATGAATGTAATGGAACACTATTGTGCTATAAGAAATGATGAACAGGAAGACTTCAGAAAAACCTGGGAAGATTTGTTTGAAATGATGCTGAGTGAGGAGAGCAAAACCACGAGAATATTGTACACAGTAACAAATAAAGTCTGTGAACACTGATTTTGAGAGACTTAGCCTTTCAATTCAAGGACCTAAAATATTTCTAAAGGACTCATGATGGAAAATGCCATCTACATCCAGAGAAAGAACAGTAGAGTCTGAATGCAGAATGAAGCAGACTATTTTCTTTTTCTCTTTTCTTTTTTTTCTTTCTCATGTTTTCTCCCATTTGTTATAATTCTTCCATATAACATGACTTATGAGAAAATATGGTTAATAGAAATGTATATGTAAAGCCTATATCAAATTGCATGCCTTCTTGGGGAGTGAGAGGAAAAAATTTAAAATGTATGGAAGTAAAGGTTGAAAACTAAAAATAAATAATTATTTTTTTAAAAAAGAAAAAGAAAGTTCACTAATCTTTCCCAGTGTTCTAAACTCTCTGGCTACAGCCCTTAGAATTTTTTTCTGGATGACTGCATCTTCAGTCTTTCAAGGTAACAGAATCTACACAGACATTTTATATGACACAGACATTTTACATTTTACAAAGATACACAGATAAAGCAACAAGACAAATACATACAGATACAAAGTGTGCAGTTGCAGTCAATAGCTTGGAACAGGAGCATGGAGCTAACCAAAAACTCAGCCTGCAGGAAAGCTGAAGCCAAAACAGAGTAGGCTAGAGTCACTTGGCCTGTGAAGGCTGAAGCCAAACAGAGCAGGCAGGAACAGTTGGTTAGGAGAACAGAGTTTGCAGAATGGATATCCTTAACAGAGAGACCCAAGACAAAATGGGTCACTGGAGAGCCCCTCAGTTTTCCTCACAAAGAATGAAGAGTTCTACTAAGGAAGGAGTTGAGAGCTTGGAGCAGGAACAAGGGCAGAGGATTCACTAGATGAAACAGGAAGTTAGACTCTGGAGAAATAAATCTCTGATGGTTCCCAGTCCATTCACACCAATATTGGAGAGTTCAATGGCCCGGTTCCATGTCCACTCCCACTTCTACCACCCATTAATGTCAACTGGACCAAAATGGCCTCTATCCAGAACCAAAAAAGAAGGCTACAGACAGGAGAGTCTGGAATCAAAGAGAAGTTTAATTTCAAAGTGAAGGAAATGACTTTCAACCAAGGACATATGTGCATAAGTCCCACCCCGAGTGGGATGACCCATTTTATGTAGGCAGATCTCAAGACTTATACCTATGGCTATACAGTGAGCTGTACTCCTGACATGAGGGATAACAGCAACAATGAAATTAATTTTATTCATGGCAGGACTTCATGACCAGAACATAAATATAGTAGGTGTTTGTCTGGGCTCAGAGATCACCTGGTGATGGTGAAAGTAATACAACAATACGTGATTTTGGCAGAGGGTGAAATCATCCAGAGGGTAAGCACAAAGAGTCATTGTTATGCCCAACTCAGTGCACAATTTGCTTCCTGAACCTTATCTCTGAAAAACAGGGTATCTCCTAATATCTTGACACCCCTCAACAAATCTACCTTTCAGACCTGGAGAGAATCAGAATGTAATCACATGGTTACATTATGCTTCCCATGGAAACTAGATCTTCAGTATCTGCACCAATCCATGATGGGGGTGGAGGGAAGGGAAGTATGCACAGTATTAAGATGTAGGAATATACTACATCTTTATCTTTGCCTCTTAAAATCATTATCTCCCTACAAGGTTTAGTTCAAATGTCAACTCCTGAGTAAGGTCTTTCTTAACATCCTCCCTCCACTTGGTAATACCGTCCTCCTTCACAAATTTCCTGTTATTTAATAATAAATCTTTATATATTGTACCCTTCAGTAAACATAAGTTACTTGAGGACAAGTACTATACTTTTTGTCTTTGCTTTGTTTTTCCCAAGTTTCTAGTGCCTTGCGCATATTCAATTCTTAATTCATGTTTATTGAATTGAATTGAATTTAGCAAAAGGACAGGCATCCATCAGCTTCTGAGGAAATCACTATATTTTTAAACAGTGATACATTAAATGCATAGTGATTTATAGAGAATATGCCTGACAGTGCTGTGACAAGCTAAGCCATGACACATCCAAGCACTATTATCTCCTCTGTGACACATATACAAGTCAAACAATAGAGTTGGTTGCATCCAAAATGTCAAACAATAAAGTTGCCTTGATCAAAATTTCTACCAAGGAAAGGTAAAAGGGAGAAAGGATGAGAAACTTATCCTAACCCTTAAAGAAAAATAGGCAGTAGTTTTTTTTCCTTGAAAGGATGAGAACAAAAACATTCCTGTCACTGTAAAGCCACGAACAAGCAGCTTTCCAGAAGAATGCTAATGTGAACAGCTTTTAAGGTTCTGATTACATAATACAGTGAACATTCTATTCAATAACAAATCATAGTAAAACATCCACAGTAAATCAAGGTACAGCATTCACACTGTCACAACTAATCACAGATAATCAAAATACAGCATTCACAACAAATTATCACAGAAAATAACCACATAGTTTTCACCACACTGGTCATATAGTTTTGAACAAAGTATAATCATTTAGTAAATCAATCACTTGGTAACTTGATCATTCAATCAACTCAATCATTCAATCATCCTTAAGGAGGTTGCCTCCTTAAGGGTCACAAAATACAATAGCCAAAGTTCTCCACTCATGGCACACACTAAGGTACAATATCAGTCACTACTCAGCACCCTGTTAAGGGGTAGTATAAAATACACCAGCCATCTACCCCTTAATCACAAATAAGTTACAATCTTCTCAGTCAGTACACAGTATCCCAGTAAAGTCTTCTTTCAGCTTGACTTGGGGTAGTCTCTCAGATTCCCTAGATCCCCTTCCATGGTCCCAACTCTTACCTGGATTCATCAAACTGTCACCTGAGTTCAAAGGCAGACAGCTCCCAGGTCCTTGTCTAGCTCTCTATGCAGTTCCTGCACCACACTGAAGCTCACAGCATCCAGTCCACCTTAAATGCTCCACAGTCTCTGTTCCCAGGAAGTCAAGGCTTAACAAAGCCACAAACAGACAAAATGCCAACATCACAGTAATGCTTCCTCAGTCTTCTGAAGGTTGGATTGTCCTTGAAATCAGCAGCTCCTCAGCAGCTCTGGCTGGCCCTTGGAATTAGCAGAAGTTTCAGCTGATTCCCAGAATCAAAATCACTTCATCCAGGTTCTCAAACTAAAAATCATTCTCTCCAGCCTGGGCCCCTCTTCCTCAGCTCCCAGAATCTGGCTCCAAGAAGATCTGTCTGATGCAGCAAGGGCTTCTCCTTATATACATACAGCATTAGCTTCTTCCTTCTTCATTAGCTTCTTCATTAACTCTTCCTGTTACATCAGCAACAGGGATTCATACCTTCTGTTTCTTTAACAGAGGCTTGATTAATTCCTAAGTGCTAAGTATCTGTTAGCTTTGCCAATACAAAGGGATCACATTACATTACTATTACAGTCTCCAAAGACCAAATCTAGTGACTTTTATTAAGTTGTCATTCTCCTTGTCTCCTCTGCAGCATTTGGCATTGTTGGTCAATCCCTCCTATAGAAACCTATTACTCCTTTAGTGTCCCTAAGACTAGAGATGTTTTTCTACCTCTCTGAATTCTCTTCTTTCTTTCATAGAATCACAGTATCTGGGAGTCCAAAGGAAATGCAAGTTCATCGATCCAACCAGCACTCAAACAAGATTCTCTTCCACAAAATCCAGTCTTTGTTGCCAGGCTTCTGGAACAGGGAATCCATTACTTCCCAAGACAGGTCATTCTACTTTTTCTATCTCTAATCACACAAAACTTTTTTTGCCTGCATAAGGACCAAACTAGTTAAGCCCACATTGTTGTTGTTCAATGATTTCAGTTGTATCCAATTCTTCCTGACCCCATTTGTGATTTTATTTGCAGAGATACTACAGTAGTTTGCCATTTCCTTCTCCAGCTCATTTTACAGACAAGGAAAGTGAGGTAACTTGCTCAGGGTTACACAACTAGTAAGTGTCAGAGGCCAGATTTGAACTCACAAAGATGAGTTTTCCTGACTCCAGGTCTGGTATTGTATCCACCATACTACTTAGCAGCCCCATTATTTGATTTAATGGTTTAAAAAAAAACAGTTGGTCACATTCTTTACTGATTCTCAAATTTCATAGCTGGGCTCCTAATTTTGCATAAAATTGAAATCAATTCACCTATACTATGTTTTAAGTAGTTAACTCTCAGAGATGAGATCAGAGGATGATCTGATAGTTTTTCTAAGGATAACTGACATAGCAAAAGAATTTTTTGAGCAAATGTATTTGATTGGACCCTGTGTGTTATTTCTTGCCTACCTTTGGATTTCCCAAGTGAGATTCAGGAATTATTATGTTCCAAGTATTAGGTGAAAAAGACATCCCACAAACCATAACAATAAAGAAGCATTTGGTGGCTTCTTTAGAGAACTCACTTCTGAGCAAAGGCCATTTCCTGATCACTTGGACAATACCAACAAAACTGTCTGTTTTGTGAAACCAAATACTATGTAATTATGATGACTAAGCTTGTCCCCAAAGAAAAGAAGAAAGGAAAAAATGTACCTTCTTTCTTTATTTGTAGAGATGGAACAGTGGGGAAGGGTGTTACAGTGGGGAAGGGTGTTATGTTGTTACATTGCATATGCTGTTGGATTTAGTTGATAAGTTGCTTATATTTTAAGAACAGGTTTTTTTCTATCTTTTAAAAAATTCTGTGTTACAAAGGATTGGTTTACTAGGTCAGAGAGGGGAAAAGGAATTCAAAAATAGGAGGTAATAGATAAACAAAATATATCAATGGAATTCTTCAAAAAACAAAATGAAAATTAGTTTGTTTTAGGAAATGCTTGTCAGAATCTATACTTGCTGGAGTTTCCATGAAGTAAAATAAAAATGAACTAACAGGTCTTACAAGGTTGTAGACTCTCAAAAAAGAAAGAATCATAGTAGCCATCTAGTTCAATCTCTGTACCCAAAAGGAATCTCTGCAGCATTCCTGACTCTGGCTGTCCAGACTCTGCTTGAAAAATATACAAGGAGAAACTCCCACCTGTCAAGGCAAACCTTGCCAGGCTGAGATAGCTCTAAATTGTTAGGAAGTTTTCCTGACATAAAACCTAAATTGACCCTCATGAAGCTTCAGTCCATTGTTTGTGGTTCTGACCTCTATTGCCAAAAAGAGTGATTCCAATCCATTTCCCACATGACAGTCTTTAATACTTAAAGACATCCTCCTCATACCCAGAAGTCTTTTCTTCTCTAGGCTAAACATCATCAGTTCTTTCAACTATTCCTCAGTGATGTGAACTCAAGGCCTTTCACCATGCGGGTTGCCTTCCTCCAAACACCCTCTAGCTCATCAGTGTCAACCTGCTTTGTGAAATGATAAACAACAAAGGACATGGTATAGATCAGAAATGACACTGGAGGTACTAAAAAGTATTAAGAATAAAGAAGGTGAGGGGAAGAATCTTCCCATCTCTGACTCCAGCGCCAGGCAATGCTGAATACAGGGTAGTATAAGCTTATTCTATGTTCAATTCCATACGAGAAAGATTCTTTTAAAATCCTTTTCTGATAGTAAAGATCATAAATCTATATAGAACAGGAAGGGACCTCAGGTTTAACTCTCTCATATTGAAGATAAAGAAGCCAAGGTTTGGGGAGGCTAAGTGAGCTACCCAAAATAACATAGGTAGAAAACATCAGAGAAAAAAGTTTGACTCAAGTCCTCAAGAGCCATGTTCTTTCATCAGACCACGGGTGAGTGCCCTCAAAACAAGTTGTGGAGAAGTAAGAATGGGAATGGAAGGAGTGAGTCAGAGCAAAATAACTTCAGCAGAACTGGTCCTTCATCCATCTGTTCAATAACTACTTAGGTGTCTACTCCTAATCTCAAGACGAATGCAATTGGATAATATATAATATTAACTATATTATCAAGTTGCATTTGTAGGGTAGGACAGGGTCTGCTTCTAATCTAGTGTGGCTTTCTAATCTTCAGATTAGGAATAGGCTTGACTCTTCTCTCCCCACAACCTTCCATATTAAATCAATTGGCAAGACCTCACTTTTACATCCAGAACATCTCTCCTATTCTTTACATTCTTCCTGTTCACATGGTCACTGCTCTAATTGAGGCCCTCTTTCTTTCTTTCCTCTGGAGCAATCTCCAGTCATCCTGATCTATATCTATATGGCTCTGGAGGCAAAAGTGAAGCTA
Organism: Pseudocheirus occidentalis; assembly: GCA_028646575.1. NCBI lineage: Eukaryota > Metazoa > Chordata > Mammalia > Diprotodontia > Pseudocheiridae > Pseudocheirus > Pseudocheirus occidentalis. The sequence continues at coordinate 231,864,636 of CM053596.1, read as the reverse complement.
GTGACCTTGCACAGCCCTCTCTTGCTTAAATTCAATTCACTCATAAGTCATAACATCATCTTCCTGATGGCATCGTCCTCTTCAAGAATTAAGGACAGATAACAACAACAACAACAACAACAATGTAATAGACTAAGGGAAACTAGGTGGGGGAGGGGGAGAGTTGGAGCACTGAACCTAGAGTCCATGAATTCAAATCCAGCCTCAGAAACTTACTAGCTATGTGACCCTAGGCTCTTAACCCTGTTTGTCTCAGTTTCTTCATCTGTAATGAACTGAAAATAGAAATGGCAAACCACTCCAGTATCTTTGCCAAGAAAACCCCAAATGTGGTCACAAAGAGTCAGAAATGACTGAACAACAACAACAAAATAGCCTCTAAATTTACCTTCCTACTTCCATTACCTTCTTTCTCCAATATATTGTACACATTAGCTGCCAAAATTCCTAAGTATTCCTAATATTCTGAAGGCATCGATTTGATCATGTTACAACCCTACTCAAAAATTGCCATTTCTTGCCTTTAGGATAAAACCCAAAGTCCTTCACTTAGGCCTTCCAAAAACTGAAGAGCTTTGTTTTCCCCTACCAAAAAAAAGCAAGATTTTCCAGAATCTCAAAGATATCCACAACTATCTCCCCATGTACATAGGAAAATATCTTGTTCTAGGGAATATAGAGCAGCTCTATGCTCTCTAGGACAGAGAGGATAAGGCAGATCTCCTATAATTCAACTATGAAGAAGTTCAGAAGTTCTCTGTATTGATAGCTCCCAATGGTTCCAAGACAGGTTCACTATATCTGGTGTCAAAAGGACTGAAGTTCAAATCCTGACTCTACTTACTACCTGCAGGAACTTACGTAAGCCACATCACCCATAAGGGTATCCATTTTCCTCATCTGTAAAACAAGAACCTTAGACTTGATGGTCTCTTGTCCCTTCCATCTCCAAATCTATGAGCCTATTGTCTGACTCCTCTATAGTCTTTGGTCTTACTTTGCATGACTCCTTAACACACATTCCACACTCTATTCTAGCTATTCTCTACACTCCTCAAAGGCTGCCATTCCTGGGGAATGGCAAATCAGACTGATTTACCCCCAAGGCCTGAACTTTGGGATGCCCCTTAGTAATGCTGGAACCACATGGGTGAGGCTGCACGAGGACTCTAGAGATAGTAGGTGAAGGTAAGAGGAGGAGGTGGGGCTGCCATCTGGTACTTAAAGAAAAAAAGCAAAAAACATAAGGAGCTTATGAAAAATAGGCATTTCGTTCTCCCTCCACTCTTCCTTCTGAAAAAAGAATGCTAACTATAATATTGGCAATGGGAGCATTTGGCGAAATGGGAGCATTTGGCAAAAAATAGTCCCTTTACCCCCTCCATGAATGCCCCAGCATGCATGTCATCTTTTTTCTTCTCCTTTAAGGTTATTCTTGATTTTAATTTTAACCAAATTCTATCAGTTTACAAATGTTTTCATGGGGATGAGGGCAGAAAGAATTCATGATAAGATGTATCCTAACCTCCATATCCTCTGAAGGTCCTGTTGCTATATACTAATTCATTAACTGGAAGAATATACAGAATGAAATAGATTAGAAACATATTCTAGTCATTTGGATGCTAACCTTCTTAAAATATTGCTTTTATGTCACTTGTGATACCTTTCATTATTGGACTGTAATGTCGATCAAGTGCTTATTAACTGTCTACCATATGCATAATGAAGTATAGAAAGAAGTCTTCAAAATACACAGTTCCCTCCCACCCAAGAGCTTCAGTTGCCCTGGAGAGACAAGACATCAGCAGAAAAAAAAGAATAAACAATACCAGGTAGAATACTACTCATGCTGATTCTTAACATTTCATTGTGTATAAATCAGAGTTGATTCACAGAATCTCAGAAGGCAATGAGCCCAGCCCATACTGGAAAAAAAAAGAATCCTTCCCCCTTGCCCCTCCAACTTGCCCAATAGAGTCACACAGCTTTTCTTTCCTTCATGACTTCCAGTGATGAGGAACCTGCTACCTCCAAAAGTAGCACTTTTGCATAGCTTTAAGTTGTTAGGAAGTTGCTGTCTTTTCCTTAAATCAAGCTTTAATTTGCCTCTTGGTAACTTCTGTCCATGGTGGCTAGTTCTTCTCTTTGTGGTGTAAAGTTAACAGGATTTAAGATCTCCCCCACCCATTAATAGGCCTCAAGATGGAGCCCATTAGGGGAGGCTTGCTTGTATGAAGGCTTTCACAGCTTTTGCTAATTTCTAATTAGGCACTCAGTCAGGAGGGTTGTGATGCCTTCTGGTTCTGATAAGTCTATATATACTCTGGGTTGGTATATTGCTTTGTGAGCTCACTTATGAAAAGGATCTTGTGGTCAAGATTCTGAGTGGCTGTGTATTCAGAGCTTCTAAAGAGCTCAGATGTAAAGGCTCTCTCCATCCAGAAATGTATGTAAAGTATATAGTTGATTTAGGCAGTCAGAGCCCTGTCTATTGGTCTTTATTTCTCTGCTTGTATTTTCTCTGAAATTCAGGGTGCTTTTTCCCTGAACTAGTGAATGTAGTTTAGAAAAAAAAATTGTTGACCCCTTAAGCAGCTATCTTTCCTAGTAAAGCAGATCTAAGAACCTGTGCTAGCAGCCATCCTGGGTATGCCAGTGTGGTTGCAGCTACATGTGGCCAGGCAGAAAAAGCCTAACCTCTCCTCCAAGAGACAGCCTTTCAACACTTCAACATAGAGGATGTGTCTATTGTGTCCCTGCTAATTATACTCTTGTCCAAGCTAACCTTCCCCAGTTCCTTCAACTGAGCCTAAAATGGCATGACATCAAGGCCTGTCATTGTCCTAGTTGCTCCCTTCTAGATACTTTCTGACTAAATCATTGGCCTTCCTAAAATACAGCACACAGAACATAACACTTCAGATATGGTCTCACCAGAGGAAAATACAAAGAAACTATCATTTCCCTAGGGCCTAGACTAGTGTAGTCTAAGACGAAATCAATTTACTGGGCTGCTGTATCATTGGCATTTCTGAGTAAATTTAGAACTACAAAATTCTTTGTTGATCTGTAAAACTACCTAAAACTCTCTCATTTCCTGTGTCTCTCCAACTAGTTTGTCAGCTCCTTTAAGGAGGTAAATATGTGTTATTCATTTGGTGTACTCCAATAGATGTTGGGATGGATGTATGGACGAATAGATGGCTTTCTCTACTCTGCTCAAGAACTTCATTTTTCCTCAGTGTGTCATTCTCTTTTTTTTTAATTTTCACATTAGTCATGAAAATTAGAACTAATGGGAGGAATCTTAAGAAAGAAAAGAAGCAAAACAACAAAAGAAAAGGAGAGCAAATAGTATGTTTCCTTCTGCATGCAGACTCCAAAGTTCTTTCTCTGAATGTGGACAGCATTTTCCCTCATGAAGCTTTTGGAACTGTCTTAGATACTTGCATTGCTGAGAAGAGTTAAGTCTATCAGTTATTGCACAATGTTACTGTTAGAGTACACAATGTTCTCATTCAGCTCATTTCACTCACATAAGTTCGTAAAAGTCTTTCCAGGTTTTTCTGAAGTCTTCCTGTTCATCATTTCTTATAGAACAATGGTATTCCATTACATCCATATACCACAACTTGTTCAGCCATTCCCCAACTAATGGGTATCCCCTCAATTTCCAATTCTTTGCCTCCACAAAAAGAGCTTCTGTTCAAAAACTTTAAATTATTCTTTATTTCATTTGCCATTAAGTCCCAAATCCTTTGCCTATCTTTCAAATGTTCTCCCTAATCTGCTCCAACCTAACATAATTAATTTTGTGCTCATACATCTCCAGAATGTACCCTTAAATCAAGTCAATCTTACTCTTATCTTATGCCATGCTCATCCTCCACCCCCACTCCCCAGGGTACAAAGCTGGTATGTGTCAGAGTCACAATACCAAGCTGATTCTCTTGCATCAGTCACTGTAATTTTTAAATCACGTGTTCCCTTCATATAGGTATGGATTTCTTATCATGTGCATCACAATTGAAAAAGCTTGGACCTAAAATAGCTGGCAGTACTGGGTTTCTAGGAAGTATCTAATAAATACTTCAGAATAGATTATTTTTCACAAGTCCAACCCAAAGATATGCCAGCTTTTAAGGAAGAGATGGGGAGAGGAGGCCAGAATGTTCATAAAGGAAGAAAGAAGTATGAAGAAAATAATGATAAACTTGTGATTTCAGAGAAAAGAGGCATTGTGAAGAAAAATATGGGTTAAGAGAGATTAAGGAGACACATATGGTTTTTCACCCTGCTAACAGATAAATCAAGATTTGATTCTTTGCTTCCAATGTTCTATTATCCATCACCCAGATGGAGCATTTCACATCATCACAGGAAATAATTTTCTTGATATTTTGTTACCCCATAGGTCCCCCTGTGGGTCTTTACTTCTGCATTGTATCATACCTGAGCTCTTCCAAGTACCTACTGGATTCCCCTGAGGTCTCTGACAATCTCAGTATAGGTCCACAATGCATTTGATGGGGGAGACTGCTGATTCATTACTATTTCTTCCTGATAAATTTAGGACTATGCAGTTCATCACTTTTTGAAAACACCTTCCAGGACTGTCTTATGTGCTGTACTTCCACTTAGCACTATATTTGGATGTGGTTGTTGTAGGTTTATTCATCCTTTGCAAAATTATTCTTTCCTTCCTCCCACCACATCTGCATGCTGCCAATGGGACATATTTTGAGTCCTGGTAGCAAGATTTATCTGCTTTTCTCTTTTGGCTTCTTCCCAGGAGCACCTCCAGGTACCACCAATATGTAAACAGGTTCATGTTACTTGATTAAATATACCCTTCTGACTGAAGTCTAAAAGAATTCAAGTGGTAGATGCAAATGAAATGAGCATAGTATAGCCATTAGTATATATGTCATTATTTTATCATTAGAGTTTTACACTTTTATATTTAGAATGTTCATAATTAAAGATAGAATAAAAATTTATATTTTATAATTCTGTACATTTTAATTTGAAGCTTTTTTGAGCAAAAGTTTTTATTGTAGTTATTGTAACTACTGAATGAATAAGTTTAAAAGAGTATTATATTATTACCCTGGCACTCATAATACTTTTTTTGTTGTTGTTATTGAAAGGGATTCAAAGAACACCACCCCAAAAAAGTTGAAAACAACTGCTGTAATGGAAAAAGCACTGGAATTAGGGTTTAAATCCCTGGATTCAAGTTCAGGAACTACTGCTTAATAAATATGGAAAGTTATTTTTAAATCTCTGGACTTCGTGCTCCTCATATGTAAAAGGGCAGGATTGTTTGAGATAATTTTAATAAGATTCCTTCCAGTTCTTACTTGTAGTAATTAAACTCTTACATCTTTTCATTAATTAATCCTTTCCATAAACATTTAACAGCACCCACTAGGTCCATGTCAGTGTCATGGGCAAGACCAAAAAGAAAAAATTATAATGCATAGTCCAGGTGGGGCACTGGGTTGAGATTCCATTTTCTTTTATCAGTTTGAAAATCAGAGGCTTAGCTCCTACAGCGTACCAAATATTGAGATGCAGGCTCTCTTTGGATGTTTACTCAGCACCATATGTTTGATGTCTGGATATCTAATGTAACATAGACAAAACAGTCAGTTGCATCAAAATGACTGACTACCTTTTTTTCCCATTTTCCTTTCAGACAATTTGCAATGTGGAGGCAGCCCAAGTGTGGCTCCTGCAGGAAGTGAGTGGGATGAAGAGCAGTAGGTGTGGCTCAGCCCAAGAAAGATGACTCTAATCAGTGTGTACCAGAACAGTGTTTGGCAGGCCTGGTTTCTTATAACCTCTCTACCATTCTGATAAATTAATGCTTGGTGGGAAGGAGGTGGAGCAAGAGGGTTGCTACTGCTTCCAAATGAATTTTTGGTGTGTATTTCACCATTTTTAAAGTTTAAACTTTTGGTAACTCTATGGGGCTGAAAGAGCAAGTTTGGGGTTCAATAGTTCTGAGTCTAGCTTCCAACCCCCAATAAAATGACTTTTTCACATTTCTTCCTGCTGTGACAGCTGCTCCCTTTCAATGGTCACTTCATTTGCAAAATTCTCATTTATAAAATCCAGGATACTGAGGATCTTGAAGCAAAATCACTTGCAAAAAAGAAATGGTTTCAACAAAATATTGTGACTGTGCAGCCAACTAAATTTTGATCATAATCTCTCCTTCTAGAAAAGCCAGAAAATTGATTAACTAGGTTAGGTCAAGTCCAAGAGATACTATTTAAAATTTAAAGCATGCCTTACATAGTCAAGTCAATAAGCATTTATTAAGTGCATATTGTGTATTAGACCCTGTGCTAAGTATTAGAGATATAAATACAAGCAAAAAAGAAAGACAACACCTAACCTGAAGGAGCTTACATTCTAATTGGGCAGATGGAGTTCGAAGAAGCCAGAAAGATATTCAGAATGAAGGATAGCTTCTCTGGACCCTTTGGAGGAGCCAGAGCTTCCTGGAAGAATCCATCAATGGTTCAAGAGGGATGAAGGGATAAGACAGATAAAGTACAGTGCCAAAGTCTGGAGAGTGAAATATGGCTAGTCTGGGCCTACCATGGCCTGGGCTGCTAAAGTGAGATATGATACAGAAAAGAACAAATATGACGTGATCTTTGAAATATATCATGAAGATACATTAACATAATGGAATATTTTTGTTCAGTAATGAGTATGAAGTATATGAGTATGAAGAATCCAGAAAGATATGGGAAAATTAGTGTGAGCTGGAATAGTACAAAATAAGCAGAACCAAAAGAAAAATATATGCTAGCACAACATAGGAATGCAAACTCTGGGTAATGGAAAAACCAATGAATCTCCTAGAGAAGAGATAATGAAACATACCTCCTCCCTTATGGTAGAGAAGCAGAGTGCGGTGAGGATCAAATATTCTAGAGATTGGCAGACAAGGTCTTTGTACATTTAATTTTACTTAGTTGTTCTTCTTGAGAGACAATCAGAAATGACTATGATATAAAGACAGGAAGACTTCATGGAGGAGGTGAATACAATTAGATTGATAGAAGTATAAAGGAAATAACCAAAGGAAAGAACATGGCTATGTATACATATAAAGCATGACATTTACGTGAAACTACAAGGATGGTGTAATAGTAATCAATTTATTAGGTATTTAGGGCTAAGTAGATCTAGGGCTAAGTAGATCAGATACTTAGGGCTAAGTAGCACCTAGTAACTTAGGGCTAAGTATAGAACTCTGTCCATTGGTGAAAGGATGTGAATTCCCCTGTTGACTTGGAAGAAGGCTATTGGCTGAGACACTCCCCTGTTGACTTGGGAGAAGGCCAGTGCTGTATATAAGGCAGAATTTTAGCTAGATAAGGGAGATTTTGGATTTGGCTCCTCAGTGAAGCTGACTGAAGACATGAACAGGATGGGACTTTGTTTGTTCATGGACTGGCTGATCCTTGAGTTCCAGGCAAGAGAACTCCTGAAGGGTTTGAGGTGTGCTGAACCCTGTGAACTTCAGTGTGTGCCAGGGATTGCCCTGAGGACTGTACAAGGACTTGGGAGCTGTTCATCTCTGAGGACTGGACAAGAGCCTGGCAGCTTTCAGCTCCTGAATCTAGGTGATTGTCTGGCAGATTCAGGAGGGAGCTGGGACCAGGGAAGAGGATCCAGGGAATCAGAGAGACCACCCAGAGTCAAAATGAAGAAATGGCCTCCCCTTGGACGAAACTGATGTTTGCTGAGGACAAGGACCTGAGAGATGTTCATCTCTGAGGAATGGACGAGAACCTGTCAGCTTTCTGCTCCAGACTGTAGGTGATTGTTTGACAGACTCAGGAGGGATCTGGGACCAGGGAAGAGGATCCAGAG
>CM053596.1:231829129-231856234 GCA_028646575.1 Pseudocheirus occidentalis | reverse complement strand
CCCCATTCATGGACAGAAGCTATGAGGAAGCAGACATGGGTCTCAACCTAGGGAAGAAATTAGTAACAATTAGAGTGGTGCAGAAATGGGAAAGAATCTTGGTGAAGAAGTGTGTTCTTTATCACTAGAAGTATTCATGTGGAGATTGGGCAGCTACTTGTATTAGGTGCTATAGAGTAGATTCATCAAATAGCCAAGGGGTTGAACTATTTCACCTTTGAGCTCCTTCCTATGTCTGAAATCCCATGATCCTATGAAACTATTCTTGTAAAAACCTATTGTATATGTTCATTTCTTGAGATCTATTTTTACTGATATTTCAGCATGAGGGGAAGAGATGCATCCCAATTATATTTTTAAAGAAGGGAAGATATTGCCTCTCATTTTTATGAGTGTCCGTTTCTTACAAATATCTCTAATTATTTTCACATTAAGCTTATTCTCAATCTCTCCATTGTTATTATTCTGTTTATGTAACGTCACTCACCAAGTACCTTCCAGACTCCTTCCCACCAGCATACACAATACATTCCAATTATGCAATTATGCCATTGTAATCAAATCATTAAGATTCACATTAAACATGTATTAAAGTTCAGAGAAAGAAAAAGAGAGAGAGAGAAAGAACTCCAGACACAGGCACCAATTGAGAGGGAAGCAGACAAATATGGCCCGGATTCCATTCTACTTTTAATGAGTCAGAGACTTCAGAACTAGGTTTTCAGGTGGGATATCATGGCTCAGTGCAGGTTGCTCTATTTTAAAATAGAAAAACAACCTCCCATCCAAGAAACCCCTCGATTTTTTTAAACCCCTTAATCTTAAACAGGTTGGTAGAAACAACTCTTAGCCTTCTTCAGCACCTTGGACAGGACTTTGCCCTGAGTAGTTACTTAATGGTTGTTAAAAGAATGAATAAATCTCATGTATCCCCATAGTTTCAATACCCTAATATGCCCCAGTGTCAACTTGACTCAACCTCTGTTCCAATTTCCAGACATCTCTTGAAGGAGAGGTAAGCATGGTATGGTGGGGAGAACACTGCCTTCCGAATCAATTGATCAATAACAACAACAAAATTTCAACCTAGTTCTCTCTATTTTGCCCAAGCTGGAAGATCAGGGGTCACTCATGAGCATACCCTACTCTGATCAGCATGGCCTATTCCATTTTCAAATTAGATCAGTTCACTCCTCTTCAAGCAACCTAGTGCATCTCCCCTCCATATTAATACTAAAATTTTGTGGCCTCTGTATCAGTACAGTTCAATTCAGTTCAGAAATCTCAAGCTCAAGAGATCCACCAGTTTCAGTCTCCCCGGTAATAGGGATCATAGGCATCTACCACTAACCCTAGAAATAATCAGTAGGAATTTATTAAGCAACTAAAGTATGTCAGGCACTGTTCTAGGTGCTGGGAAGGCAAATGCAAAGAATGAATCAATCAATGCCCACTCACAAAAAGGGAGACAATAAGAACACATATAAATGTAAAAATCATAAATATAAAGTAAAATACAAATATATACAAAGAGGGGAGGAAGAGTACGAGTAATTGGGGTAAGCTGAGAGACCAGGAAAAGATTCATGACAGTGATGGTGCTTACTCTGCATGTGAAAGGAAGAGAGATACTCTATGAAGTGGAGATAAGGAAGGAGTAAATTCCAGGTAAGTGAGTTGAAGGGCCAGGGTTCAAATCCCAGTACTGCCCTTCCACCACATGATAAGCATTTATTAAGCATCTATTGTGTGCCAAGCCCTGTGCTTAGTGCTGGAGATACATACATAAAAGCAAAAATAATTCCAAAAGACTCATGATGAAAAGCTATCCACCTCCAAATAGAGGAGGAGAATAGATGGATTCTGGGTACAGAATGAAGCATTTTCCTATCTTTCTTTATCCCCCTCCCCTCTCTCTGTCTGCAAAATGGCCAAGAGGAAAATATGTTTTGCATAAATTAATATGTATCAGCACTTGCCTTCTGGGTAGAAGAAGGTAAAGAAAGGGAGAAAATTTAGAATTGAATATAAAAAATAAAATCAATAAATTTAACAAATAGTTTCTGCTCTCAAAGATTTTACATTTTAACCATGTGCATGTATAAATATACAGCAAATACAGCATGTAGCATGTAGTCTTGGAACATCAGCAATAATTTGATCTTCAGCATTGGGGAAGGGGGAGAAAGAGATAAAAGCTTTTTATTAAAGGTGTCAGTTGAGCTGAGTTTTAAATGTCTTAAATGAAACCTCTACCCTTCCTATCTGTGTAACATTAGTTTAGTCATGTTATCTCCCTGGTCTCAGTTTCCTCATCTGTAAAATGGGGGTGGGGGCAATAATAGATGACCTCTAAATTTTCTTCTAGCTCTAAATCTATGTCCTATGATCTTTAACTGCCAAAAAGACATCCACATCAGGACCTGAAACTCTATGTGTCCCACTTTGAGCTTATTTTTTTTCTTCAAAATCTTACTTTTCTTTTAGACATTCAGCCTCTTATGCTCAAAATTATGGTGCTAATTTTGCATGTGAGAGGACAGGAAAAGGGAATGTTAAACAGTAAATCCAGTTGATTACATTTCTACAATTCATATCCTCTTCATTTCCACTACCACCATCCCAGTACAAGCCCTCATCACTACACTTCTGGTTCATGGCAATTTATTATTTTTTTCACTCTGGTTTAGTGAGAAAAAGAGCCGGATTTGGAGACACAAAGACGTGGGTTCACATTCCAGGTTCAGTTACTCATTCTTTGCATAACACTGAACAAGTCACTTCTCTTTCTCTGGGTGATGATTTTATCTTCAATAAAATTAAGGCATCAAGTTGAGTAGCCCCTGAGATCCCTTCTGGCTGCAAATATATCAGTGATCTTTACTAGACCCATAATTAATGAGGTGTCACTAAGGCTTCCACCAAAGTGGGAAATTGAGGGGACCTACAATTTAGAAGGCAACAATTTCACAATGCCCACTGTAAGATCAAGAATTTTCAGGGCTGGGGAATCCTGTATCTCCCCCATAACCACTGAGCTTTATTTTTATACCAAAGGAAGAGACCTTGGAGCACTAGACTGATTATAGATAGTAGTTTGGTCAATCATCATGAATAATTACAAACAGGGGCAATCTTCTATCTGGGACAGCAGTCAGACTGTTCTGTGAATCCCTACTGAAGAACCTCAAAATTCCCATGGTAATTATAGAAAACAGACAAAAGCATGGGGAACTAGAGAATACATCACTACTGACTGGTGGATATTTTTGGTTTTCTGCTTAGTGATGATGATCTTGAGGCTTAAGCCAACATTTTGTCCAAACACAAGTTTCTGTATTAATCATGTCCTGGTCACAATATTCTTGTTATGATTTTCATAGATCATAGTATCTTAAGTGTTGACTCAGTAACACAAATATAATTTTGTAGCTAACTATAATTGTAAACAGGTCAACACATCTGGGTTTTCACCTTTCAGAGTTTGAGTTTTTGTGGCTTTTCATTTATTACTGTATTTTAGAAATTTTTCCCAATATAAACCCTGCAATCCACCCCTGAAAAGACGCCAATACAGTCTTTCCAAATATTTTCCACAATGTGCTGAAGGTGGCCCTATACTAAAGTGATTTCAGGACTTTTGGGGTAAAACCGAGATGATCTCATTTGTAAGCATAAACTACATAAGTAATACAAGTACATATAGGAAAACAACATGACCAATAAAAAATATTACCACAATTGTTACAATTTTCTTTCATCCCAACCCTGGGGAGGTGAAAGAAGAACCAATGGCATTTGGGGATCAGTGGATGAGTTGAATTTCTGAACTTGGTTCAGAGACATATAACATGGCTTATGCAGTTTTTACAACATATTGGGGGTGACAGAAAATAAAATCAAGTACAAAATGGGATCACACAATTTATTTTCTCAATTTTCCCCTTTTTGTGAAGGGGTGACCTGTGTATTGATGACCATCAATTCATTCCCAATGCCTATTTAATTAGCCAATTTTATCTTGGAATCCAGACATCCCATGTAAGTGTCTGATCTCTGGCACATCTTTTCTTAGGGCAACCTGAAAAATGTCTTGCCCTTAGGGGCAGCTGTTGAGTAGAACTGGATTTTTTTTGGTTCCACGTTCCAAACTCCTTAGATGCTCCTGATAAAGTCTTTTACAAAGTAAATCTCAATAAATTTCAGGATAGCTTCTCAAATTTTATTTCTCCAATAATTAGTTCATATTGTGAAGACTAGCTCAAACCTTAGAGTTCTGATCTTAACAACAAAATGATAAGGGGAAACATCAATGTAGGAACCCAGAGTTTGCTTGAAGCTTAAGAAAATTTAGGGTTATGCCCGTTTAAAATAATTTATATTTGACATACAGGATTGTTTGATCTTGATGCTTTCTCAAACTTTTCCACTCTGATTCCAATTTTGTTTGGAAAATCAGATGCTATTCAGTCCTGTATATGAAAACATAAGTACCAACACTCTTGTAGGTAGAAGATTTCGACTCTTGGGTTCAATGATTATACAAATGAATTTGCTTATAAGAGACTTACTTCATTCAAATTGTGATAAAAGACTTGGGAGGATACTTAAATAATTAATTCCAAAACAACACATATCATTAAGTTGTTTATAATAAAACATGTCTGTACCATAGAATACATAGTACAGATATTATTTCCACATTAGTAATAAACTTTGAATGAAACTGTCTTTTTTATTAATGTAAAATATTCTATAAGTTACCTCCCTCTAAGAAAATTGATTGCACTGAAATTCCTTCCACTAACCAAATTGGAGAGGTTCTGATTTAGTTTCACTAATTAATAGAATAACAACTAGGTCCTTCAATCAGTTGTACAAATATTCTATTTTTCTTGCATCATTTTGAAACATTTAAGGACCTTATTTTATCTTTGCTTAATTATTCCTATATTGTTCAGAAAAGGTGAGCTATTTCAGGGACTTAATCTTTCACATGAATATGCAGGCAGGCAGACGGCAAGCTGAATACTAATTTACTTAGTTGTTTGGGATATGGAATTACTACACATTCAGATTGAAAACAGTAAGGTATCACATACTTGCATTATGCTCATATCTTGTACTGACTACTAACTCTAATTATAGAAATTTGCTATAAAAGGAAAAAGCAAGGACATGATTATACCAGAATCAAACTGGTCTTTCAGGCTTAAGCCTAAGGGCACATTTCTGACAGAATAAAACATCCTTAGCTATGTTCAATTTCAGGTAAGATTCAGTTTGGCGACCAACCTTGTAGTATCAATTCCACCTTATAGCCAGATTCAGGAATAGTCAGGTGAAAAACATTCCTTTTCAAAGGAACACAATGGGAAAACTGAGCCAGGAGGATCCCACCTTAGGCTGATGCCAATGTTGTCATCTTGACTTTTCAAAGATGCAAATCTCTACGTGTAACAGTCCTGGATCACATTCCATCTGAGTAGCTTGTGGTGGATTATTGACTATTGATTATTGATGGATTATTATGATCCATCAGACAACTATACCTGAATTCAAACCTCAAACCTCAAAACAAAATCAGTTACACTCCTAAGAACTTTTACCTCAAATAGAAATTTTCACTAATAACAGCTTAGGGGTAGAAAAAAATATTTTTACTCTCATAGAGTTGCAATAAGCAATAAAAATTTACCAGGGCAGATCAAATCATACTATTTACTCTCTTTTGTTTGTTTGTTTGTTTCTTCTTTCTCATGGTTCCTCCCACTGGTTCTAATTCTTCTTTACAACATGACTAATGTGAAAATATGTTTAATATGAATGTATACGCAGAATTTATATCAGATTGCATGCTGCCTTTGGGTGGTGAGAGGCAAGGGAAGGGGAGAAAATTTGGAACCCAAAATTTTATGGAAGTCAATGTTGAAAACTAAAAATAAATAAATAAACATAAAAACATAAAAATATTTTTTAAATTACCAAGATTCATATATAAAATATATTTAGCTTAACATCTTTCACTTGTTTTTCTTTTTGTCTCAAATTTGTCCTGGTGTAAAAGCCAATCGTTAGTAACCATTTCTCTATTATACATAAACTTCCAAATTCTCAGCAAGCCAATTTCCTTGTCTAGTAATGTTGTGACCCAAAAAACTCTTTTCCCAGGGCTGGTGACCATGCCCACATAGATGGTTTCCAGGGACTTCGTAATTTTGTAAAATAAGAGAAATTGACATGGACCCCAGGGAGGAACTTATTCCAGTGCCTCTGTCTGCCCACCCCCATGATATTCTTCCTCTGGACTGATGTAAATCACATATTTTCTAGGTGGCAAGTCCCCTATTTTCAATCTTACTTTACTTTGTTTTGTCCTGACTGAATTTCCTCATATCCTTCTATGACTACCCATCTGCCAGGATGTCTCTCAGGGTTCCCACACAGCATCCTGCATTCTGCACTGGCATCTACCAGAACAGACATGGTTTGTGTATTTTTAGGACCCTGGTATATTGTAGCTGGCAAATTAGGCCTCAAGTCTACCCCTGTAACTCTGCATCAAAGTTGATGTTGTCCATCTTCCTAAGGAAGGAAAGTTAAGAGTATCTACCTCATCAACCCTTACAGCTGCTATGGGCTGTGTTCTTTGAAACCACACACCCTCCTCCCCCAAGATGAAATAGAATAACCCTGCCACACACCTCATAAGCCAAGGAGAACTGTTCTGAGTGGGTAGAACCAATCTGGATAAGGCTTTCACCTCATCTCTTCCTTTCCACACACAGTAATCAATTACCAATTTTAGGTTTTACCATTAAAAACAATAACTTCAAATAACTTATCCAGATTGTTTTAGCTATAGCCTCAGCTTAACTACAAACAAAAGTAGAAATACCCAGTTTTCTAAATGGCCATTGGAAAATTATAGGACAGGATTAGCAGGGCCGATAAAATAATACAACTGCTTTTAAACAATTTTTCCACCATGTTTTAGTCTCTTTCAGTTCATACTTTAATAACATCCAAATTATGAAAAGTTTCTTGACATAACATACACAAGTTTACCAATTTGAAACAATATTATGTATTTAAAACTTTAAAAAATCCATTGCCAATCAGGTGACTCCAATTCTATTGAACGTGTTTCCAAATTACCTTACATAGAAAATCAGGCATCTCATCACCATTGGCATTATATACTGGTCATTGTATAATTAAAGAACTAACATTTATAGTGTCTGCCCTCTACCAGGCATTATGTCAGACACCTTCCAGTCATCTGAGTCAAACTGAGGTAACTCACTTAAGGTCACCCAGTTGACAAATTTCAGATCTATGAATTTTCCCAATTTGTCTTAGGGCCAAATTGTATAATAAATTCTACTTTATGTTAAACATCAAATTAGGAGTGACAAACTTCATTTAAAAGGTGACCAGAATGAATTCGATTACCCAGATCTATGTTTCAAATAGTATTACACAGAATCTGGGGTTATGATTTTAGTGCTGACTGTAGCATTTACAGAAATGCTACTGATGCCAAACATTCTATATTATGGGGTCCTCCACTATTTCCAGCCAATCTACTGCCAAAGACTGTAAAGATGATATTAAGATTTAATCTAGGGGCTGCTAGGTGGTGCAGTGAATAGAGCCCTGGCCCTGGAGTCAGGAGTACCTGAGTTCAAATCCGGCCTCAGACACTTAACACAAAAACAAGCCGTGTGACCTTGGGCAAGTCACTTAACCCCACCTGCCCTCCCAAAAAGAAAAAAGCAAAAAAAAAAGATTTAATCTAACCCAATTTCATTCAAATCTGGGTTCCACAATCTCAGAATTTCTCTATGATTTCTTCTTATGAGTAGGAGTCTCATAAAATTTAGTCAAGTTTCCAATTTTACCACACATCCCAATTTAAAAAGTTATTTTCTAAAATGACCAGTACTTAATTTAAGTTTGTAAGACTCTCTAAATTCTAGCTAGATATTCCAAACAAACTCAACTACTTTTTGGTTATATTCTAATTCTCACAAATCTTTCCCCTTTTTCATAAACCAGGAAAAGGTTAAATGTTAGTTCTATTCCAAAACGCATGCCTTTCTTCTGTTCTCCTTGAAACTTTCACTGACACCCAAATCTGGTGGTCTCTAATAAATTAAATTACTTTCTTCTCTTTTTGCAGCCACCTTCTCTCCCCACCTTCCTTCCTCCCTCTCTCTCCTTCCCTTTCTCTCTTTCCTGTTCACTCATCAAGCTGCCTGTAGTCAGTCCTAGATGGAGGGAGAGAAGGAAAAAGCAACTCTCTGAAAATGATATGCCTTGTTGCTTTCCTATTTAAATACTTGACTCCCTTCAACCTTGTTAACCAGCACGTTTCTTCTAATTGGAATTCCTACACCTTTCTATTCTCAGTCTCTGAGTCTAGGAACTTGGTATTAGCTTTTTTCAGTGCTATGAGGAGGAGGAGCTAGCCTACTGCCACTATTTTCTTCCTCCTTTTCCTAGTCTGATGAGACATAACTCCATCAGAAGGGACTCTGGGCCATTTGGCATGTTCAGAGCATTCTCCTACTTATGCTGTGGTCCAACACAGACCACTCTTCCCCAGCATGGAAGTCATACAGGGATTTCCCATGCCCCCCTAACCTATCTCCTACTCCCTTGGCATTCCTTTGATATCCTACCTGACTAAGCCAGTTGTAAGGTCTGGAATTTCTCTGGCTAGGGAACCCTGTACCTTCCCCATACTGATGAGGTTTATATCAAAGGAAGAAGCCAAAGAGTTCTAGATTGATTATAGGTAGTAAGTAGTTTAATCAATTATTATAATCTAAAAGTAATCTTCAGTCTAGGGCAGCAGCCAGAGAGTTCTTTGTATCCCCGCTGAAGAACCCTAAAATCCCTGTGGTAATTATAGAAAACAGACAAAAGCAGGAGGAACTAGAGAGTGAATCACTACTTATTGGTGGCTATTATTGATTTTCTGTTTGATGATGAGCTTTGGAGTTAAGCCAACATTATGTGCAAACATAAATTTGGTATCAATCATGTCCTGGTCACAATATCCTTGTTATGATTTTCGTAGGTCATAGTATCTTGAGTTTTGACTCAGTAACACAAATATAATTTTGTAGCTAAATTATAATTGTAAACAGGTCATTATATGTGGGCTTCCACCTTTCACAGAGTTTAAGTTTTTATGGCTTTTCACTTATTGCTGTATTTTAGGGGTTTTTTCCCCAATAAGAACCCTCCACTCAACTTCAATAAAATAGAAGGAGCTGAAGGGAGCATAAACTCAGGGCTAAGGAAGAGGAAACCAATGTTCTCAGGAAACATGGGTCTTTCCCTCTCTGCATCCCTTCTTTACCATAAAGAAATCACAAACCTTCCCTATTCCATCTCCTCTGGAGGGCTTCCCCTCCCCCGCTCACAGTACCTCTTTCAGTTCTATTCGCTGTAATGTAGGAAGCCAAACTGAGGCTTTTCTGGGGGATTAGAAAGGGCACAGGAACTTAGACCCCATAAATTGGACTAAATAATCTCCAAGTTTTCTTCCAACTCTAGGATTCTATCTCCTAAGTCAGTGTCAAACTCAAATAGAAACAGGGTAAACTAAACCATACGTAAGGATAACTCTGTTCAGTCGTTTGAGTCGTGTTCAACTCTTTGTGACTCCAGTTGGCATTTTCTTGGCAAAGATGTTGGGTAGTTTGCCATTTCCTTCTTTAGCTTAGTTGACAGATGAGGAAAGATGAGTCTTCCTGACTTCAGGCCCAGTACTATATCCATTGAGCCACCTACATGCCCCAAAAAGATCCCTTCTGGCCACATGTTGACTAAGAAAAACATATATTAACATTACCTGTTTTCTATTCTATTTTATTTATTTTGTTAAATGTTTCCCAATTACATTGAAATTCTGGTTCAGAGGCCCTGGAGAGTGTTTCTGGCAGGCAGTGTGTTTTTGTCACCTCTGTCCTAAGTGACTCATAACATTCTCCCTCCCACTCCACTAAATTTGTCCTAATTACCTTTTGTATTATTTTCACATCATGAATTTAAAAATTAATTTGAAGACATATTTCTTCCTTGTTTCAATTGGTGCTGCTTGGCCTGATCACCAAAACTGTTAGACAACTCTGCTCCCTCAAATCCATCCTTCACAAAACTGCCAAACTAATCTGGCTTCTCCATAAACTTGGTCATGTCCCCCACTACTCAAAACCCTGAAATGGCTCCCCATGGTCTTCTAAATGAAGTTCCAACTCCTTTGCCAGGCCAGGCTCTCCATTATCCATTATCTGGCAATATCCTAGCTTTCAAACCTTGTCTCATACTTTCCAATGTATTCTAAACTCCAGTAAGGTTACACACACATACACACACACACACACACACATGCATATACCCACCTATATGTCTATGTACATGAATATAGAAATATATAGAGACATGTGTGTGTATGTGGTATATCCTAACACATATCTGTCTCTATGCCTTTGCTCATGTTGTTCTGTTTGGTAGAAATGGTGTTCTACAATCACTTGAATTACTACCCACTCTTCAAAACCTAACTCTCTTCCTCTATAAAGCCTCCTCTGATTTTTCCAATTGGTGATGATTTCTCTCACCTATGTGTGAACTTCATATGATATTTTATTTAGGCTTCTTAGGCATTTACCATGCATTGTTTTACATGTATGTGTGTGTATATATACATAACTATATATGCAATATTTATATACACATATTGTACAGTCCTTGAGGCCAAAGTCTGTTTCATTTTTGTCCTTGTATTCCCAGCACTTAGCACCATGTCTGGCACAATAGGTGTTAATAAGTATTGATTGATTGATAAGTCTGAAATTCTGTTACTCTTCATCAAGTCAACAGTTGAACAGGAGAACCTTGACAACTGATAGAAACGACATCAAGATACTGGTTCATTTATTCAGTCAATCATTTCTTTAGCAAACATTTGTTAAGAACCACTTACAAGACACTGCAGGATACAAGTATGGGTAAGACTACTGCCAAGAAGCTTAGTCTAGCAGGGGAGATAAGACACAGATGTGAATAATTATAATCCAAAGCAGAATGTGATATGCATATAAAAGAGGCAGAAACTGAATACCATTGACAGTTCACAGGACAGAGAAAACACTGCAGCAATCAAGGAAGGCTTCATGGAAGGGGGGGCATTTGAGATGGTCTCTGAGTAATAAGTAGGTCTGGGAAATCATCAGAGATGGTAGAGTAAGAGGAAAGATTACAGTACAGTTTTGCTAGAGCCAGCTCAAACTGGTTGGCAACAGCCTATTGTCAGAATTCAGTGTGAATATTTACACCTTGAAAATTGGCAAATGCTGAAAGTCGAGGCTTGATTTATTGTTTTGTTGACTGTCTAGATTTAAGAAGATGATGGAGGAAAGAATAATAAAGTAGATTAAATTTAAAAGCCTGTTGTGTGTACTTTTTTCTCCTCCAGAAAACAGTTAACATTTACCATCACACCCCTTAGTACAGCCCAGCTTTCTCCAATGACTACTGAAACTAATATAAAGGAAGGGCATCAGACCAAGTGATTATCATGAAATCCAAGGAGAAACCATAGTGAGACATTTTTTTCTCAGCCCAGGTCAGGACAAGTAGACAGTCAGAGTCCCTAGGGAAGAGGTCCTTCTAGGAAGGCTTATGTGTAGCTTTCTAGCACAAAAGCTGAGCTGGGTCTTCTTTACGTGGGAGGATGGAGGCAAGCCGACAGCTCTATTGCTTTGATGCCATGGATCCATCAAAGATGAACAGCCACCATCTGTATACAAGATCAGGAAGCAAAAATAATAGTGGGCCTACATCTGAGTACCTCCGAATCCAGATTGGGGGCCCAGAGCTTTATAGTTCAGATGTATAACTGGGATCAATGGCCTATAACTATATTTCAGGGCAAAGAATTCAGATCAGGGGCAAGTCTTTTTTATTCTGACCCCAGAGAGGACTTGAAGCTGAAAAAAAAAAGAAAACTGACATCAAGTCCTGCTACTGTATAACAGGAGATATATGGATGAGCCTACAGCTCTGGAACTCTGAGCCCAAAGTAGGATTGCAGATTCAGTCCACAGACCAAGACTGCAGGACCCTGCCACTGAATAACCAACCAGGGAAAGAAATAAAGACCAGGGTCAAGACTCTGGTTCTGTCCCTCTGATCCTGCAAAGCCTTTCAGCTAGCTGACAGTGACTGGGGCAAGCAGCTATCTCCTGGAACTGCAACCAGGCACAAGCCTGCGGTTGTGTTGCCCAGATCTGAACCAGGATCAAGAGCCTCCAAAGTTCAGGTGATCAAACTATTTAGGGCCTGCTAAAAGTCATCAAGTCCCTGGTCTGAGCCACCTATGAGATCCTTGAAGAACACAACCATTTAACACCCAGAGAAAGCAGCAGCAAGACTCCAGATAATACAAATCAGCACCAAATGAAACCCCAATGTTTTCTCCAGAGCTATAGTTTGTCCCTAACACAATGTCCCAATTCAGGAAGGAAGAAGAGTAAGTAAATAAGAATGAGTAGGAGAGGAGGACTTTTGCAGTCAAAGACTGAGAAAATGACATTCCAGTAGAGAATGGCATGGGAAAGTGGCAACATACTCAATGGAATAGTGAATTGTCTAATTTGGCTGAAGCATTGAAAGTGTGAAAGGCATTATTGTGAGGTGGAAATGGAGAAATAAGTAGGAGTCAAATTATAGAGGCCCTTGAATACCATGACTGAGGATTTTAGTCATTGTCCTCTAGGTAGTGGAGAGCCATTAAAGGTTTTAGAACACGAGAGTAAAAAATAGATCTATGAATATTAATCTGACAACATTGTATGGAATAAGAAAGAGACTAGAAGGAGGGTGCTTGCTTAAGAGATTATTGAAATGACTCAGGTGATAGATAATGATGGTCTGTACCAGCATACTGGCAATAAGAATGATGAAGAATGGAAGAGACATATCAGAAACAGACTTGATCCAATCAGATTTATTTTTCTATAAAGATATTTAAAATAATAGCACAAATTGATCCCTAATGTCTCTTCAAACTCTAAGATTCAAGATTCTAAAGTACTATCCATGAAAGATAGAGGAAGAAATACACAAGGCTTAAGGAAATACAAACAGCTACGTACTACTAGTACTTAAAAGTTGTGACATCATTATGAGTACTTCCTCTACTAGCCTAGAATGCAAATCTGTCATGCCTTAACAGTTTTTATGATCTGCTACCTCCCCCCAACCTCCAAAAAAATAAAATTACTGCATGGCAGCCAACTTTCTGAAAATGAGTTTCCCCAAACTTAGCTACTATGGTCCTGAGAAGAAAGGCATATATCTAGTTTTTTAAGGCCTATTAGAGCTTGCAGTGCGATTTGCAAGAGCCCAGGGTTACTTCCATACCACAACAAAGCATTATTATAATTTAATCAAAATCTCAATATTCTGTTCAGCATGAAGACTACTTCAAACAACTTGTAAAATATTAAAAACTCTAAAAAGGCAAAATTCTGAATTTTTCAAATGAATCAGCTTACAGCCTCCAAACTCCCTCTAACACACACACACACACATGCGCGCAAACGCACACACACACACACACACACACACACCTGGAATCTTTTCATTTACCTTATATTTACCCCTTTGTTCATTATAAGCATTTTCTTATTTAATTGACTTTCATATTTCAAATTCTGTATTATCTATTCATTAGGACATTAATAATTTAGAGCAGTCAGGGCCATAAGAAACCAAAAAGCAAAAAATCCAAATATCCCAGTCAGCTGGCCTCTTCATTTACCACCTGCCCTGTGCCCCACTTACTACCCTAATTTCTACCCTCCAGGTCTATTCTCAGATCCACTCATCACTGGCACTGCCACAGAGCCATTTGCAGCTACCAACAGCTAGCTATTGGCCCTAGTCCTAGCTTCTACTACTGCTACCAGCATGTGACATTTGCCATCATTTTATAGGTTTGGATTTTCAAGACCAGACATTTATAGACTGATTATTTACTCCTAGACAGTAGGCCTAGAATTCCAGCAGCTGCCACCAAGCATTCAGTGGAGTTTTGGATAATAACTACACAGACTAACCAATTTGGCTTTCCCTGGGTATGAAAAATTGTGTTTAGTATTATAAAGTATACTTCAATGTAATTATATTTTTCTATGCCCCCAAATCATTAAAATTAAAAATAACAAACATTAATATTACCTATTTAATAATTAAGATGCATAAAGAAGCATAACACTATTTAGAGAAATAATTTTAAAAGCACAAACACTTAAGTACAAGCATCTCCTTGACTAAATGATAACTGTTATCTATATCTGTTAAATCTAATACTGTTTTTCCTACTAGGACGAACCAAAAACTACCCTCAAGTTATTATGAATTTTTCTTACATTCGAAATGTTTTCTGCAGTTAATGTTCACCTCTAGCTTTCTGGCTTTGCTGTTTTAGAACTTTTAGTATTATATTAAAAGTCCTTAAATACTTGCTTATAGTTTCTCAAAGAAAATGTCCTCATTTGCCTTCCAAGCACTTTTCATTTAATTCTCCGAGCCTCCCTTCTCCTCTGCATCCCCTCCATCTTCTTTGAGTCAAAAAAAACACTTCTCTCTGCTTCACATGGTTTAGGTTAAACTGCAGGAAAAGAAAGATTATGGCTAACCAATGTGGGGGGAATGTGTGCACATCTGGATTCCCCTGACTATTATTTTTCCAATCAGGAGAAGATTTTCTGTCTACTTTATTCCTATCCTCAATTCCCTACCCTTTCAAGGCCCAGAATTCTTTTAGAATCTCATTTCTACTTAATTGCTTAAGATTATCTATTAACTGCTTTAGTAGCCCTTTGCACTTAGGCCCTAAGTCTTATGGAGTTATCGAAGCCCTCTCCAGTAACTTTACTTGGCCCTGCTGACCACACCTGCTTCCTGAGGTAGACAAAGTGAAGAGCAGGGTATCTTTAGAAAAGTTAAATGGAACTGTAACTTTCTTGTATAATCTTGCTGAGTTAAAGTATAGTGAACCTCCTTTTGTTAGTGTTCAGTGATATGCGGGTACCTCATTTTGTCCCCAAAATATAGACGAATTAAGAGGGCATTGGTCTTAGAGACTCAGCTCTAACAACTACTAAATCCTGTCCAAAATACTCTGAGATCTGAATGAAAGAGATCTAGAAAGATAAGGTTCTAAAAGTAATGCCCACAACTGGCACTTACACACTATGGACCATAGTAACCCATGCTTCAAAAACGCCCTTTTCTGTGGGCTCTGAGCCAAAGCTAATTTTCTTTTTCATGATAGCCTTATGCACAATGGTCAAACATCAACTTGGGCAGGGGGTAGACAGTTTTGTTTATTTATTTTTTAGATGAGGGATGGTATAGCCCAGGAATTCTTAACTTTTTGTGTATCCCTTTGCAGTCAGATGAATCCTATTAACCCCTTCTCTGAATAGCATTTTAAACACATAAATTAAATATGTAGCAGTGCAAAAGAATCAATTCCATCAACATTCAATTATAAAAATGTTTTTAAAAAAAGATTCACAGACTCCTTCCCCCAAATTAAGAACACCTGGTCTAGTGAAAACCATACCAGTCTTAGAATCAGAAGAAATAGATATTGGTTCTGGCACTAACTAGCTGTATGAACTCAGAAGATTTACTGAACTTCTCTGGGTCTCAGTTTAATCAGCAGCCTAATGATAATAGCTAACATTGATGTAGTCCATACTCTATGTAACAGGCACTGTACTTAGCACTTAACATATGTGATCCTTACAACAACCCCCGGAGATAAGAGAAATTATCATCTCTAGCTTACAGATGAGGTTAAGTGACCTCTTTTTGACAAAAGAGGTTAAGTGACTTGCCCAGAGTCACACAGTTAGCAAGTGCTTCGGTTGGGCTTGAACTCAGGTCTACGTGACTCCAGGCTCAAACTCTAATCACTGTGCCACCTAGCTATCCCTAATCTATCAAATGGGGCTATTAATACTTGTAATTCCTACCTCACAATCTCTTGTGAGAAGGGTGGTTTATAAATCTTTTAAAGAGTAATATAAGAAACTTAAATGGAAGTTGTTTTTCTTATTTAAAGACAGCTGATAGGAAGGAGTTAAGCATCCAGAAAAAATGCTAAAGATCAAGTTTACTATTGAGCTTTTCAGGAAATGTTGGTTCTAGATGAAGGAAAACAGGCAGATGCTAGAGCAGGTTGTTTTGTTTATGTTAAGCCGGAGAAATAAGAGGAGAAATCAGAGCTGCCATCAGGGAATTTAAAATCTAAGGAAAGACAAGGGCATCATAGTGGAAAGGTAGAAGTTTGTTTTGTATTTTAATGGGGGAGAGAAATCTGAGTGAGAAAAAGAAAAGCGATCTTCATTTTATTTGTAACAGGGAAAATTATCAATTAGGATTCCTTATACATGTTATATATTCCTTCTATATACAAACATAATTCCTTAGAGGAATTAAATTATAGTAGACAGAGAAAACAGGAATAACTCTGGCAGCAATCAAAGAATTTTTAAGGAGTTCAGCAAATAGATACAGGTGGCAATCAAGGTGTTTTAGGGAAATGCCATAATCAACAGTTTGCAAAAACCAGGTTTCATATGTATATAAGACTCTTGCAAAGACATCTGATTTGAGGAAATGAGGAGTATGACACATGCTAATTAGAGATGAATGACTGAGCAAAATTCTATTTCCAAAATATGGATATCTTCCTGCTTTATTTAACTCAAGGTTAGACAAAAACCCAACAAATTATTGTTCTGCTCAGATAAAGGGAACAGAGCAGGAATGTCTATCTCTTGACAATTTTTAGACTTAGAACAAGACCTATGTATTTTTTTGTCATTTGAGATTGTTTAGACACCCCCAGACCAAGGGCTAGCTGATGTTTTCCCCTCCCCCTGACAGTTGAATTGAATATTATATTAAATCCTTTCTGTGCATTAACAATTGACTTGAACATTGTACTAATTACTTTTGGTTCACTCATTTATTAGTCTCAATATTCTTATTTCTCTAACTGTCCTGTGTAACATAGAGCCCCTGAAAATTTTGTGACTCTTTCTAGAGCTCCTTACTACGTTTCTCAGGGTCAGTGTGACCATTTATAGATAATCAGTTGTACAGACAAAAGCCTGAACCCCCATCTAGTATAATACTCACCAGGGGCACCAATGCAATATAAAAAGCACTTAACTGAGTCATAAAATAAATATAAAATCAAGAATGGATTTGAGTTATTCTCTGTCTTTCCCATACACAAATAGATTTAAGCACACCTCAGAAACCAGGGGTGGGTCAGAAATGTCACATGGAAAACGTTAAAGGGAATGAAAAAACTCATTTGTCCTCTCTCTCTTCTCAAGGTGCTCTGAGGGGTGAGTATTTAAATGTGTCGATCTCTCTAAGCAGGTTGAACTCTGCTGAAGCCTATCAGGTTAATTTGAGGAACATTATAATTCTTCTAGAACTCCTGGGTTTGGGGACATAATGTCAACAGAGTTTCTACTTCAGCCCACAGCTTCCTGTCTGTCACTACTTCAGCAGTTCAGGATCCCCCCAGGACCGTCCACATGCTAAGCCCAGTTGTTCCATCCCATTTTGTGCCTCATAGGCTGCATGGTTCAGTTGAAGGAGTACTGGATTTGGTATCAGAGGCCCATGTATTGAATCCTGGCTCTAGTAGGATTCAATATAATCAGCAACAGCAAGTCCCTTAACTTAGCTGATCCTCTGCTCTGTAAAATGAGCAAGCCATCCAAGATCCCTTTTGGCACGAAATCTATTATCTTGCTTCATTTTCTTTTCTCCATAGGTTCCCCTCTTTTCTCTTCTCTAAGTCCACATCACCTGGTGCAATCCCTTCCCCTAGTAAGGCCCCATAGGATTATAATGTCCTAGAGCTTTCTCTGATGACTGTCATATCCCTTGAGATTGATTCTTTTGTGATGGCAAATGAGGTCATCCTTTGTCTCAATTCTTACCTAGCCCTTAGTCACTGAATGGGTGTTGCCTCAGACAAATTGAGACCTGGGAAAGACCTTAGCTTAAGAAGGCCAAAGCTCCCATTGCATCTCCAGTTGTCTTGCCTTATGTCTTGCCACTAAATTCCAATGACTTTGAGGGGCTCTGCTTCACTTAAATCCAATTCACTCACAAGTCAAGATGTTGTTGTGATGTCATTGGTCCTCTTCAAAAACAAAGGACAAACAACAACAATCATGCCCCCTACATTTCACTGTGGAACTGAAGATAGACTGGTGAACTCTCATTAAGGACAGGCAAGACTTGCCTTTATTTGGCTGAATAAAGAAGAGACTTCAGACATTATCTAATACAACTGCCTGTGCTTACAAACAGTCCAACAGAGACCCAGAGAGACAAAGTCATTGGTCCAATTTAACTAGATAATGGCAAAGTTGAAACTAGAACCAATGACTCTTAACTTGAAGTCCTATACCCTACCCACTATACCATTCAACTCTCCATGGAGTTTACCATTTAATCTCCTTCCTTCCTCATTTTCCTACTTTACACTCTTTATTTTTTTCTTCTTTCTCCCTGGCCATGTCCATTAAGTCCATTAAGAAAATTCAGTGCCACTTAATGACCTGGACAATTAGACACGGCTGTAGACCTCTACATCAAGAGGAAGAAATCCCTCATCCTTTCCTGAAACCATTGTTACTCCGGCTAAAACTTGAATAACAATGGAATTCTCAACAATAATCATTTCCATATTACCAAGGAAATAATAAATACCACATCATGCCAGTAGACAGAAAAGTCTGGTCTCTTCCTTCCTTGACCCACAGAGCATGAAAATGGTATTATGAGGTAAGTTCCATTTATTGGAAACCTTCTCCCAACCACTAACCCAGAAAACTTTTCCTCCCTCAATTAAGGGCCAATGCTTGGCAAAGTGGCAAACCCAGCAGGGTGAGTCTTAAATGCTCCCCCACTTTTCTTTTTGGTGTCCTTTTGCTTCTTAGGACTTACCTCATCATCATTATCATCATCATTTCTCTCCTCTTCCTTATCAAGAATAGAGTGTTGTATTATTCATTTACATCTTTATTACTCTCCAGATTCCACTGCTAACTCTTCGAACATTCTGGGGTCCCCAACACTATGTTCAGGCAAATTCTACCATATTAGAAAGACTTTGCCAGGCACCAACTGGAGACCAGCTTTCCAAGGATCATCCTAGCTAAGTACAAAGAAGCACACCATCGTTCATAGCCTTTTAACTGTGAATTCTCTGGGCAACCCATGAAACAAAGGAAAATACAAAATGGCTCTTAGATCCCTTCTGTTTCTGTAGTGACAGTGATAGAATGGCAGAAAGTGTGAGTGAGGGTACAAAGTATCACATGGTTTTTAGACTAGCTACAAATGTAAGCCTTACTATTGTTACACTACATGTAAAATCCTTGCCCAGTGTCCACTGAGTATATATATGATGGAAGGAACTGAATCATATCAATCTGGACATTCTTATACAAGTGAAAAGAGAAGGTAAAAGAATGTTCCAGCTAAATGAAACACTGGTTCATGGATCTTCCCTGGAATTGGTGGAAAAGGTTTTGTAATATATCCAAAGGGATCAAGAAATAGTATTCTGAAGGAAAATGGACATCTGCCACAGTGAGAGAATTGCAGCTTAACTCTGTTGCAGAGGATGAGAAACTGAGGATGAGAAAGAGAAATTCTATGAGGAACTTGATGATAAACACCCCCCACCCAAAAAATCAACATATACTTTATCACATTTAGTTCATTATGACCTTATTGCAAAAGTCATAGGTAGTACAGTGAAAATGTTGGAAAATGCAGTTCAGGAATAGGAAATGAAAGAAGACAAAGGTTCACAGACAACCTAGAAGATCCTTGCTTATAAAAGTTTAAAACTGCACAAAGGCTTTTGGGACACTGTGAATGATGAATACATTTAGAGATTTGGAAGACAATAGAAATGGCAATCACTGAATAACATCACAAAAAAGAAACTGATTATCCCTTAGGAGACAAGAAATGACTAGTTACTGATGTGGGAGTCATTTCCAAATCATATATCAGTATATAATCAAACCATTGAGCAAAAAGATCAAAAATTTTAACAAATTAGAAGGAAGAATAAAAATGAAAAGATCTGTCATGTTATTTAAAACTAAAATCCAGCCTATTAAAACATAATAGTGGTGCCAAAAATGGGAAATTGATAAAAGATCAGAAACAACGCAGATTAGTGTCCTTCTCTAAGGAATTTTAACCAATGTAATTCAGTCAGTAATCATAACAAGGATATTGTCTGAGTCTAGATGTTGTCTGAGCCACCAAACTAAAGGAGATATGGATAGTCCCAATTTAGAATATAAGCTTATTTTAAATATCATATAAAGGAGGAGGATGGAAAATCATGAGCACTATTGTTTCATAAAACAAAAAGAATTTGTGAAGAGAAAAACAAATAAACGGAAAACTCGGCCAAAAAAAATAAAAGCCCTCAAATAAGCCCGATCTTTTAAGGGTGTTTAAAGATGAAGCTAGAAGAAGGAAAATGAACCCAAAAAATGGAAAATAACTATTAAGATTACTATAATAAACAGATCCAGCAATGACTGTGAAACCACCATATTTGGACATTAAAATCAGTCCCCATCTTGGGCACTAAAATGTAAATAACAAAAAAGAAAAAAATTTAAAACACTTGAGCTAGACCAAGTACACAGAAAGGAGCTCTATTCTAATTTTTATTATATATTTTTTTTCTTTTGTGGAGGGGGAGGGCAAGGCAATTGGGGTTAAGTGACTTGCCCAAGGTCACACTGTTAGTAAGTATTAAGTGTCTGAAGCTGAATTTGAACTCAGATCCTTCTGACTGCAGAGCCAGTGCTCTATTCATTGCACCACCTAGCTTCCCCCAAGGAGCTCTATTCTACAAGCAATACAGGTTAAGGGTGAAGAGGTAATTACTATCAATTTATCTGAAAAATGAAAAGATACCAAATGCCTGGGGGGGGGTGGATGTGGACGTTATTACTATTGAAAAAGACCATTGGAAAAATAGAAATCCTTACTATGTAAGTACTTTATCATATCTAGAAAATCTTTAGGAGAATAAGCTATTTACATAATGATATCAAGATTGATGAAGTGATAAGAACATAACTGACAGGCTTTTGAAAACTACCTTCTACAAAAAGATCATTTCTTTATGGTCACACAATCAATAGAAGGTACAGAATCTAAAAGTTCCTACTTTGTTGCTTATTAACTATAAAAAGAAGTTTTATTTGTTGGGACAAAACAATATCTTAAAGGTTTTCCTCCAACAAGGTGTTTCTCATGAATATGTTAAAATCAAATGGATTCCTTGAAAGATTGAGCAGAGATAAATGAGTTCTATAATCCTCTGATTATTAATTTTAAGAAAAGTATGAAACAGGAAAACAGATGCTGATCAAAGATGTTTACTGCTGTCTTGGAGTTTCTCCAGGGCAGATTCTGAATGGAATATTTTTTCTAGATGGTAAGGTTATCCAGATGTTCCTGCCTATAGATGACAATGTGCTGCTGTATCAAGCCCAAGTACATTTAACAGCCTTCTACTGTATTTCTGATCCATAATTACTCAAAAGAGTTCAACTTAACTATCCCCAGGGTGGAAACCAAATGGTTAGAGAGTGCCTATTATCCAGACTGATAGTGATGTGAATGGGTAGCCCATAGAGCTGGTTCATCACTGTAATGTCTTGGATAGACATGTCAAATGGACAATGAACTGAGACCAGAAATTTTATAAGAGAGGGAGAATGGGCCAGATTGCATTTGGGGAAATTGTATGGAGCTTTTAATGACCTCATCTATAAACAAAACTCCACTTTTTAATCTGCATATTCTAGAGGAGCTGTGTGTTTGTGGAGCATGGATTACCATGGCCTCCAAAGAATTTAAACTGCATTTAACCCAAGAAATAACAGAATTAAGGTAGACAGACTTCATGACATTGTTAAGAAAGAATCATACCAAAGTCACATTACAAAACAAATTATTTGAAAATGAGGTGGGCAAGTCATGCAACAGTAGGTGATAGCACATAATGTTTCACTGGAACCAATATAGCATCAAGAGATCCAGAGAAAGGACTCTATCATGTTGGGTGAACCATCTTGGAACCTTATATAAAAGGACATGGACAAGAGTGTCACGGAATAAAAAATGGTAGAAAACTTGGGATCCGTATTATTGGAGGGATGACCAACATCAGTAAGATCACAGATTTATCAGAGGTTTGAAGAATGAGTCGTGATATCAATAAACTAGTGGCAAGTCAAGGAATCGGGAAATCTCAGTTCTAATTCTGATTTTGTTTTTAGTTCATTACATGACATTGAACAAAGTCATGTGCTTTTCTGGACCTCGGTTTCCATGAAATAAGGGCATTGTAGTTGGACTAGAATGGCTCATTCTGATCCCTTATTGTTCTAACATTTCTTTGATTCTCAGTGCCCTAGATTCCTTTATTTTGCCCTCTCCTGTTCCCATCTGTTTGGGTGACATTCACTTGGCTTTTTTTGTTTGTTTCTGGTTTCAGTTAGCAACTGCAATAGATGGAGGACCACAGGAAGGGCAGATAGCAGGCACTGAATGGCACTCTGCTCTCTGAGCACTCTCTGAGTGAGAATTTGGTCGTGCTTGTAGCAAGCAATTGAGTGTATTTTTCAAGCACAAAACATCTCACAAATAGAATAATTTTTAAATGCCCTTTCTTTTATTTTCAGTCATTAACTTCTTTGTTTTGTTTTTTTAATAGCTTATTTTGCTTAAGAAGCCTCAGGGCATGATCACAACAAAGTACCATTAATTAAAATATTTGAAATAATAGCACTGGTGATAAAAACATCCAAATAAGCACATGCGGCATAAATAGCAAACAAAATTATGATCCATAATAGTGGAATCGCTGCTACCATCCTCTACTTGGAGACAATTTATTCTTCCTGGAGTGTTAAGTGGTTATGACAAGGAGTAAATCATAATTACCGAAAATTGGGCTGGGAGGAATCTATCGAGTCCCTCTATTCAGTCTTTGCAAAAGTCTTTCCATTCCTCAAAGCTCTGCCTCTGCCCTCCTGGTAGGTTTCCTTTGGAAACAGTCATCGGAATGGCAGCTCCTCATTCCCATTTCCAGTACAATGCACGATGCCAGGTGAATCTAGGGGAATGTTTAGCAGTGATCCTTTGTGGGAACTGAACCTATGATTTCACTGTAAATATTTTAATGATTTTATGCACCTCTAAAACATCTATGTAAAAACTTTGACTAAAAAAAATCTGGCAGAGTAAAAAAGATAATTTAAATGAAATACTGCCTTCCTTCACAGACATTCCAAGAATATTATAGCTGCCATTTTACATGTTGTAGAATATTCCTTAGAGATAAAGGCAGGTATTATTTCCACTTAACTCCCTTACCATTTATTATAGCTACCACTTACTTGGCACCTCACTCATGTTGCCTTATGTTATGATTGTTTGTGCACGTATCTATCTCTCTTACTAGAACATAAGCACTAGGGAGCAGGAATCATACCTTATACCTTCACATCCACCCCCAGAACAGAACAATTTCACATCATAGACACTGCATAAGTGTTTGTTGAATGAAATTTGTTGAATCTAATCAATGGAGAAGCAGGAAAAGCAGGAGAAATTGTATCTTGCAGTAAATCATGCAACAAGTGGCAAAGTCTGACCCAGAAGCTGGTCTCCTTGTTTTTGCACCATCTTTAAGATCAGAGATTTAGAGCTGGAAAGGCGCATCAGGACCTATCTGGCCCAATCCTCTCATTTTACTGAAGAGGAAAGTGATAAGAACCAAGGTAGGAGATGAACCTACATCCTCTGACGCCAAACCCAGTGCTCTTTCCACTATGTCCTTGCCTCCCTACCAGATCAAAAGCAGACCAAACAGGGAAGTAATAGAACCAGGTACAAACTCTGACTCCAAGTCCTACAGTTGTTCATAATGGCATTTCAATATTTTTCTTCTGTTCTTTCCTTTGAGATATGCAGAAAATAGCACTATCTCTATAAAAATGGAGAGGAAAGAGAGGTGGCTAGGTGGCGTAGTTAATACAGTACTGGCCCTGGAGTCAGGAGGACCTGAGTTCAAATTTGGCCTCAGACACTTCACACACACACACACACACACACACACACACACACACACACACAAACTAGCCATGTGATCTTGGGCAAGTCATTGAAACCCAACTGCCCTCCAAAAAGTAAGAAAAAATGGAGAGGAAAGGAAAATCCTGCCCCCTCCCCAGTTGTCAAGGCCACTACCAACATGAGCTGGTTCAGTGGAGAGTGTTGGACTTATAGTCAGAAAAAACCCTGAGTGCAAATCCTGCCTCAAGGACTCCCTAGTTATGGTCTCTTGTCACCCAACTTCTCTCAACCTCATTTTCCTCATCTATAACATCTATAATATCACCTACTTCACAGGGTTGTTGGGAAGATTACACAAGATAATATATGCACAGTGCTTTGCAAACCTTGAAGTTTCACATGAATATGAGCTATTATCATACTCTATGTTGGAAGGGAAGGGAATGTTATATAGTACCTACCTTGTGCTAGGCACTATCTTTGCCACAACAAAACTGCTATAAACATTTTTGTACAAGTAGGTTCTTTCCCCCACACACACTTCTTTAAAAATCTTTTTAGGATATGGACCTAGTAGTAGTATTTCTGAATTAAATGGTGTGCACAGTTTGATTGTCCTTTGGGCATCGTTCCAAATTGGTCTCCAGCATGGTTAGATCAGTTCACAGCCAGCCCCACCAACAGTGCATTAAGTGCACTAGTTTTTGCACATTCCCTGCAACATTTATCATATCCCTTTTCTGTATTATTGGCCAAACTGATAGTTGTGAGGTAATACCTCAGAGTTATTTGGATTTGCACTTCTCTAATCAATAATGATTTAGAGTATTTTTTTCATATGACTATAGATAGTTTTGAATTCTTCATCTGAAAATTGCCTGATCATTTCTTTTGAACATTTATCAATTGGGGAATGACTTGTATTTTAATAAATTTGACTCAGCTCTCTATACATTCGAGAAATGAGGCCTTTATCAGAGACCTTTGCTGTAAAAACTGTTTCCCAAATTTCTGTTTTCCTTCTAATCTTGGTAACTTTGGTTTTGTGCGGCAAAATATTTTAAATTTTAATTTTGTGCAGGAAAAAACTTGAAATTTGATAATCAAAGTTATCCATTTTTTATTTTGTAATACTATCTACTTATTTGGTCATAAATTCTTCCCTTCTCCATAGATCTGAAAGCTAAACTATTCCTTACTCTCCTAATTTGCTTATGATATCACCCTTAATATCTGAAGCATGTACCTATTTTGAAGTTATCTCAGTAAACAGTATAAAATGTTGAGCTATACCTAGCTTCTGCCATTTCTTTCCAGTTTTCCCAAGAGTTTTGTCTTGTTTTGTTTTGTTTTGTTTTGTCAAATAATGACTTCTCATCCCAAAAGCTAGAGTCTTTGGGTCTATCAAACTCTGGATTACTATAGACATTAATTACTATGTCATGTGTACCTAATCCATTCTGCTGATTCACAGCTCTGTGTCTTAGCCAATGCCACATAGTTGTTTGTTTTTTAATACCAGATAGTTTTGATGATTATTACTTTACAATAAAGTTTGAGATCTGGTATGGCTAGTTTGCCTTCTTTTCCATTTTTTCACAATTCCCTTGATATTCTTGATCTTTTGTACTTCCAGATAAATTTTGTTGTTATTTTTCTAGCTCTATAAAATAACTTTGGTAGTTTCATTGGCATGGCATTGAATAAGTAAATTAATTTAGTAAATTAATTAGTAAATTAATTTAGTAATTAATTTAGAATTACCATTTTTATTGCATTGGTTTGGTCTATGCATGAGCAATAGTTATTTTTTAATATAAATTTTTTATTTGTTTTCTTATTTACATCATTCATTTTCATGAGATTTTTAAATTACAGATTTTCTCCCCATCTTTCCCCTACTCCAACCCCAAAACAGTAATCCCACTATAAAGTCCCTCCCCTGATATGCCCTCTAACTTTCTGGTAGGGAAGGGAGGGTCTCTCTACCCCAGGCCCCATATATCTTAATTTGTAGTTGCATGTATTGCAGAGCTTTAGCTTCTAGATTTTCTCGGTTCCTCCCATCTCCCATCCCCACTGGAAGGACAAGCAATTCAATACAGGCTGTGCATGTGTAATTACACAGGACATCTTCAAAGTGGACATATTGTGACAATCTGATCATATGTCCTTCCTTCCTATCCCACCCCTCCTTGTTCCGCTCTCTACCTTGTCCCTGTCCCTTTACTGAAGTGTGTGTTTCCAGAAGCCCTCCCCCAGACCCTGCCCTCCTCTCTGTCATCCCGTCTCTCATCTCCATGCTCCCCACTCTCCTGTGAGGCATGATACCCAGTTTAGAGTTTATGTCATTCCTTCCCAAGCCAGATTCAATGAGAGTAAATGAGAGTAAAGTTGCAACAGTTATCCCTTGCCTCTTCTATATGGGGTAATTAACCCCATTTTGTCTCTCCCTGTCTCCTCTCATTCTAGTCCCCTCCCACCTCAGAATTTCACCCTTTATGAAATAGTAACTTCTGAAAAGTTTCATAAGTTACTATTATCATTTTTCCATATTGATATGTAAGTACTTCAACTTTGATAAGTTCCTTATGATTTCTTTCCCATGTTTACCTTCTCATGCTTCTTGTGTTTGATTGTCAAATTTTCTGTTCAGTTCTGGTTTTTTCAGCAAGAATGCTTGAAAGTCCTCCACCTCATTAAATGACCACATTTTAATCTGGAATAATATGCTCAATTTTGCTGGGTAGGTGATTCTTGGTTTTAATCCCAGCTCCCTTGATCTTCAAAATATCATATTCCAGGGCCTTCAATCCCTCAGTATAGAAGCTGCCAGATGTTGGGTTA
>CM053596.1:231811359-231828629 GCA_028646575.1 Pseudocheirus occidentalis | reverse complement strand
TCATTTCTTTGTAACTGTTTAATAGTATCTTGGTTTCTCATAAAGTCATTAGCTTCCACTTGCTCCACTCTAATTCTGAAGGAATTATTCTCTTCAGAATGCTTTTGAGATTCTTTTTCCATCTGGCAAATTCGACTTTTTAAGGCATTCTTCTCCTCATTGGCTTTCTGGACCTCTTTTGCCATTTGAGTTAATCTATTTTTTAAAGTGTTGTTTTCTTCAGCCTGGTTGTTGACTCTCTTTTCATGATTTTCTCACATTATTCTCATTTCTCCTCCCAATTTTTCCTCCACTTCTCTTATTTGATTTTCAAAGTCCTTTTTCAGTTGATCTATAGCTTGTAAGCAATGTTTGAGTGTCTTGGAAGCATTTGGTATGGGAGTTCTGAGTGTGTTGTCTTCCTCCCATTCCCTGCTTTGATCCTTTTTGTCCACAAAAAAGGGATTCTAGAGTTTTATTACAGTTCTTATTTTGCTTCCTTTTCCTCATGTTGGCCAGTCAATTAATTGCTTGATTTTTTTTTTAGGTCTGTGAAACTCTGCTTCCAGGGGGGAAAGCTCTGTCCCAAATTGCTGGAGTTTTCACAGCTGCTGGAGCTATTAGGGGGGTGCTGCAGCCCCCACCAGCTTTGGCTTGCTGAAAGCATACCCCAGGACCACCACCCAAGATCACAATCTGGATCCAGGCTGCTCAATGCAAGAACCCTTGGCCCTAATCCTGCAGGGTCCGCAGGCCAGGAGCTCTGAAGCAGCCCAGTGGAGCAGTTGTCAGTTGTAGCAGATCCTGCCCTTCCCCCACTGCTTCCTTGCCCTGGGGGCAGATCAGCCAAACTGCTTTTCCTCCCCCAAATTTAGCTTGAAAGCTTCACTTCCACTTACCTCTAATCCTGGCTTAATAGATGTGGAGATTACTTCAGGTGCTGTAGATCTGTTCTCCAGGGTAGACTCAGGCTGTGGCTTGGCTCCTCCCAACCACCCTGGGGCCTGGCTGGGGTTTTGGTTTCAGGCTGTGCTGGCCTCGGCTCCCAGCCTGTGGCAATGAGCCTTTCCTGCCAAGCTGCCTTCAGCAAGAGATGTGTTTTCTGTATTTTTGTGCATTTGGGAGCCCTAGAATTTGTTTAGAGTCATATTTTATGGTATTTAGGGTGGCTGTGTGGGAGCTGCGCACCTTTGCTGCTTCCATACCACCATCTTGGCTCCACACCCCAAGCAACTGTTATTTTGTCATTTGTTTAGAACTGACTTTACTTATGTGAAAAGTGTTTTGTAATTGTGTTCATAGAGTTCTTGGTAGATAGTATTTTATATTGTCTATAGTTATTTTAAATGGACTTTCTCTTTCTATCTCTTGATGCTAGGCTTTGTTGATTATATATAGAAATGTGGATTATTTATGTGGGCCTATTTTGTATCCTGCAACTTTACTAAAGTTGTTAATTATTTCAACTAGTTTTTTAGTTGATTCTCTAGGGTTCTGTAAATATACATATCATCTGCAAATGATAGTTTTGTTTTCTCATTGCCTATTATAATTCAATTTCTTTTTTCTTCTCATTGCTATAACCAACATTTCTAGTATAATATTGAATAATAGTTGTAATAATGAGCATACTCGCTTCACCCTTGATCTTATTGGGAAGGCTGCTAGCTTATCTTCATTACAGATAATGCTTGTTAATAGATATTATCATTTTCAGGAAAGTTCCATTTTTTTCCAATGTTTTCCAGTTGGTTGGTTTGTTTTTTAATAGGAATGGGCGCTAAATTTTTTCAAAGACTTTTTCTACATCTATTTGAGATAATTATATGACTTCTGTTCATTTTTGACATTGATGCAGTCAAGTACTCTAATAGTTTCCCTAATATTGAACCAGCCCTACATATCTGGTTTAGATCCCACCTGGTCATAGTGTAAGATCCTTGTGATACATTGCTGTAATCTTCTTGCTAGTATTTTACTTAAATTTTTGCATCAAAATTCCTTAGGGAAATTGGTCTGTAGTTTTCTTTCTCTGTTTTGGCTCCTCCTTGTTCAGGTATCAGCATAATATTTTGTGTCATAAGAGAAATTTGGTAGGATTCCTTCTTCACCTATTTTTCCAAATAGTTTATATAGTGTTAGAACCAATTGTTCTTTAAATGATTAGTAGAATTCACTTGTGAACCCTTCTGGCCCTGGCTATTGTTTTTATGGAGGTCATTGATGGCTTGTTCTATTTCTTTTTCTCAGTTATGGTTATTTAAGTATTCTGTTTCCTCTTCTGTCTTTCAGGGCAATTTCTATTTCTGAATAGTCGTCGACTTTGCTTAGATAGTCAAATTTATTGGCATATGATTGGGCAAAATAATTCCTAATAATTGCTTTAATTTTCTTTTCATTGGAAGTGAATTACCCCCTTTCATTTTTGTACTGGCAATTTGGGGTTTTTTCTTTCTTTTTTTGATCAAATTAACCAATGGCTTGTTTTTATTTTTTTTTAAATAAAAGCAGCAGCTAATTTACTTTATTAGCTCAATCATTTTCTTACTTTCAATTTTATTCACCTCTCCTTTGGTTTTCATGATTTCCAAATTAATGTTTAATTGGGAATTTTTAATTTTTTTTCTTTTTCTACATTATTTTTAGTTGCATGCCCAATTCATTGATCTGCTCTTTCTCTATTTAATTGATATAAGAGTTTAGAGACACAGATTTTCACCTGAGTACCAGGTGCCTGCAACCCAGAAATTTTGGTATGTTGTCTCATCATTGTCATTCACTTTAATGAAATTTTTTATTATTTTTATATTTGTTGTTTGACCCACTCATTCTTTAGGATTGGATTCTTTACTTTCCAATTAATTTTTAATCTATCTTTCTACTGCCCTTTATCGAATGCAATTTTATTGGGTTATGATCTGAAAAGCATGAATTTAATATTTCTGCCTTTCTACATTTGGTTGTAAGGTTTTATGCCCTATTATATAGTCAGTTTTTGCATAGGTACCATTACCAGGTAGGAACAGATATATTCTTTTCTATCCACTTCAATTTTCTCCAGAGGTTTACCATACCATATCTAACTTTTATACAATTTTATT
Source organism: Pseudocheirus occidentalis (assembly GCA_028646575.1). Taxonomy (NCBI): domain Eukaryota; kingdom Metazoa; phylum Chordata; class Mammalia; order Diprotodontia; family Pseudocheiridae; genus Pseudocheirus; species Pseudocheirus occidentalis. Next base: position 231,825,549 of record CM053596.1, on the reverse strand, counting down.
CACTGTCTTTACTTCTTTCTTGTTTATTTCATGCTTAAATTTATCTAGCTCTGAGAGGAAAAAGTTGAGGTCTCCCACTAATATAGTTTTACTATTTCCTCCTATAACTCATTTAGATTCTACTGTAAGAATACGAATGCTATAGCACTTGGTGCATATATGTTTAATATTAATATTACATCATTGTCTTTGGCACCTTTTAGCAAGGTGTACTTTACTTCTTTATCTCTTTTAATTAGATCTATTTTTGCTTTTCTTTTGTCTGAGATCACTATTGCTACCCCTGGTTTGTTTTTTGTTGTTGTTGTTTTTTACTTCAGTTGAAGCATAATAGAATCTCCTCTAATCCCTAACCTTTACTATGTGTGTATCTCTCTACTTCAAATGTGTTTCTTGTAAACAAAATATTGTAGGATTCTGATTTTAATCCACTCTGTTAACTGTTTCCCTTTTATGGTTGTATTCATCTCATGCACATTCAGTTGTGATTACTGTGTTTTCCCTCCATCCTGTTTTTCCTCCTGTTTATTCTTCTTTGTCTCTCTTCACTCTTTACCCTCTCACCAGTATTTTGCTTCTGACCATCACCTCCCCCCAATCTTCTCTCCCTTCTGTCAGCATCTCTCCCCTTTTCTTAACACACTCCCCTCCTTCCCTGTAGGGTAAAACAGATTTTCATACCCAACAGATTGTGTATGTCATTCTCTTTGAGCCAGTTCTGACGAGAGTAAGGTTCAAGTGATGCTCACTGCCTCCCCCCACCTTCCCTTTCACTGTAAAAGTCTTTTTGTGCCTCTTCATGTGAGATAATTCATCCCATTCTACCTCTCCCTTCTGCTCTCAATGTAATCTTTTCTCAGCCCTTAATTCTTTCTATATCATCCTATCAAAGTCACCTTTTATCCACAACCTCTGTTTATCCATACTTCTTCTAACTGCTCTAATAATGATATAGTTCTTAAGAGTTATAAATATCATTTTCCCATATAGGGATGCAAACAGTTTAGCCATCTTGAATACCTTATGTTTTCTCTTTCCTTTTTATCTTTTTATGCTTCTCTTGAGTCTTATATTTGAAGATCATTTTTTTTCTGCTCTGGGCTTTTCATCTAGGAACCTTGAAAGTCTTCTATGTCATTGAATGATCATTTTCTCCCTGAAGGACTATGCTCAGTTTCATTGGGTAGGTGATTCTTGGTTGTAGTCCTAGTTCCTTTGTCTTCTGGAATATTTTATCCCATGCCTTCTGACATTTTAATGTAGAAGCTGCTAAATCCTGTGTAATCCTAACTGTAGCTTCATGATATCTGAGTTGTTTTCTTTCTGGCTGCTTGCAATATTTTCTCCATGCCCTGGGAACTCTAGAATATGGCTATAATGTTCCTGGGGGTTTTCATTTTGGAGTCTCTTTCAGAAGATGATTGGTGGGGTTTTTCAACGTCTATTTTACCCTCTGGTTCTAGGATATCAGGGCAGTTTTCTTGAATAATTTCTTGAAGTATGATGTCCTGATCCATTTTTTGTTTGTTTGTTTGTTTTTATCATTGATTTTAGATAGTCCAATACTTCTCAAATGATCTCTCCTGGATCTGTTTTACAGATCACTTGTTTTTCCAATAAGAACTTAAACATTTTCTTGTGTTTTTTTTCTTTCTTTTGATTTTGTTTGAATGATTCTTGATGTCTCATAAAGTCATTAGCTTCCACATGTCCAATTCTAACTTTTAAAAATTTATTTTCTTCAGATAACTTTTTTTATTTCATTTTCCTTTTAGTCAATTCTACTTTTTAAGGAGTTGTTTTCTTCAGTAAACTTTTGTACATCTTTTTACATTTTTTGTACTTCCTTTATCAAGCTGTTGATTCTTTTTTCATTATTCTCTTGCATCATTCTCACTTCTTTTCCCATTTTTTTTCTATTTGATTTTAAAGTCCTTTTTGAGCTCTTCTAGGCATTCTTTTGGGCCTGAAACAAATTCTCATTTCCGTTGAGGCTTTGATTGTAGGCATTTTAACACTCTTGTTCTCTTCTGAGTTTGTGTTTTAATGTTCCCTGTCACCAAAATAACTTTCTATGATCAGGTTCTTTTGTTTTTGTTTTTGTTTTGTTTTTAATTTTTTCCAGGCTATCTTGTTACTTTTAAAGTTGAGTTCTACTACTGGGGTGGAAGGGGCACTGTCCCAAACTTTCTGTGCCAGGCCCTGACTTCTAGTCTGGCAATTTGCAAGTGCTAAAAGGGGCCTGGGCACTGCTTTAGGACTACAGGAGGCCTGACCACTCACCTAATGCTGTGGTGGGTCTGGGGGGGTTGGGTGGCCTGGTGCTGCATTGGAGTCACAGAGGACCTGGCTGTTTGCCCACTGTTGGCCCATGGGAGAACCTGCTGCTACATGGGGGCCATCAGTAGGCCTGGTGCTGTAGCAGGGCTTGCTGGGGCATGTTTGGGGTGGGGGGCTGACTATTCTCTTGTGGCTGCACTGGGCCTGGGGGTTGGGAGATCTGGCCACTCACCTAAGCTGAGCACTTTTACAATTATTATCTGATTTAATCTTGTTTGATCCCCACAACATCTCTGGGAGGTAGGTGCTATTTCACATGAAACTGAGGCAACCAGAAGTTAAGTGATTTGCCTAGAGTTACAGTTATTAAGTGTCTGATGTCGGATTTGAACTCAGGCCATCCTGACTCAAGACCATTGCAACAATTATATTCTATAAATGTTTCTAAGCAGAAAGGCATCCATTGAACTATGCTAAACATTCTGCCAGATCAGATGACCCCATGCTTATAGAAGAGAGATATGGAGGCCAATATTTTTCCCAAGAGAATATTCAAAATACACAGATGGTCTTCTCTGCTTTCATCTCCAGAATCCCACTGCCAACATAATCAGGCCAACTTTGCAAACAGTCAAACAATTACACAAGCACACATTGAGCATATATTCCAGACACTGTGACATGCAAGGACAAAAGTCCTCGAGAAGCTTACATACTATAAGAGGACTGAGTATGAGTATATACATATTCATACATATACATACATACATGAGCATACACAGAATGAATGCAAGGTAGTTTGAGGAAGGAGGGTCACTAACAACTTAGAGAGTCAAGAAAGGTTTCAGGTGGAAGATGAATTTGAAAGAAAAGTAGGGATTCTGACAGATAGAGGCAACTGACAGCATGGTAGAGTGAAAATTAGACATGGAATCAGAAAGATCTAAGCTCCAAACTTGCTTCATCCTGTACAAGTCATTTAACTTCTGATTACATCATTTTCCTCAAACTATACCACGAGGATAATACTAGCACCTATCGTGAAGGGTTGCTTTGAGGATCAAATGAGATAATATTTGCAAAAGCAGTTAGCCCAATGTCTGGCACATACTAGGTATGATATATATGCTCATTATTTCCCCCTTCCCTACAGATGGGACACATTCCAGGCATGGGGTACAAAGACACAGAGATGGGCAATAGAAAGCTATATATGAGAAATAATTAGAAGGCCATTATGGCTGGAATTCAGAGTGCATGAGAGGGGAACAATATGTACCAAGAATGGAAAAATAAGTTGGGGCCAGATTTTAAAGAGTTTTAAATGACAAACAGAGGAGTTTATATTTGATTCTGGGAGTAATAACAAGTCATGGGAGTTTATTGGTAGGAGAGCTATGCCTGAGGAAAATTGCTTTGCTGTGTGGAGCACAGATTGGAATGGAAAGAGCCTTGAAGCAGACAGAACAATCAACAAGTCATTCAATAAACAGTTATTTCAAAATGAGGCAAATGACAGTCCCTGACTCAAGAAGCTCACAATTTAATGAAGGAGAAAAAAAAGCAAACAAATGTGGACAAATGAGTTATATACAAGATAAATAGGAAATAACAGAAAGAAGGTTCTGGAATTAAGAGAGATTGGGAAAGACTTCCTATAAAAGATGGGACTTTAGTTGAGAATTAAAGGAAACCAGGGAAGGTGGAAGGTAGCAGTGAGGAGTGAGAGCATGCTAGGCATGGGGAACAACCAGAAAAAATTCATGGAGACAATCAGTATAGCGTCTGGCTTGGTTGGTTGGTTGGTTGGTTGGTTAGTTGGTTTAATTGACTGATTGTTTTTATTTGTTTTAACAGAAAGGAAGTCAGTTAGAAAGTTGATACAGTTGTCCAAACAAAAGGTTATAAGAACTTGAACTAGAATGATACATGTGTGAAGGGATTAGAGGAGACAGAACCAAAAGGTGTAGAGATACAAACAATTAAATTTGGCAACTAATTAGATAATGTAGGGTGAGAGAGAAGTAGGAGTAGAGGATGGCACAGTTGAGACCCTAGGTGGCTGAGAGAATGATTGAAGTTCGGAAGTGTAATTTGTGAGGGAGGGGACAGATATGATTTCTGCCTTGGACATATTGAATGGGAGATATTTATAGGATATACAATTTGAATTGTTTAATAGGCAGTTGGTGATATGGGTCTGGTACTCAGAACCATTAGCACTGGATATCTAGATCTGGGAGTAATTGATCCATCTTGATACAAAAGTGATAGTGCAGATTGAAGCATTTTTACTAGGATATAGTTTATGCAGGAATTTGTTTTGTTTAGCCATAAATATTTTTAAACAATCAGGTTTTATTTTTTATTGCTTTCTCACTGGGTTGGAAAGGGAAGTGGAAGAGAATTCAGAGTTGAAAATAAAATAAAAGCAAATTTTTTTAATGGTTTAAAAGATGGTTTCCAAGAGATAAGGAATAAGTTGTATGAATTGATGCATAGTAAAGTGAGCAGAACCATAGCAATAATTTGTGCTTCAACATCAATACTACAAAAATAAACCATTTTGAAGATTTTTATGAACTGATGAATAATAAAATAAGCAGAACCAAGAGAACAAATTCTATAATCACAATACTGTAAAGACAAAATTATGATCAACCCAATGACTCTTCATGATTCAAGGGGACGTAGGAGGAAGCAGACTATTTATCACCTGACAGAGGTAATAGATTCAGAGTACAGAATGAGCAGTATAGTTTTTTTTTAACACAACCAATGAAGAAATTTGCTTTAACTAAGTATATTTGTTGCAAGGGATTTGTTTTTCTCTTCCCCCCCCCCCTCAGTGGAGTAGGATAGAGAAAATAAATTTCTGCTAATTTTGTTAAAAACTTCTAAAAATCAAAAAGTAAATGGAGATAATCATCAGTATAGTTCCTGGAATATCATACCTAGAGAACAAAGCCAATGAGTTACTCTGACAGTGTAACATAGCATAGTGCAATGGATGAGGATATGGGTGAACAGAACAAGAGTGAGACAGGTGAGAGCCAAGTGAAATAGGCAGACAGGTTCTGGGAATGGCATATGCAGGGATGTGCTAGAGTCAGCTAGAGTTATTAAATTTTCAGTGTGAGCATTGGAAATCTGCAAACAAATCAGGGCTTGATTTTATTTTGTTTTTCTAGACTTGAGAAAATGATAGAAAAGATGTTAACAATGGAGATCACACTTTAAAGTATGTCATCTAAATGTGTGTATATATACACATGTGTATATATGAGTACATGCATTTGAATTTATAATAGTCATATGTTCATATACACATACACATACACATACACATACACATACACATACACATACACATACACATACACATACACATACACATACACAGAGTTGGTTATTCAACATTTACCAGCACATCCCTGGGCATATGTACCTAAAAAGTTGAGGGGGAAGAGAAAAGGGGAAATGTTTAACTTTCACTCTGTAAATAGTTAATAAATAAACATTTATTAAGCATGTACTATGTGCCAGGCTGTAGCTAAGCACCGGGCATTCAAATAAAGGCAAAAAATGATCCTTGACATGTAAATACTTGCAGATACAAGACATATACAGTATAAATGGAGAGTAATCTTGGAGTGGAAGTACTAGCAGTGCAGGGGTAGGAAAGGCCTCCTACAGAAGGTGAGATAAGAGCTTCAGTCTTTAAGGAAAAAATAGACAGATATAAAGCTTCTAGGCATGGGAGATAACCATTAAGAGGTTATCAGGAAATGGAGTATTTTATTCAAAGAACAGCACATACACAAAGTAGTTGAATCACTAAGTATGTGGAGAATAGTAAAGAAAAAAAACGCTTGGAAAGATTAAAAAAAAAACAGTCCAAGTAAGAGGAGCTTAAAAGATCAGAGCATTTATATTTGATCCTGGAAGTAACAGGGAGTCACCACAGTAGTCAGACTTCCTCTTTAGGAAAATCTCTTTGCTACCTGAGTAGAGTATAGACTGGACTGGAGAGATGCTTGAGACATAAAAAAAAAAAAAGCCAGGTGAGAGGGGATGAGTTGGTTGCTGTAAGAGTAGAGAGGAAGGAATCACGTAGATAGATGTGTATATACATACACATATACATATACACACATACACATACTTACATACATATTGAATACGTAGGGTGACAAGAAGTGAGAAGTTGAGATTAACACCAAATCATGATCCTGGGTGACTGAGAGAATGGTCATGCTCTCAAGAGTATGAAAGTTCAGGAAAAGGGAAGGTGTGAGGGTAAAGATGATGAATTCCATCCTAGATATGTTGAGCTGGTGATGTTTGAGGAACATCTGATTCTAGATGTCTAAAAGACAATGATAGGAGACTGGAGATCAGGAGAGAGATTAGAGATGGATATGTAGATGTTGGAATTACTTATTTAGATTTGATAATTAAACAATGGAAGCCAAAGGAAAAGAGTTTAGAGGGAGAAGAAAATAGGACCCTTAGGGAATACCCATGGTTGGGGGGCATGACCTAGATAAAAATGCAGCAAAGGAGACTAAGCACAAGCAATCAGACATATAGGAAATGACCAATTAGCAACTGTTGGCAATACACTATAAATTAAAATCATCATGCATATTTCTATTTCCATTATGACCAGCCATTTTTATTCCTTTTGTATACTTGTTTATTAATCACCTCATCGGACACCCAATAAATCCCTCTGTGTTTATTTTGCATATATCCTGTGAACATGCTATAACACATTAGTAGAATATAAGCTCCATGGGGTAGGGACTATTTCATTTTTGCATTTGTATCCCTTGACTGTTTAATAAATGCTTGGTGATTGAATGATTGATTTGTTATCTGTAATCCCACTTCTTAAAAGTTTACAATGGTTCTGTAAGTATTCACTCCAACTATAAGAACTGCAACTCATTTATGCTTCCTCATTCCATGTGATTTTTTTGATCCATGACCTACTGTAAAACTTCAATATAAGATCTCCCTGATGATATCTTCATTTAGGCTTTTTTTTAAAAAAAAAAATATTACATAAGTGTCAGTGCAATACTCACACTATCTGTTATCCTCTGTCATCAATACATGACTAGCCCACCTCCCTTCTGAAGATACATTTTCTGAATAATAGCCTTTCTAGTACTTCTATTCAAATATCATTGGTAATTCGCTAGAACCCACTTTCTTCTACCATACGTGTCTCCATTATCAAAGAGGTCACCCACAGTTCTGATTCTATACAGATTACAATGTTCCAATATTTGCAACCAAATAGTGAGAAAATACAACCTCCTTGCTACATTGAAAATAGTCTAGATTTAAAATAAAATTACTGGCAACCACAGCATGCAGGATCCATGCATACATATATACACATTTATATACACATGTGTGATACACACATGTATATGGATGCATGTATATACATATATACATACACACATATGTATGTATATAACATACTTGAACCAATATACTTGAAAACATGGCACTGTTTAGATCATATTTTATATTTATATATATATATATATTATATTTAGATCATCATCTTATTTCTTTCATTCTTCTGCTTTTCATTCATCTCTTTTTGATGCCCTCATTTAATTACATTTATGTTCTTGAAGCATATAGAATCAATTATTCAGAAAACAATCTCCTTTGCAATGTCTCCTTTAATTAACTGCCTTCCTCTTTTCTGTCCTCTCCCACTCTCCACCTTAGGCATTTGAATCACTTTCTATTCCTCCCCCACATCACAGACCCATCAACCAGTGCCTCCCAGCCAACCATGACTAGATAAGGGGAAATAGAATTCCTTATCTCTGAATGCAAATGTGAAAGGTCAAGGTTCCTAAGAAAAAAGGCCTTCTTTAAAAAGAAGGGGGGAAGAGAGAGAGAGAGAGAGAGAGAGAGAGAGAGAGAGAGAGAGAGAGAGAGAGAGAGAGAGAGCTCCTTTCCTGTATCCATGGCAACAAGAGGTAGCATCATGGCATGTCAGAGTGAGCATGGCCTGTTCAGCTCTGCCGATATCTTTCCACTTCATTAGCCTCTTTATCAAGTAACTCTGCATCAGACTAAATGTATTTTGGTGTCAGGGTGCACTGCAGATGATTCAAAAGCATGTTGACCTTTTCTATGGAGCTCCAAGTTCCTTGCGGGACCTGTGATGAGAACGCTTCTCCTTACCCCCCATCATCTCTCTGTATGACCTCACTCCCTTTCTCCCTTTCTAATCAAAGTTCTGTAACTGGTGAGGCATAGAGGTGTTCAGGACTATGTAGAGGCTCCGCTTTCCTCCACAGCACTGGGGAAGTCAGGACCTCAGCTGTCAGAGCCATGTTGGCTAGCATGCCTGGGAGAAAGATTAATGACTCTGCTTGCAGAAAAGGAATAAAATGTGCCCCCCTCCCCAAAAAAAGACAATAAATAGGAGGTGGAGTGAAAGGAAGGAGTTGACAGTAACAAATGCTGACTGACACTGTATTGTGTGTCTTTCCTAAATGGCTCTCAGGTGCCAATAGAAACAGGGATTCATTTAATAAGAGCTTTTATAAGACTTTAGGAGACAAAAAGCCTTTGGGGGTTAGGATAGAGTGTGTGTGTGTGTGTGTGTGTAAAGGGGCTCTCATTATTCATTGTTGGCCCCTTTGGGAAACCTAGGTTTTTGCTATTGTTTCTCAGCATCCCATTGACATTTGAGCAGGTTTCTTGCACACAGCCCACCTCAGCTGTGAAAATTAATACAAAACCAAATGCCCAGGGTCCAAAGAAAATCACCTCTTGGGTTTAAAGGACCTTTGATAAATCTGGCCCCTCTTTTCACTTTACCTTTTAGTTGTCTCCATGGTTACATGTTTTGGTGGGGTCATTTGGTGCCTTTACTGTTTACAGCTCTGAGTTTATGACCCTGGTTAACCTTAACATACACGCTCTTCATCTCCACCTCTTACTTAAGAGGCTTTGGTTACCTTCAAGACTCAGCCCCTGCACTCCCCTCTTCATGATGCCTTTCCTGATCACCTCATATGCCCCTCCATTTCTTACTTCTATTTGTTCTGTCTTTTATATGTACCTGTGTTTGTCTCTTCAGAAAGAATTTAAACTCTTTAAGACCGGGGACTCTATTTGCTTTCTTTTTTTAATCCTCTAGCTATTAACATAGTGCCTGGCATATAATAGGGACAAAAAATGCTTAGTGATTGGTTGATACTATGATCTTGTTATGTTTAAGTACTGGGGAGTAAAAGCAGGACTTCCTGGTCTTCTCTGGTTAGAGCAAACCCTAGGAAGTGCTTAGCCTGTACCCCTGTCATTTCTGGGCCTCAGTGCCGAAAAGAGTTGGCATCTTGGTGTAATACAGCAAACCATAAATCAGTAGTTCTCAACCTTCCAAATGCCGTGACCCTCTAATACAATTCCTCATGTTGTGGTGACCACCCAACCATAAAATGATTTTTGTTGCTACTTCATAACTAATTTTGCTACTGTTATGAGTGGTAATGTAAATATCTGATATACAAGATACAGGGTGGTGGGTCAGTTAAAAAGAAGAAACAGCTTCTACCTTGATCTATTCGTTTAATTGTCCCAGGTGGTGAGTTGTTCTCTCTCCCTGGGTTTCCTCTGAGGTATAGGGGGAAAGAGGGCTCATCTTCCCCACCCTCCTGCAGCCTGGCAAAATGGCAGCCCCTTGTACATGATCACTAAGACAGGCTTTGGCCTTGGTAAAATGGAGCTTGGGCCGTAAGTCTCTGCCTGCCTTTTTAAATTTTCATTCCTTTCCTTAACATAGGTGGATTAATGATTCTGACATTCCCAGACTCACAACGCTCACAAACCTCATGAGTTCAGTTCAGAGCTCCTGCTACCTCAGTCAGAGATGACTCTTAGTAAGAGTTATTTCTTTATCAGTGAGGATGACAATGAGCCCAACCCCTGGCCAGGCTTCCCAGAAATCTGGATGAACCTAGAGGAAATTGATTGGACAATACAAAGCTGAGATGAAATGCAAAATCTCTGTATAAAAATCCTGAAAATTGCTTCATGTTTGTTTAGGTCTCAACTTCCCAGGAGAATATAATAGCAGTAAGTTACTGCTGTTCATTTATTTTTGTTGTCAGTGGACAGTTATGTGTCCTTTGTGTTTAGCATTTCTTTTGTGTAGAGCAGCGGTTCTTAACATTTTTGTGTCACAGACCCCTTTAGCAGTCTGGGCACTCCCTTCGCAGTATAATTTTTTAAATGCACAAAATATATAGGGTGACAAAGCAAACCAATTAAATTGATCTATAGTCATCAAAATATTTTAAGTACATGAACCCTAGTTTCAGAACTTCTGTGAGGAAAATAAAAAGATAAAAGAGTCTGACTCCTCTCTTTAGAAACAAGAGTCCCCCAACACTGAACCCAGGTTCATCGTGTGGAGTCCTTAGTGGAGGAAGATAAGGCAAGTGCCCCAGTCATCCCTGTCCTAGTCATGGTTAATTACTGTCACAAGTAAAGTGGTTGCTGAGGCTACCAACGATTTTCATGCCAAAGATAGAAGGAAGATGGGCACTGGGAAAAAGAGGGATAGCGCCAATAGAGCTAGAAGAAAGGCCCTCAGAAATCATGGGATACACCCTCTGTGAAGACTCTTCGTGACAGAGAAAGACTCTCTTGGAGCTAAGACAGACTTTTTGTAAGACAGGACAAGGCTAAGTTCTGTTTTCCTAAGGAATTACACAACTCAGGACCCTTCCCTGCCCCCCTTCCTTTGCTGTCAATCTGCAGTAAGTCATTTAGGAATCTCTTAGGACCCTTCCCCCTGCTTTACTTTAGTATTTGCCAAATAAGGACACGTACATTTGGACTGACTATACCCTGTTTTCTTATTCTTTGTCTTTTTAGTGCCTAGACTGTAAGCCCACCTCCCATCCAATAGGAATGAGGTAGGCTGTCTTCTTGTTCTTTGTCTGTTTTCAAGCCTAGATTGTAAGACCACCCCCCCAAGCAATCAATGGGAATGAGGGATAGTGGTAGGAGGGGATTTGTTTATGCTAAGGTGTATGATCTTGTTTTATCTTCTGTAACACACCTCCTTTCATCAGTCCATCCTGGTGAAGGTGACACCTCCTTCTTGCAAGAATTGAATAAAGGTTTCCCATTCTGACCTACAATACCTCTGACTTTTATTAAATTTTAGGTAGGGGATTCTTGGGCTCTCTGTACCCCATACATGAGGACACTGAGGCCAAAAGTGGAGAAATCATTGTTCCAAGGTCATCTAGGAGAAGAATAGGAGATATGAATGCAAGTCACCCCAAATTTTCATGAGGACACAAACTCTTCAAGCTTCACAAAACATTTGACTGAACCCAAGAAAGACTGTGTGGCATGGGAAACATTTTAGTATACCTGAGTATATTTTGATTCTGGTTGCAAATGGCAGCCCGGTGTGTGGGAGGAAGTATTGGAAGGAGAGCAGACCTGGGCTTTATCAAGGCCTTGTCACTGCATCATTTGCTGGACTAGACTCTAAGGTTCTTTTATCTCTCACTTTCTATAGTCCTATGATGTAGTAGAGCAATTGCATAGAGATACAGTTAAACTTGGATTAACCTATACTCAAATATCATTCTGAGAGCTTCACTGCCCTAAGACTTCCTCCATTTTACTGCTGTTTTAGGGAAGGTGAATCTGTTGCTGTTAATCATTCATTAGACTTTAGTTTCCTTGCCATCAGAGCACCAAAGGTGTAATTCATTATTATAAAGTAAGAAGATCTTTAAATGACAAATTGAACAAACTTTTCAAGTCAATACAATAATCTATCTTCTGAATCTGTTGTCACCAAAAAAAAACCTATCTCCTTATTTTATTGTCAATCTTGATCATTTTTTGGTAGAATATAAGTTCCTTGAGGGAAGGGACAGCTTTGTTTTTGCCTTTGTGTCCTAAATTTCTTGCTTATTGTAGGTGCTTAATATATGCTTGCTAGATTTTTTTTACCTAAACTTTTTACCCAAACTCAATCTGATCAACTTCCTTCACCAGTTTTGGTTCTCAATGACTTTGCATTATTTTTGAAATATTAAACCCATCCTCAAAGGATAAAGATATGTCCTTACCAAGTATTATATTAAAAAGAATGTTACCCAAGGTTAAAGACAATTCCAACTAAAGAGTTCCCAAAATGTTTGGGGTATTGGCAGCATCCTTGGAATAAGATCTCAGCCTCCCCAAGGTTACTGCTTTGAAGGAGGTACTCATTTGAACAGATAATTTCTAGTATATTTACTGAAATATTAGTCACAATATAGTCATAAATCATATTTGCAGTTAGTATTGCCATAATTATTTCCATTAAGCACTTTTTTCCATCATTTTTGCCAGTCAATTCAGGTAAAGGAAAAAATCAATCAAATGCCGAATTTGATTTGTAGATTCAGTTAACAAAGTCCTCCAATAGTTCTAGACAAACACAATGTCTAATTCTACACATGTAGCTTAAGAAAGACCCATAAGAAATTAACAGCAGGCCAAGATGCCAGCATAGAAGCAGAAAACTTTCACAGCTCCCACACAACCATCTTAAGTGGCCATAAAATACAACTCTAAACAAATGTTAGGGCTCCAAAACTCACAAACATACAGAAAACACATCTCTCACTGAAGGCAGCTGGGCAGGTGGGGCTCATTGTGGCAGGCTGGGAGCCAAGGTCAGGCCAACCCAAAACCACGGCCTGGCCCCAGGGAGGTCAGGAGGAGCCACAGATGGAGTATACAGGAGAGCAGATCAGTGGCACCTGGGGAAGTTTCCACATTTATCAAGCCAGGAGAAATAAGGTTAAGAGAAAGGTCAGTGAAATTCAAGCTAAATTTGGGGGGAAAAATGGTTTGGCTGAACCGCCCCCAGGGAAAAGATGCAGCCCAATCCAGCTGCTTCAGAGCACCTGGCCTACAGACTGCAGGGGGGCCAAAGCTATTGATCAAAGGCCAAGGGCTCTTGCATTGAGCAGCCTGGATCTGGATCGTGGTCTTGGGTGGTGGTCCTGGGATGTGCTTTCAGCAAGCCAAAGCTGAGAGGGGCTGCAGCACACCCCTAATAGCTCCAGCACCTGTGAAAACCACAGAAATCTGGGACAGAGCTTTCCCCCTTGGAAGGAGAGTTCCACAAAACTAAATAATCAAGCAATTAATTGACTGTCCAACATGAGGAAAAGGAATCAAAGTAAGAACAGTAATCAAAATCTAGAATCCTTTCTGGGGGACAAAAAGGATCAAAGCATGGAGTGGGAGGAAGACAACATAGTCAGAATTCCCACACCAAATGCTTCCAAGAAACATGAAGATTGCCTACAAGCCATAGATAAACTTAAAAAGGACTTTGAAAACCAAATAAGAGAAGTGCAGGAAAAAATGGGAGGAGAAATGAGAATGATGCAAGAAAGAGTCAACAACCTGACTGAAGAAAATAACACCTTAAAGAACAAATTAACTCAAATGGCAAAAGAGGCCCAAAAAGTCAATGAGGAGAAGAATGCCTTAAAAAGTTGAATTTCCCAGGTGAAAAAGAATCTCAAAAGCATTCTGAAGAGAATAATTCCCTCAAAATTAGAGTGGAGCGAATGGAAGCAAATGACTTTATGAGAAATCAAGATGCTATTAAACAGATACAAAGAAATGAAAAAATAAAAGGTAATGTGAAATATCTCCTTGAAAAAACCACTGACCTGGAAAATAGATCCAGGAGAGACAATTTGAAAATTATTGGTCTACCTGAAAGTCATGGTCAAAAAAAGAACTTAGAAGGCATCCTTCAAGAAATTCTCAGAGAAAATTGCTGATATTTCAGAACCAGAGGGCAAAATAGAACTTGAAAGAATTCACCAA
>CM053596.1:231756843-231810859 GCA_028646575.1 Pseudocheirus occidentalis | reverse complement strand
GGATTAGAATGAGAGGAGACAGGGAGAGACAGAATGGAGTTAATCATCTCATAAAGAAGAGCCAGGGATAATTGTTACAATTTTTAAAAGGGGAAGAACAGGAAGGCAAAATGGAAAGGGTCAACATTACTCTCATTTAATTTGGCTTAGGGAAGGAATGATATGTCATATCAACTCTAAACTGGGTATCTTGCCTCATAGGAAAGTAGGGGGGATGGGGATGAGAGGCGGGATGACAGAGGGGAGGGCAGGGTAGGGGGAGGGTTGCTGGAAGTACACACTTCAGTAAAGGGATGGGGTAGAGAATAGAACAAGGGGGCGGGATAGAAAGGAGGGACATATAATCAGTCTCTCACAATATGTCCAATGTGGAGATGTTCTTCGTAATTACTCATGTACAGCCTATATTGAATTGTTTGTCCTTCTAGTGGGGGTGGGTGACAAGGGAGGAAGGGAAAGAATGAAGAATGTAAAGTTCTATAATCAAATGTTTAAAATATACATATATATGTATGTATATGTGTATATATATATATCTAATATATAATATAATATATAATACTGCTTATGTATATATTATATATATAATATATAATACTGCTCTTATATGTATCTGTGTATAATTATTATTAACTACATGCAAATTGGGAATTAAGATATACAGGCACTGGTGTAGGGAAACCCCATCCTTCCCTACCAGAAAGTCAGAGGGGTGATGGGGAAGTATATAGGAGAGAGCAGATTGGGGGAGGGGCTATACAGTAGAATCACTGTTTTGGGGTGGTGGGTAGGGGAAAGATGGGGAGAAAATTTGTAATGAGTGTTGTAAACAAGAAAATAAATTAATTAATTTACAGTTTTTTTTAAATCACCCCACAAATCTGTCCCTAAAAATTAACATTTTCCAAGGAGCAGGAAAAAAAAACAATAATTAAAAGACAAGGGAAGGACATGGGATTACATGACACCTTTTTTGACAGACTCATAACTCTGTTGACTCATCTTGAATTTACAATAAATTTAAACTTTCAATTGTTTTTTCTAAAAAACTATTCAGTTTTTTAATTTTGATGTTTTATTTTTAACAGTATATGTTTATATTTAATGTAATTCTTAATCAAAATATATTTACAAACATATATGTATTATGTACATATACGTATACATATACATATTACATGTTCAGTGCACAGAAAATTCTGAATGGTACCTTGGAAATTCATGCTGAGAACCAAGTTTTTCTATCTTTCTATGAGCAGTCTTATGTTTTATAATAAAGTTTATTTTTAAATTCCTAAGGAAAAATCAGTGTTTTCTTTTTTTCTCTCGTTAAAGAGGCCATTTTTAATGTATAATAGCTCTTCCCATTAACCAAAAAAAATTAAAAAGAAAAATTAAGACCTAAAAATGAAAACAAATTCCCACATTGTCAGTGTCCAAAAATGTATGTCTCCTTCTGCATTTTAAGCTCATCACTCCTCTAGTAATCAATCAATCAATAAACATTTATTAGTTACTTACTATGTGCCAGGCTCTAAGCTAAGTGAGTGGCATGTTTCATTTTCATTCTTTTGGAGTCATGATTTGTGATTGTTTGGGTTAGAATTCTAAAGTCTTTCAAAGTCCTTTTTTTCTATAATGTTATTATATTTCTTGTTCTCCTAGTTCTGCTCATTTTGCTCTGTATCAATTGATACAGGTCTTCCTAGTTTCCTCCAGAACTGTCTCTTTCATCATTTAAGGCATACTAATACTGCTCTTTTATATTTGATTTTCTGAACCTGGCAAGACTTTATATTTATCTCTTCTTAAGTTAATCTTGTTAGCTTTGTACTTTAGCCAAGATTCTCTCATTCAACATGTTAGTTATTGCTCCTAATTTCATATCAAATTGGGATTTATTAAGCATCGTCATGTCAAGCATTTATTAATGTTTATTATGTGCCAGACACTGTACTGAGTAAAAGGAATACAAAGAAAGACAAAAAACATTATGCCCCCAAGGAGCTTACAGGCTAAGTAAGGAGCCAATATAGAAACAACTATTTCCAAATAAGATAAATACAGGATAAATGAGTGGTAATCTCAGAGGGAAGACACTAAGCTTACGAGGTCTAGGAAAGACTTCTTAAAGAAAGCGAAATTTTAGCTGAGACTTAAAGAAAGTCATGGAAACCACAGAACAGAAAAGAGGAAAGAGACCATACCAGTCATGGGGGACAGTCAGTGAAAATCCACAGTCAGAAAATGGAGTATCATGTCAAGAAGAGCAAGAAGTCTAATATCTCTAGACAATATAGTATATGAAAAGGTGTAAAGAGTACAAAAACTGGAAAGGTAAGGGGGGATCAGGTTATGAAGGGTTATCAAAGCCAAAACCAGGAATTTATATTTGATCTTGGATGTAATCGAGTAAGTAAATAAATATATAGAGTAAATAAATAAACTGCAGTTTATTGTGTAGAAGGGTGACATGGTTATACTTGCATTTGAGGAAGATCATTTTAATAGTTGAGTGGAGGAAAGACTAGAGTGGGGAGAGATTAGAGTCAGGGAGACCAACTAATCAGCTACTCTAATAATCCAGGCATGAGATAATGAAGACATGCATCACAGTTCTAAATGGCGTCAGAGGAGAGAAGGGAACATACACACAAGATGTTGCAGAAGTATTTAGGAACAGAGTCGATACGGGAGGGAGAGGGAAGAGTCAAGGATGAAAGCTCGGTTGCTAGTCTATGTGAGGAGTGCAACTGTGGTGACCTTGACAGCAACAGGAAAATCAGGAAGAAGGAAGGGATTGGGGAGAAATATTACAAGTTTAGTTTCAGATATATTGAACATAAGATGTCCATGAGACATCCAGTCCAAGATATCTAAGAGGCTGTTGGAAATCTGAAACTGGAGGTCAGAAGAGATGTAAATGTTGTATAATTTATATATAACTGATAATATAGCCAATATATAACTGATAATAACTGAATCCATGGGAATGATGAGATCACCAAGTAAAACAATAAAGAGGCAGTAAAGAAGTAGGCACATGACAGAGCCCTCCAGGACACCCAAGGTTATTGGGGCCAGCCTAAATGAACATCCAGCAAAGGACACTATGGGTGAGCTGTCTGTCAGTCAGACAGATAGAAAGAAAACTAGGAGAGTAGTATCTCAAATACCTAGAGAAAAAAGTAATGATATCTTCAACCATCATATTCATGTCTTCGATATCTTCATTTAAGGTCATTGATCAAAATATTTAACAGGATAGGGTTGACACTGGAGCCCAGCTCATGGGACTACAAAACACCTTCCAGATTCATATCATTCCATTAATCAACACTCTTTAAGTATGACTGCTTAATCAATTATCAATTAAACAACTTGATTCAATGTTATAAATCTATCTAACTATGTTTTAATTCTTCTCACACTCTTTGAATCCTTCCCTAAGGATATAAACTAAGATTTTGTCAGAACTCTTGCGGGTCAGAAACATGGACTGGCTAGGAACATACTGAATAAAAAGTAATCTAACAGGGAAGAAAGCTGCAGTTCTTGGAAACAGAATAATAGGAACTTATTAGGAACTGAACATTCTGGAACTGATAATTGGACTCATTCATCTAAATTTAAATGATTTGGCAAGAGAGAGAGCAACTATAAAGATACATTATTTAGTACAAGATAAGCCTTTAATCAAAGAGATGAACCAAACCCAAACCAAACCAAAAACCTGTATAAATCAACATTTTCAATTTTGAGAGCCTTTGGGGATAGAAGTCAGATCCTATTTATCTTGAAAAGGGGAGTAAAGAATATCACAAAAGAACTACACAAAAGTGGGCAATCTAATTACTATAACAGGTACTAGGAAACCTATCAAACACCATTAACTGCAAATAGAAAACATTTTGTACAAAAAATATAGCTCTGTTGTCAAGAGCAAACAAAGTACTAAAAGTGAACAACAGATATTTTAGGCACCTGGCAAAATATTGTTTATTAGAATAAAAGCAAGCCCTCTTTTCTTATATGTTATAGACTTCAAAATAAAAGATCTCTGATTTCATCAACATGGATGCTCCATCAAAATTTGTTTAAAAACGAACTCCACATCTGGTAGATGGTTTCATGAGTTGTGGCCAATCAGTCTCCCACCTCCATACTTTTGCATAGATTATCTGCCATCCCGCCTTCCTCAGCCCACCTTTTAAAATCACTCATTTCTTTTAATGGTCAGTTCATGTGCCATCTCTTATATGAAGCTCTTCCTAGCTGTCAGTGTGCTCTCCCTCCTCCCATTACATTTATATACTTATATGTCTATAGGTATAATATAGATTATGGGGATAATTATATACTTAAAATTATATACTTAAGTACCTATATGTTGTTTCCCTCCAACAAAATGCAAACACATTAAATGCAGAAACCATTTTTAGAATTTTGTCTTTATATCCTTAGTGCTTCACACAGTGAGTTGCATATAAGTGCTTAATAAATGCTCATTGTATTAAATTGCTGAATTGGTAAAAAAAAAATATCAGTTTATCAATTAGTATTCAGCCTTTCAGTTTCTTACCTATAGTGAATAAAAACAAATACATTTCCTCCACTTAGCATGTAACTGTTGGCAAGTCATAAAGCAACATATTTCAATGAAAATACTGTTAAATTTGCAATGAGAAAACCTAAATTCAAAACCTGACATTTACTGCCTGTGTGACCTTACGTAAGTAACTTAATTTCTTGTACCTCAGTTTTTTTCCGTTGTAAAATGGAAGAGTTGGACTAGATAATGTTTAAAGACTCTTCCACTTCCAAATGTATTTTTCTTATCTTTAAAGTATAATAATAATTAATTATCATAATATCCAATATCTGCCTACCTCACAGTGATCTTGTGAGGTTAAAATACGATAATATTTAGAAAAAAAACTATTTGAACTTTCAAGAGGTGAGGCACTAGGATAATGAGACATTTTTTTTCCCCATTTCTCATATTTTAATTGGGTCCAATGAAGTAAAAGCAAAACTTAATCCACCTTATTATCAATTGGTGTTAATTGGCCTGCCACAGCATACTAGAGTTAGCCATCATTTTAGCCCAAAAAATCTTTCCAACTGGCCAATCCCAGGCTTTGGGGTCTGAAAAAATGAAGATAAGGAACATAATAAATTCCATTTGGAAGTTAAGAATTGGATTCGAAAGTGAACATATGATTTATCGTGTGATCCCTGATGTCTTTGCTCCTCGCTGCCATCTGATGTGTCATTGCAAGGACAGGAAAATTTTCAAAGACTGGAAAAGTTCATTGAAGACTGATAAATGTTTTTCATTCCTTCAACAAATATGCATTGAATGCCTACTAAGTAAGAGACACTTGATCTTTTTGTAAGATTGGTTTGCGGTCTAAATAGATATGTGAAAGGAATAGAAGTAATGGGAAGAAATATTTAGAAGACTTGGAGTCATCACATCCTTGCATCCATATTACATTTATCTAGGACATTAAGGAATCTGGCTAAAATGACATATCCCACTAGTGAGTACATTTAGGAATACTAAAAGAGAACAGAAAAGAGGAAGATAGAGGGAAGAAAGAAACATGCTATTAATTTTCATAAAAGCAGGCAAAGGGATCCCCAAATCACTATATTAAATAACATCAATCATTCACAAAATAACAAATATTAAGAGGAAAACATGAGTTAAGTCCAGAGGAGAATGGAGCCACAATCAATAAACTGTGTGGTTTTTCAAGAACTAACCGCTAGACAAACTTCAAAGCTTTCTAATAGGAATTCTAAATGAGTAGGAGGCAAGAGAGCTGGGATGTAATGTATGTGGATATAAGAAAAGCATTTGATATAGTGGCATGAAATTTTACACGCAATATTAATTCAAATTGGTTTAGAAAGGAGCACTGTCACATGAATTTAAAACTGGCTCCAAGTCTGTAAACAAAGGGTGATAACAAATGGAAATGGATTGAATTTGGGGGAGGTGGGGTGGGACTGGGGTCATCTTTATTAATGATCTGAAAAAGAGAGAGTAAACAGCATGTTAATGAAACTTGCAAATGATGCTAATTTGGGAGGTGTTGCTCTCATCACTGAGGACAGCAAGTGAATGCAAATGAACCTTAAGTGGATATAAATATGAAGAGAAAATAACACAATGAGTCAAGTTAGAAAATGCAAACTAAGCCAAATGCAATGAAATCCTTGTGTTCACTCAGACTTAAGACTATTTCAAAGACTGGTGACTGGGAAGTAGTATAACCTTAACTCAGAAGGGCTTCAGCTAATGTTGTTTCCTTCTTGTCAAATCGCCTCTAATCAGTCTCAGGAAACTACCACGAAGGGTTTTATTAGATTCAGAGGAAAAGAAGAAAAAGGGGCAGTGAAAGCCTCCTATGGATAATGGAGGACTATAAATTTTAGTGCCAGAAGATGTCTATTCATGGTTGGCAGCTCAAAAAAAAAACAACCAAACAATTAGGGAAGCAGGAAGATCAATTTATGAGAAATTAACAAAAGAGATAAGTCTTAGTTAATTGATGACTAATTGGGAGGGTGATAATGACCTATAAATATGTTAGAGTAACAATTAACTGACGAGGAATAAAGGAAATATTTATATTAGACAATCAACTACCGCATTCTGTTTGACTAATGCTGTTGGCAAATGGCTTGCTAATTTTCGTGTGGTTGTGGCATGAACTTGACCATCCCCAGGTTTGTTCCAATTACTTACAGGCATAGCCAGCTATAAAAGAAGTCCATGCTAAAGCCAAAATAAAGACCTAGATGGGCATTTAGGAGCCATATGAGCAAAGAGGCAAAGTGACTTTAGTGAAAGCATGTGTGACTTTGCTGCATCTTCACTGATTGCATCTGCTTGACACCAGGTCTGGATGTTAAATCCTCTGAAATGTGAGAGAAATATGAAATTGCATGCCCCCAGTTCTCTTATGCCCAGGTTCCCTGGAAGGCATTCAAAAAAAATATTAAGGATCATAGGATTTAGAGCAGGGAAAATCTTAGCAATCAGCTAGACTAAGCTTTTCATTTTACACGTAAATAAGTAAAGGGACCTAGAAAAGTTCAGGGATTTGCCCAAGGTCACACAACGCAAACAAAACTAGCATTTGAACCCAACTACCCTGATTTCCATTCATCGTCCCAGGAGGGAAGTAAAAGGAATGCTGAAGGAAAGCCCTAACAATCTCAAGTACCCCCATCTTCTAATGTAGAGGCTGGGGAGAATAACCTTTCAGAATTTCAGTCAAAAATCTTTTCTGGAGCCAGAAAGATAGTGGAAACATCTTTTGCCACCTGGCCACCTTAAGTAAAGCAAACAGGAGAGTCCTCCATGGCTCCCTCCTCCCTAAAGAGACATCAAAAGCTTTAGAGTTGGGGTGAAAGAGGGAAGCAGCAGAACCATCATGTGAAAGTTCTTATAACCTCTGATATATGTAAGGATGATGACAGGGAGCTTATAAGAGCTACTCTTTCAGATAAGTTTTGGTCTATAAAGAAGCTAGGTTTAATTTATGATTTCTTCCTTAATGATGGTGTTGTTTGGGGCAGCTAGGTGGTGCAGTGAATGGAACACCAGCCCTGGAGTCAGGAGGACCTGAGTTCAAATTCAGCCTCAGACACTTAACACTTGCTAGCTATGTGACCTTGGGCAAGTTATTTAACCCCAATTGCCCTGCCTTCTCCCCTCCAAAAAGGCAAAATAATAATAATAATAATAATAACAATGGTGGTGGTGGTGGTGTTCATCCTTTGTTTTTGAAGCGAACCAATGACATCAGGAGAGTGATGTCTTGACATTGGTGTGAACTGGATTTAAGTGAGGTAAAGCTGGGCAAAGTCATCAGCCTCACTCTTCTCCAGTCACTGAAGTCCAGTGGCAAGACAAACATCAGAATGACTGACAATGTAGCTAGTTCAGATCAGCAGCCCAGGTATCTCTTTCTGCCCAAAGATTGACATAGATTAATATTAACTTTCCCAGATATCACTGTTTTTCTAAGAACATACAGATGCAAAATAGCTCTCTGGACCAGTACCACCAAATGATAGGCTTCGAGGAAGACACATCATCTCCCAAAAAAGGACAACAGGATAACAGTTCCAATGAAAAGATGAGGTAATCCTCATTTCACTAAGGTTTGTAAACAAAGTTATTGTGATAAATGTTTAACAATCAGATCTCAAAAAAGTACCGTAGATACACTTTTAACTTAAATCTGCATTGTCAACATTTTCTCCATTACTTTTTTAACTCTAGACAACAAGCAAAACAATGAATCAAACATGCTCATACTGAAAATTTAACAATGAGTTCTGTCCAGTGAACTGGATTCAAGACACCCTAGCTTGTAAGTGTCCCAACTGTAAAGCACAATATATTCCATAACCTTTCTTGTCAGAGCAAATAGTCAGACCAGATCACCAGCACCAGGGTTTGCCTGCCACCGGGTTCTTATATTCTTTATGGGAAGAAGCCTCAGGTGGCATGATGGTAACCCATGTTAGCCATGCACCAGTAGTTGCTTCTCTTGACCCATCCCTTAGGTGACTAATTACACTTCTTTTGTCCAATTTTGTTTACCATCCCCTCTCCCCATTTGCTTCTTTTCCTATTGGGGAAGGAAGGAAACAAGCCTTTATATAGTACCAACTATTTGCCAGGCACTGTGCTAAGCCCTTTAGAAATATCAGTTGATTTGATCCTCACAACACCTTTGGGGGGGTAGGTGCTATTATTATCCTTCCTTTAACAGGGGACTAACACAGGCAAAGGTTAAGTGATTGCCCAGAGTCACACAACTGTAAGTGTCTAAGGTCAAATTTGAACTCATGTCTTCCTGACTCCAGGCCCCAGATCTCTATCCACTCATGCTATTTAACTTACCTTGGGAGAAAGGACTTCTTGATAAACCCTAGCTATTGTCTGTGCTCTATATTTTGCTGAGGGGTAGCTACCACTGACACACAAGAGACGAAAGCGTCATGGCTACTCTCTCCTAAACTGTTTCTTGGACCAAAGCCCAGCTTGATCGTTACCCTTGGCAGCTGGTCTCCTTTGGCCCCACAACCCAACTAGTTTTGGGTTCTCCTTGTCTTTTACTTCATTTTCAGTCTCAGAATTTCCTCTTAAAGTCTGCTGAAAACTGGACATCACAGAAAGTTCAGTGTAGAAAATGTTGTTGGGCCTGTGAATATAGTACTGTGTCCTTTTAATGATCTGAAATAGAGACCTTCTAAGAAAGGGGAAAAAAATGCTGAGCCTATTACAAATGTCCTACTTCCTTTGCCAGAGGCTAAGATGTGAAGGGAGAATTTCTAAATGCCAGTTATAAAAACTAAAGTAACGGATGCTGACAAATCTGAGTTGTGCCCTTAAAGCAGGTCAACAAATGAGAATTAAAGGAAGGCCCATGGTAGGAGTGTACCTTATCCTCTGAGTCTAAGGGATGGTGCAAGGCAGCACATAGACAAAGCTGGCATAGAGAGAGTTGCTGGTGTAGTAGATAGAGTATGGAGCCTGAAATCAGGAAGACTTGAGTTCAAATTTGACCTTGGACATTTATTAGCTGTATAGCCTAGGCAAGTCACTTAACCTCCATTTGCCACTTTTTCTCAACTATAAAATGGGGATTAAAATTGTATTGATACTTATATGGTTGTTGGGAGGATCAAATGGGATATTGGGGGGAGAGGAGAAAGGAAGTTTCCTGGCACATAGTAGGTTCTTTGCTTATTCCCTTCTCTTCCCTATAGTGAACTAAATATTAGACTCAGAAACATGGGTTCGAATTCCTGCTCTACCTGTCCTAACCACAAATGACAAGCTGACTTCCAGCAAGAAGCTGTCTTGGAGATGTTGTTCAGGTCTATGGCTGAGAGGAAACAGTCGACTCTGGAGTCAAAGGTCATGAGTTCAAATTCTATCTCTGATACTATTTGTTTGACCTTGAGCAAGGCATTTCACTTTCATGGGCCTCAGTTTCTCCACTATAAAGTGAGGAGGTTGAACTAGATGACCTCTGAAGCCCCTTGAAAATCTGTAATCCTAATGTCAGGAGTCAAGATGGCAGTTAACCAGAAGTTTCACATAATGCAATTAGAGTCTAATAATTACAGCTAGATTTTACATACTGATTTAAGGTTTGCAAAGATTAGATAGATAGATAGATAGATAGATAGACAGACAGATAGATAGACAGATATAGATATAGATATATACATTCTCATTTGATCCTTACAATAACTCTATAAGAAGATATCTCCAAATCAAAGAAAGTAGGAAAAACAGAAAATATTCTACATGTTAGGTAGTAGTTATTAATGTACTAAAAGAGATGTTAAAACAATTTTGATAAAATTTAAAAAACAAAAATTTTTTTTAAAAGATGAGTATAAGAGAAATCAGGGTATTTGGGAATCAGATTGATGGTAGAGGGAACAAGTGGGACACAGAGAGTCACCATTTCAAAATGAGATCGGAATAGAATGCCTGCGCAGCAAGGACAGGTTTTTGTTCTGCTTCTCTGACCAGTACATATTCTCTGCATTCATTGGAGAGAAGAGTATCATAGAAGATTTCATGCTAGCCTTGGAATCAGGAAGACTTGGGGTTAAACTCTGCCATAGACACTAACTAGTGGTGTGATTTGGGGTAACATGTATCTTCTTTGAGATTTAATTTCTTTATTTATAAATGAAATCCAAGCTCTGAGAATTACTGTGAAGGTCAAATGAGATAGTATACACTAAATGTGAAGCAGTTGTGTATATGTGTGTGCATGGGGGGAGGGGCAGTGAGAATTATACTTGTGAACAGGGTACTAGTACTCCTTTATGGTCTTCATCTTCTGTGGATGGTATTCTTCTCCTTCTCTTCCCTGTAACCTTCCCTTGGGCATGACATATTTTTTAATCCTTTGGCTTTTTTAAAATTTTAATTGATTTTTAAAATTCCTTTGCACCTTTGGAGAAGAGTTTTCATTTCAAACCTGTCAAGAAAGAAAATGAAAAGGAGAAGTACCTGGGAAGATAACCTCAAAAAGGCTAACTGTCAGCTCATAAACCTTTCTCCAATACCAGAAACTGCTTAAGCTGGTTTTGTCTAGAACTAGTGTGAATTCACCTGCTCTTTCTCCATTTTTGAGAAGCTATAAAATACGAACTAATAAAACCTTTTTTCTGTAGGGCTGAGCCCCATTTTGCAAGGGAAAGGTCTAAACAAATACTAAAAAAAAATCTATCTCTTTGCCTTCTCCTGGTCTTCTATACCTCACCTCTCAATTTACTCTGTAATACAGTGACACTGGACTCCTAACTGCTCCTCATACAAGACACTTCCTCTTCTAATTGCATTGACTTTCACTGACTTTCCCCCCTACCCTCTTCATCTTCATATCATGGTTTCTCTGGCTTTCATCAAGTCTCAACTAAAATCTTATCTCCAAAAAGTCTTTCCATCTCCCCTTAATGCTAAGATCTTCCCTCTGAGATTATCTCTAAACTAGCCTGTACATAGGGGCAGCTAGGGAGCACAGTGCCCAGCCTAGAGTCAAGTAGACTCATCTTCCTGAGTCCAAACTTGGCTTCAGACACTTATGAGCTGTGTGACCCTGGGCAAGTCACTTAACCTTGCTTGCCTTGTCTATACAATGAGCTGGAGAAGGAAAAGACAAATCACTGCAACATCTTTACCAAGAAAACCTCAAATGGGGGAATGAAGAGTCAGGCACAGTTGAAAAACAGCCAAACATCTTGTATGTGTTTTGTTTGTGCATAGTTGTATGTATGCTATCTCTCCTACTAGACTGTGAGTTTCTTGAGAACAAGCATTGCTTTGTTTTTTCATTGCATCCCAGCATATAACCAGTGGCTATCACACAGCAGGTACTTAATGTTTGTTGTCTTGACTTTGACTTTATTTTGCCTCAATCGGCATGTATGCAATAACATATAGATCAGTAACATTGCCCTATTTCCTGTAATGGTTAATAATTTTGACTCAAAACAGCAAGATTCTTAAGAGACAGGGTTTTGTAAACAGAATCTTTTTACCTGAGAGAGGCAAATAGGTGGCACAATTCATAGACCACTGAAACTGGAGTAAAGAAAGCCTGAGTTCAAATCTGACCTCAGATACTTACAGATGCATGACCCTGGCCAAGTCGTTTAACCTGTTTGCCACAGTTTCTTCATCTGTAAAATGGAGATACTAATAGTACCTATCTCCCAAGTCTGGGGTAAGGACCAAATGAGATAATAATTGTAAAGCACTTAGCACAGCACCTGGTACCATAGGCATTTAATAAATGCTTGTTTCTTTCTTTCCAAGAAAGAGACAAGAGTCAGAGTGAGGCACAAGATGGCAAATAACATATTCTCTAGCTCTGATTTCAGAAGCATGAATGACTCCAACTATATTGCACCTTTTGTGAGGGGCTTCTATGTATTTTGGCTGCTAAGATCTTTTTCTTAGCATCTCAGCATTTTCTGCCTTGCTAAAGTGACTCATGGTCATGGCAGCAGTAGCAGGATCAGTAGTAGCACAATTTAACAGCAGTCTTGCGACTCCCTCCTCCCCCAACCTACTTGCCCCCCTCCCTTATCTTTCCTCTGTTTTATGTAATCTCTCCTTCTAACAATCTTGCCTCCAGTTCTCTTCCTCATTCCAGTTCTACTCCCTCAGTTATCACTCTTCTCTTGAGACATCTCTTCCCTTCCTTAGGATCAGATAGAGGCTAATCTTTCAGTCACAGTCTCCAGGGTTCACATAGATAAACACTGAAGAATTCCTGTCTGCCAGCTGATGTAAGTATCCACCAACTTCTTGTTATATGTGTAAAGTAATTTGCAAATCTAAAAGAATTATATAAATGCCATCATCACCATCATCATCATCATTGTCATTGTCATCATAATTATTGTTATTATAAATTATTATCACATTAGCACCATTCTTCTTTGCATGGGTATGAGTATGAAGTCATGGGTACCACTGAGGTTCCACTTACTAGCAATAGTACCCTGAACTTCATTGAAACTGAGATTCTTCATCTTCCAAATGGGACTAATATTTGTAGTTACAAGACTGTTATAAGGAAAATGTCTCCTGAATTGTAAAGCATTGTATAAATGTGAGTAGCATTATTGTGGTTGTTATTGTCATAAATGTGAAGAAAGTTGGAATATAAATATCCTTAAACATATAGGTTCTAAATGAATTCATTACAAGGATGCTACCCATACCAAGTATGTAATTTGCAGCTCCCAGTCCCAAATCAGGGAGCCCCAAAGCTCCCTTGTTCTCATTGGGATGGTCAGGGGAGAAGGAAGAGGTGGGATTCTGGTAGCACCCACAGGCTATCAGCATATATAAAATACTTAGGTAAGTAGCTCCCAATAAGCCTTACAGATAGGTTTCAAGAAATCTACCAGTCTTCAGTGTTAGATCAGAGCAGGACAAAGTAGGAGCTGAAAGAAGTGTAGTAGCAGTCTCTCAGGTTCTATGCTAAATTCCAAAATATTTACTTGCTTTTATCCCTCCAGGCACCACATCTGGTGCTACTGGCAGGGCTCCTCAAATAAGTAAAGTTGAAACTCTGAATTGGGTTGGCAAACAAGGGAGGAAGCTCACTGGGGCAATACGGATTTCTCAAATCTAGTCTCCATTTTGCAAAATTATTTAGCAAGTGTAAGAATTCTGTTCAGGCTACCCCAAGAGTCCTGAGAAAACTCCCAACAGGATTTGTGTACCTTGTAACTCTCCATGGTTCTTTTTTTGCCTTATGTGGGGTGGAAGGGAGAGCTTGGGGGGGGGCAGGTTCTCTAACCTCAGCACTGTTGCTGACAACAGTTCTGCAGGATATGTTCTGCAGTGGACCAAACTATAAGTAGAAATATCAACACAGGGCCTCTTTCCAATTCTGCTCCACAAGGGTTTGATAATTCTGCATTGGACATCTGCTCCCAGCATCAAAAAGGCTGCCTCAGGCATTCACAGTACAAAAGTCATAGATGTCAAAAGACCAATGAATGATGTGTGCCTGGTATAGTCTTAGCAGCTATGGGATGCTATTCAGGAGACTGATGATGCTAGTTTGGGTAACCTGAAGGCCTTCTGTTTGGTTCTCTGTTTGATGACACACAGCAGGGGAGATGAGGTACCCTGCCAGAATCAATCTTTTAGAACAGCTTATCTGTCCCCCTACCTCACATTCCCAGTCATCAGCACATGCTGACTCTAGGTGTTCTGGGTACAGTGTATATGAAGTTGACAGCATCCACTGCCCTCTAGACAAAGATGAGGTACCCAAAAGGCCTATATCTTGCCATCTTCCTGGGTTCATCCATTTCACTCCTTCTGCTCTTGTCTATAGGAGGTATCTGTGACATGGGGCTGACATCATGGCCATAAGTCATCAGTTCATACTTTATAAGTGATTTCTTAATTGCCAGATCTCAGCTGAAGACTGGCAGGATCTTCTGTGTCTCTGGAATGAGAGTATTGCAGCATCACAATCTAGGCTATTATGCTACCTGAACCCCCAAGGCATCTAACCATGAGTCCCTTTATTCATGGACTCACTTTCCCAACTAAATTTCTGACAGCTCTCTTCAAAAATTATTAAAGTTACCTTATCCTAGCTCAGCTTTCTATAGCCAATTAAAATAATGCTTTCAGCACTAGATGTGTGGTCATCATAGATTATACTATATGAAATCACACAGGAGACCAATGGCTGGTAGGCATTGGTGTCAGAATTTTAGAATTACAAAGCTGAATGGAAGCTCAGAGGGGTTTGAGTCCAATCTTCCACCCCATAAAGGAAGACTTTCTGTAGCACATCAAGTAAATGATTATTCAGGTTCAACTTGATTTAAAATGATGAAACACTTTTGCTTCCAAAGGAAATTGATTGGCCAGGTCTGGTACTTGTTAGAAAGTTCTTTAAACTGATAGCCAAGACATTAAATCTTCCATAGTTCTCACTGAAAGTTCTCTATAAATAATGTTTCATAAATGTCTCTAGATCTTCCATGGCCATTGGCTGCAAACTAATTGGTGGTGGTTTGCAATAGAAGCTTGGCTCTAGTTCTTGGGCTATTGTGATTAGTGCAATATTTAGCAACACTTTAGTTTGGATAATTAGATTGATGCTCAGGAAGTCCCAATTAGTGTCTTCATCATTTAATCATTCTCTACTAATGTCCTCTTTGAGTCCCTCATAATGATGTGGAGATTCCCCTTGTGTCCCAAAGACTATGCCACAAAGCACAAGTTCTGGCAAGTTTGAAACAATTGGAAAGGTTTTGAGTATAGGCCAGCCTAGTGATGTACAATATGTTTGAAATCTAAAGACCTTCTTAATTAAATTCAGAGAGGCTCATTACTAGACTGGCTATAAAGTCATGAATTTTTTCACCCATACTAATGCTCAGACTACTTACTACTTCATAGAGGAATTGCTTTCCATGTCAATGGGGAAAGTACCCAAGTCAATGAAATAATGGTTCCTTGAAGTAGAATCTATTGGCAGGAAAGGACCATAAAAGGTCATGGGATCTCAGGAGCATAGGGTTAGAGGTAAAGAAAATCTCAAAGAAGATGATGGAGTAGAGGAATCAGTAAGTGAAGTACTCCCAATATTCCCCATCAAACAACTTTACACTAATACCTCAAATCAAATTTTGGAGTGGCAGAGCCAGCAAAAGGTCATTCTTGCAGTCCAAAATAATTTAGGAGATTAGAAGGAGAGATCTGTGATATGGGAGTAGAGACTGACTTGGACCCCACATGGATGAAACACCAGTAGTGGGACTAGTTGTTGACAACAGAAGCAACAACAGTTTCAGGAGCTTTCTAGTCAGAGATGGTGAGAGGACCTGGCGACTGATCAGAAAGAGATTACAGGGAAACCTGTGCCAGCACTGTACACAGAAAGGGATGCTATTTAGCAACTCCATTATCTATATGTACTTCTAGACCACAATTCAAGGTCAGAGAGGAGCACTTTCAATCAAGAGGGAGAAGTCAAGAGGGAACAAGGGTCCTGAGCAATAGTATCATTTCTAATCCCAAGAGAGTACAATTTTGAGGAATGGTATCATTTGCAATTCCAAGGGATCAAAGGCCATTATTGGATAAGGACCAAAGTACAGGACAGAAAAGCAGTGACCACACTTTGGTCCAGATCACACCACCTTGGAAACACAGAAAACTTCTGAACCACAAGAACGAACTCTGAAAACAGCAGTGCAAAAAAAAAAAAAAGAAAGAAAAGAAAAAGCCTGAAGCTTGAGGCAGAGTACTTCCTCAATCCATGCCAGGAACAGAGTCCAACCTTAACATAAGATTCAAAATCAAGAAATAAGGTAGTATATGAGGAAACAACAGAAACACACAAACTCAAAAGAAGACAATGAAGTCAAAACAATGACAAGCAACTGTTAAAAAAAAAGGATGAATTGTACACAATTCACAATATACAACAAGAATTCCTATAAGAGCTAAAAAAATTATTTTCAAACTCAAATAAGAGTGGCAAAAGAAAAATTAGATAAAGAAATGAGAGCAAAGGGAGAGAATCAAGAAAAGACAATAAGTTGGTAAAAGAGGCACAAAATGTACTGGAAAAAAATACCTTAAAAAAAACAGAACTGGCCTCCACAAAATTGACCATGTATTAGGACATTAAAAACTTTACAAACAAATGCAGGAAAGCAGAAATATTAAATGTATTCTTTACAGACCATAATGCAATAAAAATTACATTCAATAAAGGGAAGTGGAAGCATAGACTAAAAATTAATTGGAAACTAAATAATTGAATCATAAAGAATGAGTGGAAAAAATCATAGGAAGAACAAATCACAGAAACAATCAATAATTTTGTTAAAGAGAATGACAAAAATGAGATGACATGCCAAAATTTATGGGAAGCAGCCAAAATAGTACTTAAGAGAAATTTCTATCTCTAAATGCTTACATCAATAAAAAGGAGAAAGAATAGATCAATGAATTGGGCATGCAACTAAAAAAAACTAGAAAAAGAACAAATTAAACGTCCACGATTAAATACCAAAATGAAAATCCTGAGGTGAGATTAATCAAATTTAAGTTAAAAAAAACCATTAAACTAATAAGTGAAACTAGGAGTTGATTTTATGGTTTAAAAGAAACAATAAAATATGCAAACCATTGCTTATTTTGATTTTAAAAAGAAATAAGAAAACCAAATTATTAGTATCAAAAATAAAAAGAATGAATACACCACCAATGAAGATGAAATTAAAGCAATTATAATGAATAGCTTTGTCCAATTTTATGTCAGTAAAAATGATAATCTAAATGAAATGAATGAATATTTACAAAAATGTAAACTGCTCAGATTAACAGAAGAAGAAAGAGATCATTAAATAACCTTAACTTAGAAAAAGAATTGAACAAACTATAAATGAACTCTCCAAGATGGATTTAGAAGTGAATATTACCAAATATTTACGGAACAATTAATCCCAAGACTGTGGTGCAATATTAGCAAAAGTATAATTGACCATAATATAAATGTAATTGACCATATCAGTACCAAAAACAACAAAAAAATCATGTGAGTATATCAATACATACAGAAAGAGCTTTTGACAAAATAAAATTCTCATTCCTC
Source organism: Pseudocheirus occidentalis (assembly GCA_028646575.1). Lineage (NCBI taxonomy): Eukaryota > Metazoa > Chordata > Mammalia > Diprotodontia > Pseudocheiridae > Pseudocheirus > Pseudocheirus occidentalis. Next base: position 231,793,151 of record CM053596.1, on the reverse strand, counting down.
TTAAAAACACTGGAAAGCTTAGGATTCAATGGAAACTTTCATAAAATGATAATCCATCAATAATCAAGAGTAAGCATTATCTGTAATGGAGATAAATGTGAAGTTTTCCCAATAACATCGGAGGTGAATCAAGAATGTCTGTTACCTCCACATTAGAAATACTAGCTATAGCTATAACACGCACACACACAAAAAAGAAATTGAAGGTATAAAAATAGGCAATGAGGAAACAAAACTATCTCTCTTTACAGACTATATGATGGTATACTTAGAGAACCCTGGAAAATCCACTAAAAAACTAGTTGAAATTAACAACTTTTGCAAGGATGCAAAACATAAACTGACATAAATCATCAGCATTTCTAAGTACTACCAACAAAACACAACAGGAAGAGATAGAAAGAAATTCCACTTAACCGCAGACAACATAAGATACTTCAATGTCTACCTGCCTAGATAAACTCAAGGGCTACATGAACACAATTACAAAACACTTTTCACACAAATAAAGATACTTCTAAACAGCTGGAGAGGTAGTAACCGCTCCTGGGTGAGCCGAGATAATATAATAAAAATGACAATTCTCTCTAAGTTACTTTATTTATCCAGTACCATAACAATCAAACTTCAAAGAATTATTTTATAGAGTTGAAAAAAAATAACAACATTCATCTTGAAGAACTAAAGTTCAAGAATATCAAAAGAATCAATTTTAAAAATGTGAAGAAAGGCAATCTAGTATTACCAGATTTCAAACTATATTACAATTAAACCTATCAGTAATCATGTAAACAATCTGGTGCTGGCTAAAAAATAGAGTGCTGGATCAGTGGAATAAATTAGGTACATAATATACAATGGTAAGTGACTATAGTAATTAAGTGTTTTATAAACCCAAAGATTCAAGTTTTGGGGGTAAAAACTCACCATTTGACAAAAATTTAATTTTCTCATCAAGAGAAAACTTCAAAGCAATTTGGAAGAAACTAGGCATAGACCAATGTCTGCCGCCATATACCTTGATAAAGTCAAAATGGATGAATAATTTAGACATAAAGGGTGATATCATAAGCAAATTAGAGAAGCATAAAAACTGTCAAAATTTTTGTCAGATCTATGGATGAGGGAAGAATTGATGACCAAACAAGAGATAATAGTGGACCATGAGAAAGAAAAATGGAAAGTTTTGATTACCTGAAATTAAAAAAGGTTTTGCACAAACAAAACTAATGCAGTTAAAATTAGAAGGAAAATAGGAAACTGCTAAAAATAAATTATAAAGCAAATTTCTCTAATAAAGGCTTCATTTCTCAAATATATAGGGAACTGAGCCACATTTATAAAAGGAGTCATTCCCCAATTGACTAATGATAAAAGGATACAGTCAGTTTTCAGGGAAAAAAAATCAAAGCTATCAGTAGTCACATGAAAAAATAATGCTCTAAATCCCTATTGATTAGAGAAATGCAAATTAACACAACTCTGAGATACCACCTCACACCTATCAAACTGACTAGTATGACAGAAAAGGGAAATGGCAAATTCTGGAGGGGATGTGAAAAAATTGGGAAACTAATACTTTTTTGGAGTTGTAAACTGGTCCAACCACTCTGGAGAACCATTTGGAATGATGAAAAAAGGGCTAGAAAATTACACATAGATTTTGACTCAGTAATACCATTACTAATTCTACATCCGGAAGAGATGAAAGAAAAGGGAAAAAGACCTATTTGTACAAAAATATTTAAAGCAGCTCTTTTTCATGGTGACAAAGAATTGGAAACTGAGGGGAGTCTCATCAATCAGAGAAAGGCTGGATAACTTATAGTATATGATTATGATGGAATACTATTGTGCCATAAAAAATGACAAGCACGATGGTTTCAGAAAGACTTGGGAAGACATGTAAACTGATGCAAAGTGAAGTGAGTAGAACTTGGCAACATCATACACAGTAACAGCAATATTATAAAGATGATCAACTGTGAAAGGCTTAGCTACTCTGAACAAAATGACCCAAGACAATTCCAAAGGATCCATGATGAAAAATGTTATCTACCTTCAGAGAGAGAAAACTTGTTCATTCTGAGTGCAGATTGAAGCATTCTTTCATTACGTTATTTTTCTTGTTCTGTGTGTATATTTTTTTGCGACAAGACTAAGATATAAATATGTTGTGCATGAGTTTGCATGTAGAACTGATATATTGTTTGCCTTCTCAATGGGTGGGGCAGGGGCATGAGGGAGGGAGAGAATTTGGTATTCAAAATGTTAAAAAAAATAAATTTTAAGTTTTTAATATTCAATTGAGAAAAAAATAATTATATATATGTATATATATAATTATATATATGTATATATATAATTATATATATGTATATATATTTTTACAAAAGGAACTTCAGAGATCATTTTATTTCAACCCTTTCATTTTGGAGAAGAAACTAAGGATTACAGAGATTAAGCAACTTGTTCACATTCACAAAATTAGTAAGTATCAGAGGAAGGACTTAAACTCAGCTCTTTCTGACTTCAAATATAATACTCTATTTGCATGCAGGTCATGTATTTTATCTACCTTCTTTCAGATGGGAACACATATACCTCATAGGTAATGAAGCAGATAGAGTCCAGTATTTGCAGTCAAGAAGACTTGATTTCAATTGCTGCCTCAGACACTTTCGAGCTATGTAACCCTGGGCATGTCACTTAATCTTTGTGTGCCTCAGTTTCCTAATCTGTAAAACAGAGATAATAATAACACCTCCCGGGATTATTGTGAGACTCATATGAATTAACATATTTAAAGTACTTTGCAAACCTTAAAATGTCGTAATTCAATATTAGAAGTAGTAATTGTAGGTGGTGGTGGTAGAGGTAGTGGTGGTGGTGGTGGTGGTGGTGGTGGTGGTGGTGGTGATAGAATATCTAAGAAAGATTTTTTTCTAGGCAATTCATTTCTCATATAGATCTTGTCTTATTTTATTTTTATCATGTTTATGAATCTTCAACTGGAATTTTATCTACTCTCTTCTCTCATTACCACATGAAAGTGATCATTGGTTCTCAAAGTCTATGCCCATAGAGTACAAATACTGCCAGGTACCACCAAGCTAAGAAATCTTTGAGTATGTTTGTCATCTGAGGATTTGCCTAGTTAAGTTCAGGGAGTCTCATTCTTAGAGAATTAGGGGCCAGGCAATGAGTTGTTCAGCCATTCCAAGGAATAGTCTACCAAAGCATAAAGAAGCTAAGTAAACTGAGATGAGATAGTTAAAATGTCTTTGTCCAAAGTCACATGGGGAGTTATTGGTAAAAACCAACCCATCCTCCATACCCATGTTAAACTGACATTCCCAAAACATAGTTCTGATCATATCAACCCTGTTTATTAAACATATTTAATGGCTTCCTCATCAGTTTAACATTTAAAAATTATAATCTACCATTAACCTTTACAGTCTCGTTTCATTTTACCCTGCTTCCCACATCCTCCATTCTGATCAAGCCAATCTGGTAACTGTTCCCTGTACAGAAAATCCTATATCCTCCCTCCAGGTATTGCAAGAGTAATCACCCCTGGTTGGAATGCACTCCCTCCTCATCACTGTCTTGTAGAATTTCTAAATTCCCTCAAAGTGCAGCTTGGGCCCCACTTTCCATATCAGACATTTCCTGACACACTCTCTTCCCCTTTAAAACACATCATAATGTTTTATATATCCTTCACACTTACTCTCTTGTGTACATGCTAATATTCCCCCAATAGAAAAGAAACTCCTTAAGAACAGGGACTTCTTAACATTTGTCTCTTCAACCTCAGAGACGAGCACATTGCCTCATATGTAGAATAAGGGTTAGCACATAGTAGATGTTCAATGACTGATGCAAGGTAATACATAGAAGGTGTTTACATATTTGCTGAATTGAGTGGAATTGAATTGAATCACACCCAGGTCTTGACTCTTTCCATTACACTAAACTGCTTGAGTCACTATGAAAGTTCATGAATATGTTATCCTAACTTAATTCTGATGACCAGGTGGATGGTAAAGTATTCAGAGTTAGGAGAAGATTGTAAATGATAATTTCAAAGTAATCCTTATCCTTGAGGGGCTTAAAGTCCAAAAAAGACACATTAGTAAGGTTAGGCACGCCACCACCCTCCAAACAGGAGATGAGGCTTTACAACCATGATATGGTTTTATCAGTGGAAATGACATCAAAGAAGAAGACTTTCCATCTGCTTCTCCCCTGCACCCTAAGGACCATGGGACCTTTCCATCCAATGAAGCTGAAACCTTCCATCTGTATTGTCTCCACTATTAATATGAGAGCTCTTTTAAGAGCAGGGACTATCTTAATTTAATCTATATTCTTAATGCTCAATACAATTTTGTACATAGCAAGCAAGCACTTAATTTTTTTTCACATTTTTTCCTACATTCAGTCCATTAGTACAACAAGAACTTTGAGTTGTTTTATCTAACGGTGGTGGCAGATTTGTGAGTATCCATTTACATTTTTAACCAATGTTGTAATCAATGATATATTTTTTTACACCTGAAGGAATGAGGACAGAGTCCATAGGTTCAACCAGTGCAACCAGGTAGCAAGAAGAAACTAACTGTCCCAAGTAGCAATGGAATCCATGACTTTTGCTTCATTAGCATACTGCTATAACAATTGAACTGACCAGTCCCAGAGCCACAGATACGGTAAACAAAACACAAGAACATTAGCGTCAGTCCTAAATATATATCCTAAAATATAATTAGGAAAATACAGGAGAAATGTTAATCATGTTGAAGTTCTTTGAGTCTCTAATCACTGAAAAGTGAGGGAAAATATCCCAAAATAGCAAGTTTCAAATAGCCCTAGATACTAAAAAGTTAGCATTTATATAACCTTAAAGTACTTTTCATTTGTTACCTTATTCATAGTCGCAAAAACCATAGCAGGTAGGAGATACTATTATCCCCATTTTGTAGATGCAGAAACTGAGGTTGAGTCAAGTTAAATAATTTGTCCAGGATCAAATTGAGAAATAAGAACAGAGAGGAAGACTGAAGATAAGTCACTTGAAACTTTCTCATTCTCAGCTTTTTCCCTTTATATGAGTTCTTGTGTCTCTTCCAGTTTTAAATCTTATGAAAAAATGAGCCTAAAATCCAGATTGTCAGCAATGAGGGAAGGAGAGCCAGGCATTAAAAAAAAGGACAAGAACATTCAGATTCACACAAGATTTTGGAATCTCCAGTTTGTCTATCTTCTCTGTGCTTACAAGTGCCAGCTTACAACCATTCTAGTAGTTTGTCAGGTAGCAGGCAGCATTCGGAACAGCAAGCCTGTCTCTAAACTTCTCTATTAGCAATGGGCTGCAAAGACTGTTAGATCCATATCTTTGCCTGTTCTTACCTAATATCGACCATAACTGCTGGAATGTCTGTATTTGTACTACAAATTGCCTTGTTGGCATCCTTATATCCCTCCAACCCCATAGCTGTATGTTAGGATACTGAATATCTATAATCCGAAGTTTAGGGCCCAAAGCTTTGATTTTCATTACCACTGCCATCACTCAGAGACATGAAGACAGGGCAACATGTAGACAGAATTATGAAGTAGGTTAAACTTAGCTTGGACTATTCGCCATTCTTTTTGGACACTTTAGACAGCTTGCTGCCTACAGTCTCTCAGGCAAATCAGCCCCCTAAGGGCAGTATCGTATGATTTGGACTTCTATCTCCCCTTCCCCTCAAGTAAATCCAGGTCTTGGAGAACTATAACCTTGGAAATGGTGGAACTAATTTATATAAATTATTGGTAATTGATAATAACTTGATATGTTACCCTCAAGAGTATTTGTATTTTAACAGGAAACATCACCTTTGCCCCAAGGAATGAACATGGCATTTCAAGTTTAGGAACAGGCCAGTGAGGGAGATTTTTTTTAGGCAGGGATGATTTTCCCAGCACCTCTCTAATCATGGCTACAATGCTACAGTTTAAAGCATTATTATAAGTATAGCAAATGTTCTGAGGGAACTATATGACCTCCCACTCATCTTGATGAGTCAAGTCCTTAGAGCAGTGGTTCTCAGCCTTCCTAATGTCATGACCCTTTAATACTTGTATGTGGGCATATCTGCATATAGGCGGACTAGCCTGGAGATGGATATGTGTTTTCCAATGGTCTTAGGCAACCCCTGTAACCCCTGTGAAAGGGTTGTTCGACCCCCAAAGGGGTTCTGACCCACAGGTTGAGAAGCACTGCCTTAGAGGGTGGCTAAAATTTCCCCTCAAAGTATTAGGTGTAGGCCTTAAAGCTTTATGGATGTCTTTCTAATACCATTGGTTAGAGTCCCCACCAGTGTGCTTCCTGTCATTATTATGGGGTTGGAGGGGGTTTTTTCCTGTCAATTTGTCATTGAGACACTTGACTTATAGAAAGGGATACTTTTTTTCTTTTTCCCTCACTTAATATTTTATTTTTTCCCAATTACATGTAAAAACAATTTCAACATTCCTTTGTTTTTCAAATTTTGAGTTCCAAAATCTCTCCTTTCCTCCCTTTCCCCCTCACTAAGAAGGCAAGCAATTTGACACAGGGTATATGAAGTCATCAATACACAAGAAAGAGATCTTTATTAAAGTATTATAGTTGGCACAATTTGTACAAATTATGCCCCAAAGGTCTGTCACACTGCCTCACAAATATATAGAGTCCAAGGGAAAGTGGGCTCAAGCTAAGAAATCATATGTGGAAAAGAGGTCATTCACAGTTTGGGGAAATCATTTTGCTGGAGTCATACTCAAGTTGCCCTTAGATATGGTATAGTTTTTCTGCTGGAGTTTTTAGAGAGACTTGAATCTGTTTCCCTCATCTCATCTCGTCTGACCTTGGCTCCTGATAGAGATACTACCATTAGCTGATTTGGGGACTCTGATGGATAGCAATAGGAAAATGGAGAGTCCAAAATCCTCCTATGTCTAGAAGCAGAAATTCCCAGATTTGGGGTGGCTAGGTGGTGCAGTGAGTAGAGCACCAGCCCTGGAGTCAGGAGGACCTGAGTTCAAATATGGCCTCAGACACTTAACATTTACTAGCCGTGTGACCTTGGGCAAGTCACTTAACCCCAATTGCCCTGCATTCCCCCCTCCAAAAAAAAAAACAACAACAAAAAAAGAAATTCCCCAGATTCATATCCTTATACTGATCAAACATAGGCAACAAAAAACATTGTTCTAGTCACAGAAGTGACCTTTATTGGCCATCTGAGCAGAGAGGCCCCTCTTGCTACTAAATTGTATGTTCATAGTCAGGAAAATGAATGTTTTCCAAAGTGTTAAATTTATAACCACAAAGAAGCTTAAATGAGACTTGACCCATTAATTTTAACGTGGTGCAATTTCTTTAATACTATCCCTTATTTTTTAAATCCTCAAATTGGCTGGATTGCTGAATTCAGATGCTGGGTGTGGGGCCTCCTCTTCATGTTTTCCTGCTTATGTAAAACAGTTCCATCGACTTCTACATGGATTAGAATCAAAGCAATGGGCCTGGAAGAGCTAGTCTTTGTTGTTCCAAAAAGTGGCCAGATTCCTTTTCAAAAGACATCACAGACTTAATAAACCTGCCATATAACATCTAAAACTGAAAGGAATTGAAATCAGTATGTTATGAAATCCAACTTGTACTTCTTCTTTCCTGGGATTCATGCCCACTATCCAAGAGAACTGTTGGTTTTCCATAACTGCCCACCCACCTATTTACCTTCAAATTCTGGGTGAAATGGGAGGGAGGGAGACAGCTGGGAAGATTGGGAATCTATTTTCTATTGAAGTAAAAGACAAATGAAGATTCTGTGTTCTTTGGAAAGGAAGCTGACTAGGAGGGGCATGAAAGGAATGTGAAGATACAGGATAGAGAATTCAGCTGACTGGAAAGTGTCACAGTTGGAAAACTGTGTGCTTGTTTTAAAAGAGTTTTGATGTGTTCTGTCTGTTTAAAAATATTCTATGTTCAAAGAAAAAGGTAGTCCTTTATAGAAACATCCTTCTTAAGAAACAAGCTGTCTTAAGAAGCTAAGCCAGTTTTTTCTTAATGCAAAGCTCAAATAAAGAAAACAAGAATCTTAGCAATAGCTTCAGCTAATATCAACTCCTTTAAGGTTTATTGAAAGTAAATGCATTTGGAAGAAAGATCAAAAGCAATTTAGGGAAGGAGAGCTCTGCAGAAGAGATTGGCAATCAGGATTTCATAATTTGGTGAAGATGCCAGTGATGATGACAAGTATGGTTGGAAGATCTTGTAAGGGAGTGGTGATACCAAGAAGTCAAACATGGGCCATTTTTGCTTCACTGCTTTCAGGGTATCTGTGAATATAAAAAAGTAGGGAATACAGAGTAGTATATTTCAAAGAATGCCTAATATAATGCCTTTGTTAAATTGAAATGAATTGAACCAAATAAGCACTAGACTATTGGAAGAACTGAGGGACCATGAAGTCATTTTCTAGGTCCTCATTTTTCTCCTCTGCAAAATGGAATGATTGTACTGGATAACCTTTAAGATCTCTTCCAGTTCTACCATTCTGTGATAACTTCCAGTCTTTGCTCACCATCTGACATCTTAGTATCTTTTATGTGACTCTAAGTAAATGTCTTTCTCTCTCTCTCTCTCTCTCTCTCTCTCTCTCTCTCTCTCTCTCTCTCTCGTGCAACCTCCTTGTAGTCATTCGTATGATAGTCACATACTTTGTCCCACACTTCTTTCTTGTTACAGAAACAAGCTTACTGGAGGTGCTATAGAGTTGAAGGTATACATGACAGAATCATTAGTCAACATTCAGATCTATGAGTTCATCAGTGTGGGGAACTTCCAGTGTGGAAACTCTGTTTATCAATGCATATCAGCAACTTCACTGTAACAGCCTTTGACAGTCATGTGGGGCACTGAGATGGTATGTCAAAATTGGGAAATAATCACTTGCTTACAGTCACATAGGTACTAAGATCAGAGCTATGATTTGAACCTATGTCCTCTGACTTCAAAAATACTACCCCTCCCACTGTACCAGGCTACATGGTCTTACTTATGAGATATTGATAACTGTAGCTAGCATACTTTATATCATGTTACCTCATGGAATGACTACAGAGCCCAAAGAGTCAATGAGTATTTACTATGAGCATTTATTAAGTACTCAGCTCTGTGGGAGGTATGGAAATATGTCATGTAGTCATCCTTTCAAGAAGTTTAGAGTCTAGTGTAAAAGATTAGACATACAGAATAGTGAAAAGTAAACCATATGCATGGTAGAGTTTATTATATAAAATACTGTCACAAGAGAAGAGAACAGTGAAGGGTGGGGTAATATAGGAAAAAATTCTTAGAGAAAATAAGACTTGAGTTGGGCCATTTTAGAAGGCTAGGATTTGAATCAATATGGCAGGGCATTACAGATGAAGGAAATATTTTAAGTGATAGTACCAAGTTAGAATCATTGTGGATTAGTAAAGAGACCACCTGTCTATAGTATGGCACAAGGTGGGGAAGACTGAGAGTTATGTGGAACATAATCAAGCAGGAGAAAATTACAGAGGGCATTGAAAGCAGAGCAAAGAATGTGTGAAGAGTTAGGGAACCATTAAAAGGTTTTGATCATGTTATTGATTCCCTCAGCATCACAAGAACATAGGATCAGAGATATAGAGTTGAAAGGGCCCTTAGAGACCATCAAATACAAACCTCTTGATTTATAAATAAATTTATAAAAAGTATAAAATACTGAGGCAGAGAGAGACTGACTTTCTTAAGATCAGATAACTTTGAATAATTTGAGGTTTAAACCTGACTCCAAGTCCAATACTCTATCCACCATACCACATTGTCCTAACTTATCACCTTTACGTAGAGGACTCCCAAATGTTTACAATACACTGTCAAATTTTACCCAAAACTCCAGTCTCATATTTCCAACTACCTACTAGATGGTTCCACCCACCTATCCCACAATTACCACAAACCGAACATGTACAAAAATGAACTCATTTCTCCTACCCAAAATCTGTCCCTCCTCCTAAGTGTCCTATTTCTGTTAGTTACCACATTCTCTTCCCTCTTCCCCACATTAAATGCCCAGTTAGATGCCAAATTCCATTGATTTTATTTCCATACTCTCTCATATCTATCCCCTCATTTTCATTCTCACTATCACCAGCCCTGTTCAAGCCCTTGTCTCATGACAAGACTATTATAACAGCTAATTGGGTTTCCTATTTTTATTCTGTTGTTTCCATTGTTCATCTCTTATAGTGCTGCCTGAACATCTTCGTAATATAGGCCTTTTATCACACAGTTATCCTTAAAAACCTTCCGAGGTTTGTAAAGCCAAGCACAAGCAGCTTTCCAGAGGACTGCTTCTGTGAACAGCTTCAAGGTTCTGATTACATAATATAGTGAACTCTCTGTTCATTGAGCAACAAACTAAGACAAAACATTGAGAAAAAACAAAGTTCAGCATTCACAATGTTGTAACATAACAATTTATCACCAAAGTAGCCACATAGCTTTCACCAAAATGGCCACATAGTTTTAAACAAAAGGTATCATTCACTAAGTCCTTAACTCAATCATCCTTAAGGAGCAGGCCTCCTTTAGGGGCACACAGTACAAAGGTCAAAGTTCTCTACCTCTAGATCATAGTAAATCATAATCTTCTCAGTCAGCATGAAGTACCCAAGAAGAGGTCTTTTCATCTTTACTCAACGCTGGCTCTCAGATTCATGGTTCCTCTTCCATGGTCCCAGCTCCTGCCCAAATCTACCCAAATGTCACCTGGACTCAAAGGCAGGTAACTCTCAGCTCCTTGTCCAGCTTCTTGTCTAATTCTTTGTCCAGTTCCCATTCCATATTGAAGCTCACAGTGTCCAGTCCACCTCAAGTCCTTCACACTTCCTGTTTCTGGGAAGACAAATCTTAACAGAGTCACAATAATATTCATGCACATTGCCAGCAACATCATTAATTCACTGTCTGCCTGTGACATCAACACAGACCCACAAACAAGGTCCAAGAGGTCATCACAAATCATCAACAAAGTCCCAAGACCTCTGAAATCCTCCTTCAGAACTTCTGTAAACAGATATCCAGAAAATCCTCTTTCAGGGCTTCCAGTAGAATCCCAGGGCTTCTGTACAAAGTATTACAAACAAAAAATCAACACAGACCAGAGAGACAAACAGAGTGCTGGGATACCACAAGTTTTCTCCTTTTCAATTCTGCCACCACAAGAGTTTTCTTCTCAGTTCTGCCACAACAAGCTCTGTTCTCAGTTGTATGCAGTTCTTCTCACTTCTGCTCTCTCTAGTCTGGGCCTCTCTTCATATATGGTTTATATAGCTCCTCCCCTTCCTCCTGCTGATGCAACAGGAGCTCACAAGTTGTGGGGTTCACAAGTTCTGCTTCTCAACACAGACTTCATACAATCACAGGGCAAAGCTCAAAAGAAACAACTGAAACAAGGTATCAACTAAATAGCTGAAACAAGGCATTAAGCACTTCTTTGCTTGCCTTTACAAGGTTTTATATTGCCTGCAGAATAAAGCAGAAATTGTTGAACTTGATTGCCGAGGCCCTGTACAATGTTTCCAACATCCCTTTCCAGATTTATACTACTCTCTTAGCATACCCAACATTCCAGGTAAACTGGACTATCCTCTGTTGCCCATTATTGTCCTGTCCTTCCTAATCTTCCTCTTCAAACTATTGGAAACTATACTTGGAAAGACCCCCTCCCTTATCTCTGTTTCCATCTGTTGGTGCTCCCCACTTCCTTCAAGGTCTAATTTGAGTGCCCATGTCATCTATAAAGCCTCCTCTATCACTTCTATTTCACCAGTTGAAAGTTGTCCAAATTTCTTAATGTACCTCATTTGGTCCTCTTCTGGCCCTTTTATCATTCTCCTTTATATCATAGTTATTTGTGTATATGTATTATCATCCCATCAAAGTCCATGGAGATTTTATCCAAAGAAAATTATATGAGAAAATGTTTCCCCCTATTTCTTTTACAAGCGTCAGGGTGGAAAGGTTCACCAGTGTGAAAGATTGTAAATATTGTTGTATTTTTTTCAATGTATTGATTGATCTTGATTTTTTTCTTTTTATCTTTTTTTTTGCATTTTTGTAGGGCAGTTGGGGTTAAGTGACTTGCCCAAGGTCACACAGCTAGCTTTTTGTGTTAAGTGTCTGAGGTCGGATTTGAACTCAGGTACTCCTGACTCCAGGGCCGGTGCTCTATTCACTGCACCACCTAGCCACCCCCTTTTTATCTTTTTTTAAAGTTCTATTATATACAATGACTTTCCAGGAGACAGAAGATAATACAGGAGGATATTTAGGCAATGTAAAAACAAAAGATAAAAATAAAAATACTTTTTTAAAAAATTGTATGCTGTTTCAAATAGAGCAGAATCTATGTCATGTCTCCCTGTATCAAACATGAAAGAGACATAATAAATATATTTAAAATAAAGTGGAAAATGAAAGTTTTATGAAAGGAAAATTTATCTGGTAAGTGGCACATAGGATGAACAGGGGAGAGGAAAGACTGAATTCAAGAAAGAGGCTATTGTAGAAATATGGGAGAAAGGTGACAAGTCAAAGATCTGGAAAGAACCTTGGAGCTAAACTCCTTCATTTTATAGAGAAAAGGACTAAAGCCCAAAGAGATTAAGTGAATTGGCTAAGATCACACAGTAAATTGTTGGCCAAGAAAAGACTAGATCTCAGACCTTCTGACTTCTAAACCAGTGTTCCTTCTACTATATGAAGTATCAGTATCACTATGGCCTAGTCCCCAACTTCAAGAGCCAACTAGGTCATAAAATACAAAAATTTCAATATGAATAAGAACGGTACCACCCCAAGAAACACAGATGCCCTGCTTTGTAGTCCAGTCCCTAAGAAATATGGACAACTTTGCAAAAGCCAAAGTGTGGCTAAAGAACAGAGCCCTCCATCAGACACAAAGAATTTTGGCTGGCTAAGGAAGATTGCATCCCTCTTAGACAACCAAAATCTATGTTAGTTGACCCCATGTCGATAAGATCTTGAAGACTCAGTCCACATAAGGGCTCAATGAGTTGATCTCAGCTATCTAGGACACAAAGCTTCGGTTTATAAACATTAAAGCAATTGCTCTCCCAAAATATTTCTTCTCTACAACCACTCTTCCAAAGTCTTTGTTAGTCTGTCTGCCTTCCAAGTGATCTATACTGGGCCCTTTCCAAAGAGGAGAGGAGAGGAGGAGAGGGGAGGAGAGAAGAGAGTAGGGGAGAGGAAGAAGAGAAAACAGAGAAGAGAAGGGAGGAGAGGAAAAGAGAAAAGAAGAGAGGAGAGAAGCAGTGAATAAAAAGAATAGAAAGTAATTTCCTGGCAGGGCAGCAAAAAAAAGTAAACTGTTCTTTATTTTTCAAGATAGGAAAGACCTGTGTATGTTTAAAGGAAGAGAAGAAGAAACCAGCAAAAAAATAGGATGCTGATGATACAAAGGGGAGAGAGAGAGGCAATGTGTGGAAGCAAAGCTCTTAAAAATTAGGAGGGTAAGATCACGAAAACAAATTAACAGATTGTCTTTAAAGATGAGAGTTGCCTTTTCCTGTGAGGCTGGAGAAAAGACAAGGCATAGAAAAAGAAATGTGTGGAGGTAAGGAAGAAGGCAAACCACAGAGCTGCAGAGTCACAGCATCTAAAAATTGGAAGAGACCTCAGAGGGCCATGTAGGCTAATATATCTGGCCAAAAGACCCTTCTACAATATCATCAACAAGCATTTATCCAGCCTTTATTTGAAGACTTCCAATGAGGGGAAACTCATTCCCTCCTGATTCAGGCCATTTCATTCTTGAGCAGTGTTAATTGCTCGAAATTGTTCCCCTTACTTCGAAAATAAATCTACTTCTCTATGACTTCCATGCATTGCTCCAAGTTTTTACCTCTGGAGCCAAGCAAGAAAATTCATATCCCTCTTCCTGTGATAGGTCTTTCAATTCTTGAAGACAGCTACTATGCCCTTTCTATTCCTCCTCTGATCCAGGTTAAATAGTCCTAATACTTTCAACTGATCCTTATATGACATATTGTCCTGACAATCATGACCCTACAAACATGGGATGGTAGACTTAGACAGAGAAAGGTCCTTAGAGATCATTTAGTCCATTCCCTTTGTTTTACAGTTGAATAAACTGAGAACATAAGAGATTAAGAAACATATGTAAAGTCATAGGTAGTAAATAGCAGAGACAGGATTTGAATTCAGATCCTCTGACTTGAAACCCAACAATTCTTTCTTCTGCGACACATTGTCTCTACTATTGACCTCTTTTCGATGTGTCAAAAACTCCTCCATGCCCTTCATAAAATACAGTGTCCAGAAATGAAAACAACATTCTACATATGGTCTGACAAGGGGAAAATGAAGAAAACCTATTATATCCTTTGATCCAGATTCTACACTTTTCTCAATCGATATCATTAACCTTTGTTTTTCTTGTTCAGTCACGTCCCATTCTTCATGTCCCCATTGGAGGTTTTCTTGGCAAAGATACTGGAGTAGTTTGCCATTTCATTCTTCAGTTCATTTTATAGATGAGGAAACTGAGGCAAACAGGGTTGAGTGACTTGCCCAGGGTCACACAGCTAATAAGTGTCTGAGACCAGATGTGAACTCAGGAAAAATGAGTCTTCCTGGCCCAGCATTCTATCCATTTCACCACTTAGCTGCCCCTGCCTTAGCTTTGTCATACTAATTTTTGAAGTTTTGAGCCTTCAGGCCACTAAAACACCCAGATATTTTTTCACATAAACTGTTATATAGCCACACCTTCCCCAGGCTATACATCTGAAGTTGATTCTTTAACCAAATATAGCATTTTAGATTTAAACCTATTGTGCTTCCCCCACCCCAGTTTATCTAATTATTCTAGGCTGTTGAAATTTCCGTGGATTCTCTTTCATCCAGCAGGTTAGCTATCCCTCCTAGCTTTACAACAACTGCAAATTTGACAAGCATGCCGTCTATGATTTTATTCAAGGTATTGATAAACATTTTGATCATTACAGATCCAAGGACAGGATTGTGGAGCACTCTACCAGAGAGCACCTTTGGAATAACATTTAATTATTAATGAATATGCTTGGGTTCAGTCATTCAATCATTTCCCAGTTGACCTAACCATACTATTGTCTATCTCTCCATAATATTCACAAAGATGGCATGAGATACTTTCTGAAATCTAGCTGTTCTGTGTATGTTTGTTCTACATCTATGGTATTCTTTCGACCCATTGGTCTAAGAGTCATGTCAAAAAAAAAAACAAAAAACAAATGAGGATGATCTGGCATGACCTGATATGGATGAAGCCAGGCTGGTTCTTTGTGATGACTGCTTCAAGCTCTAAGGGCTCACGGACCATACCATTAATAATGGGCTCTAGAATATCTCCAAAAATGGGAACCAAACTCACTTTTCATATAGTTTGTTGATCCCACCCCCTTCCCTATTTTGAAAACTAACTCTTCTCCAGAGTTATAAAAGTCTTTACAGGCTTTAGCTCTCTGAAACTATTCTAACAGGACTGTGCCACTCTTTAATATTTATCATCAGTTACTTGTCCTTTCTACCATTCTCCTACACTCGTTTCTTGAAACTTTATTTGGTTCTCGAGGTCCTTGCTATCCACTTCAGGACCTTTAGGCAGCTCTCCCTATAGCCAGCATGATAGAGTAGAAAGGGAACCAGGACCTGAGTTCAAATCCCAGTTCTCATACTCACTATCTGTGTGACCTTAGGCACATCACAACTTCTCTGAGTCTTGATTTTCTCATCTGTAAAATGGGGACATGTGGTCTCTAATTCTGACCTTGGAGAAATCACGTGATTTCTCTGAGCCTCGGCTTTCTCATGTGTAAAATGGGAGAGCGAAGGGGTAGGTAGACTGGATGGCTTCTAAGTTCTCTTCCAATTGTAACTTTATGATCTTCCTAATCACTATCATTACTACCTATACTTCAAGTTTATATTCTTGAATGGTTTCCTATTCATTCTGTACCAGCCTCCCTTACAAAATATTAGGCCATTGGATCAAACCTATGCTTTCTCTGACAGCTTCTAAATCATCTCTCCCCAAATCAAAGGTGTACATTCAGAATATACACAGCTTTCCCCTCCTTTATTCTGTACTAGTTGGTGAGTCATCACTTGCCAACAAAGATCTCATCATTTCTACTTCAGATACCAGATCTTCCATTTTGGTTAGAATCAGGTCCATAGAAAATCTGCTTACTTGGTACTTTGTCTACTTCTTGAAGGATAAAATGTTGGCATCATGTCAGATACCCTTAAACTTCTTGGTGAGGCAGGACATAAAATCATATAATTATAGCTAAGTCATGGAGGCTGGAAATGGAGATTTGAGAGGGGAGTAGGATGAGGATAGTTGATACAAGAAATTCAATACCAATCAGGAGACAGAAAAAGGGGTTATCAGGCATTGCCAAGAGCATAATCAAAGTTGGGCAGCATGAATTTGTAGTAAGTTAAGGTCTACATGGTTCTACATCATGCTTAACTTCATTATTTTCATCAGTGACCTCTATGAATCATATTTAAATCATTAAAGCAGATCCCAAGTATGAGGTCCTGAGGCATAGCCATCAGTCCTTTCCCCAACACACTTTTCACTCTTCCAATTTACCTTTGCAGTGCAAATGGTTACCAGGCTGTCTAAATGGGCTTCTCAATGACTGTGGGATTTCAGCACAAAGTGGCCATCTACAGTTAGCAAGGGTTGACAGGGGAGAATTAAGCTTAGTAGACTGTATCCAAAATGGAGAATTACATCACGTTGCCCTGACAACCAATATTCTCAATGCAGAGTGATATATGATGATGACTGAGGTCAATGGGCAATAAAATTCTGTTGAAAGGCTGGTTTCTCCCTCTTCTCTCCTCTGTATCTGCTAATATAAATATAAGTAAAAGCAAAAATAATTGAGAAGCAGTTTCCTTTCTGGACATGACAGGCAAAAATTAAGAGGAGAGTGAACCCCATTGCATCTCCCATCTCTGTGTTTTTGAAGAGGCCATCTCCCAAACTTAAAATGCACTACCTTCTCACCTTTGCCCCTAAGAATCCCTAGACTCCTTCTTCAAAGCTCAGCTGAAATGCCATTTTCTACACAAGCCTTGTCCTGATAGTCCATACACTGGTGTCTCCCTGCCCTCCCCTTCCTTATATTTATTTTGAATGTGTTTTGTGTGTGCTTATATGGGTTCCCTGATAGACTATGAACTCCCTGAAGACAGAGACTTTTTTTAAATTTTTACTTTTGTATCCCAGTGCTTGTTGATCAATATCAAAGTCTAGGTCCAGGTATCACAGCAAGTTATGTCAATAGCCAATCCACTTAAAGTTCCCTCACTGGCATAAATTCCTATGGAAGCTGAGCCTAAAAGGATTAAAAATAAGAGATTTCAGTCAGTCAGATTTGATTAAGTGCTTACTATGTGCAGAGGTTTCTGCTAAGCAAACATATCCAATTTAGTTTATGCTAAGTCCTGGGTGTTCTGTAGGAGTCCTCTCCTAATGATGTTTAAGCCTCTAAGAGTTTATCCGATCATGGGTTTCAGTGACCACATCTATAAAAATGGCCATCAGACCTGAAGCATCTCCTCTGACCATCACAGTCAGCCAGTACCATTTATAAGCAAAATTGTATACAAAGTACTATTTGATTCACTATGTAAGAATACAAAAGAAATATAATTTGTATAACCTGAATGAGGGGAGAGGACACACATGAGAGGGTTGAATTAAAGAAGCAAATTAATAAATACAAAGTAAAAACTGAATAGACGAATAGTGAAAGGGCTCCTTAGTTAGAAGAGAGAGAGAACTCCTTCAGGCATGGAAGACTTCCTGAAGGGTGCCACTGTTGAGTGGGGGCTTTGCATGTAGTCAGAGATTGGTGGAAAGGAGCTAGGAGAGCAGCCCAGGCTCACAAAAGCATAGAAATATAAAAGGCATGTCAAGGAAATGATAGGCAGCTGAACCAGCTGAAGCAATGACTCCTCTTGGGGGCAGAATTTAAAATGCGCTTGACAAGATAAGGGAGATGGGAGGTGTGAAAAGGTGAAGGACCTTTAACTCTAGATTGAAAAGTTTCCAATTAAACAAATATATGAGTAATAGAGAGACATTGTAGGTCCTAGAGAAAGTTTTAGCCAATCTACTCAATGTGGGGGGTTGAATTTACCCAATTCTACCCAATGTATCTAATTATTTTTTGTCCAATTCTTCTACCCCAGGACCCCAGTTCTCCTACCCCAATTAGATCCTTGGGCTCAGTAAAAGGCAGCAGCATCAAAGTATATCAGTCAAAGGGGCATTGGACTTTAAATCAGTGGAGATATGCACTTGAATCCTGCTTCTGACATGTCTTCTACTTACTATTCCTGTGACCATAAGTAAGTCTCCTGAGTCATGATGCAAAAATAGGTATACCTAATACCATCACTATAAACTTCCTCATAGGATTGTTGAGGGGTAAAATGAGATAATGTATGTAAAAGGCTTTATAAACTTTAAATGTCAGGTATTATAATTATTATGAGCCCCCTCAACCTTGGAGATCATAGGATCATAAGCTATGAGAAACCTTAGAGGTCACTTAGTCCAGAGGCTTCAAACACACACATGCTACACTCCCAAGTACAACTAGAACTAGATTAAATGTAATTGGGAAATCTTAAGCAGAATAAATAAAAATATAAAAACACATAGGTGATGTTATTATGTGATTTTCTAAGATATGCAAGCCTGTGGGGATTCTTATTTGTGATTTGGTGGCACCCATTTCTATTTGAGTTTGATATACCTCTGATTTAGTCTATTTAGTCTATTTACATAGGAGGAAACTGAGGCCAAAGATATTAAAGTGTCTGCCCCAAGTCACAAAAGTAGGATGTAACAGCCAAGATTTAAACTTACATCCTTTAACTTTAAATAATCAGGTTTTTCCCTTTCACTACTTTCTCATTAAAGAAGGTAGAGATTGTCATTCCTCTTTTATTTCTAGCCCTAGTTCTTAGCACAGCACTTTGTACATAGTAAGCCTTCAATGAATGCTTTTTCATTCATGCATTCATTCATTGAGCAATTAGACCGAATCTTGCATTAAAGTGTAATTCATTCACAAGTTTTATCTCCCCTTGGCCAACAATTATTACTCCCATAGTCTTCATCCAGTTTGTGATGGCTTCATTTGCCATAAGCAAATTACAAAGTGTCTGTACAACTTTTACTGATTTCCTATGTCTGATTCTTCCCTCCAGTCAGAATAAATTACTCTTCCTAGAATCCAGATTCAAACCACTTCTTCATCTACAACAACGTAGTTCCTTCAATCTCATGATGACTCAGTTGTTTTGTTTTGTTTTTTTAAACTACTTGGCTACTGGAAAAACAACTCTGAGTTGTTTTGGCCAAGAATTTTGTTAAAGGCTTTTAGAAAATCTTACTGGATTATACTTACTAAATTTCTTCATCTATATGCATATTTATTTCCCTCAGAGAACTCTAATTGACTAATCAAGCATGTTTATAGAAATCATATTGCCTTTCCCATAATGAGCTATATTTGCCCATTTTCTATGATTCTACCATTTATTATAAATTCCAATTGCAAACTCTATATGAGAGTAAGGCTCATTGGTCTATAGCTCCCAAAGAATCTTCATGAATGGGTTTCATGTTAGTAGTCTTCCAGTCGTCTTGCATAATAACTTTTTTAAACTATCAATAAGACTTTTTAGCTACTAGCTCAACAATTTTACTCTTGAGTCATTTTAAGTAGAAAGGTTTAAGTCCCAATGAATTGTTTATACCCAGTTTGTTAAATAGATCCAAGCCGCTCTGAATATTTCCCACTATTTTATTTATTATCCTCAACCTGTATGCTTCATGGGACAGTTTTAGAGTGGAAATCTTCCTTATCATCCATTATAACAAGGATAAAAATTTAGTATTCAAACAATCTCTGACATCTCCTCTGCATTCCTGAATATGCCTTCAGCATCTTGAATGTCAAATGATCAATACAACACACACACACACCAACTCAATTCAATAAACCTTCAATAAAACATCATCTATATGTAAGACACTGGGAATAAAAGAAATGAAATGAAACCGTTCCTGCCATCAAGGAGTTTCTAGTGGTCATTCAAACACTCTTGCTCTCTAGATTATCCATGTGACTTTGAGATATTTTAAGAACTTGTGTTATTGGTTTGGGAGTCCTCTGCATAATGCTTCCCAATTTATGTTTCAGTCAAGTTTATAGTTTGCATCTGTCCTCCCATATCTCATGGGGGATAAACTACATATGTTCATATCACTAGAGCAATCTTTATTTTCTGAAAGATGTATTTCCTTCAAAGATAAAAGATTTTATGAATTTGTTAGTTAGCCATGCAAGATTTCTTTTTACTGGCACCTAGTATTTCTGTCCCTCAGTATGCATTTATCCTGTGATTCCAATAAAATGCTTGAAAATAGTTTCCAGGCTTTCTGATGGTTATTGACTTTTTAAGTCTACCTTACCATTTTTTCCTAAATAAAGCTTCTATTTTGTCATCATTCTCTTTGCAAAAATTGGATAACTATGTGATTGATTTCTTTGTTTTGCCATTTCCCACCAGAAGAGCAATGTTGAATCATATTGTTATTGCCATTTTATACTGGTTCACCCATAAATTCCTCCTGTACCTACCCAAAAGACCTCTCTGAAGTCAATTGCCTACTTTACTCCCCTCTCACAGGGTCAAGATATCCTTGGATTAATTCAAGAAGGAGAGAAATGAGAGGTAGGACATTATTAGCCATAGGGATAGTAGTGGGTGGTAAATGAATAGTGAAGGTCGTAGTCTCCAAAATATGTTGCAGAAACTGCAGTCCCTGGGATGTCAGATGTTCCTCCTCCAGAATAGCTCGAGGACCAGTGGAGTATTATAAAGAGGTTTGTTCTGACTAGTAGAGGGTGATAGTTTGCTGGGCACACTATGGAAATTAAAAAAGGGGAGAAGAGGGAGAGATCACTATAAGCTGGGAAGAGCAGGAAACACCATGGAGGAAACAGTCCACAAGCTGGGTCCTAAAGGATGAGAGAGCGTACAAGAGAAGTGAAAAGGGAGTGCATTCCAGGAGAATTCACTAGGGTGGGTGAGGCCAAAATAAATAGCTCACTTTATTAGGTATATAAAGTGAATGAGGAAAAGTATCATAAAGTAAGCTTGAAAAATAGATTGGATTCAGACTGTGAAATATCTTCATTGTTAGCCCTCAATAAGTTTATATTCTACTGGTTTTTTATATATAACATGTAAGATTGTAATAATTATAATAGCAAACATTTATACAGCACATTAAACTTTACAAAATGCTTCATAAATGTTATCTTAGTTTACCCCCCACAACAACCCTGAGAAGTACATGCTATTATTATCCACATTTTACAGATGAGGCAGCTGAGGCAGAGGTTAAGTGACTTGCCCAGAGTCGTACAGGTAGTGAATGTCTGAGGTCAGATTTGAATTCAGGTCTTCCTAACTTCATGTTCAGCACCCTATTGATTGTCCCAGATAGTGCTATTTCTTCAAAATCTATGAAAAACCATCAATAAAAAGGTCTCTCTGCCATGCATAAAATTATACTTTACTATTTTAGAAGATATACTTTCTCTCTAGTATGAGCATTCCCTCCCCTAACATAGATAATAGGCCTTCCATGTTCCCATTAGACAGTTATGTTAGACTTACCCAAAAAAATCAACCATCTGGTAATGAGTTCCATTGAACTTGGCTAGGCTGACGCTCAGATAAGTAGCACATCCCGAGATCCCTACTTCAAGCCCTTCCAGCTTTGCTTGTGCTTGCCAGAGTTCATGTGCCACTGGTTACCACATCACAACACTGCACCAAAGCAGAGCTCTTTAGAGAGAAAAGGATCCAATTAACCCATTGTGTGACTTGGGTTTCAAGTATCAGTATGGAAGCATTTGTATATCCTGTTTCAGCCTTTATCATGCTTCATACTACTCTGTCATCTTCATTTTCAGTAAGTGTAAAATTCCCTCTCTACCACATTAGTAGGGCCTGCATCATACTACTCAGGTTTTCAGTTGGGTTCATGGGTCCCTTTCTTGGCTGGAATCTATAATTGTGGAACTATGTGATTAACATGGTTAACTGAGTTGAATCTGGCTGATGCATGATTCAATGAAGGCATGTGATTGGATTGATGACCTTTTGGCATTGCTATGAAGCCCTTTCTTCTAAGGTGGGGAGGAGGTATTCTTTCTGACAATTTCTCCCAAGAACTTTGGTTTCCCTCCATCTGCATTTTGTAGGCTCAGAACTGGCTGAACAATCAAACCCAAAGAGTGATGGTTAATGAATCAATGTCACCTGAGAGAGAGGTTGCTGATGTCATGCCACAGGCTCTGGTCTTCAATCCTGTTCTGTTTAACATTTTTTATCAGTGACTTTTTCCTGTTTGTGTCACTCATTTGACATTTATCAAACACAGTCTTGTGCTGTTAGATATCTTTTTAAGTATTTATGCCTGGTCTCTTGTCTGCAAGCACGGTAAAGAGAAAAGATACTGAATTTTTAAAACTTTTAATTTTAAAAAAAGAAAGAAAAGATACTGGATTTTAGAGTCAGAAGAACTGTGTTGAAATCTTGGTTCTTCCACTTACTAGATCGTGACCACCTTGGACAAATCACTGAAAGTCTCTGAACCTCAGTTTCCTAAAATGAGAAGAATGGATTGAGTCATACAAAATCCCTTCCAATTCTTAATCTGTGAGCCCAAATAAGCAATTGAAGGTCAAGCCATGGGTAATAATTATTTTATATTGCCCTCAGCATTGTCCTTTACACCTAGGGGCAGCATGATATAGGGTAAAGACAATTAGGCTTGGAATCAGGAAAGATCTACGTGAGTTTCGTGACTGACACACACAAAAAGTGTGACAAGCAAAAATTATCTAAATCTTTCTGAACATAAGTGTCTTCATCTGTGAAATGGGGATTAATCTCTGTAGTGTTTGCCTCATGGAGACATTGTGAGACTAAAATAAGATGATACATAACAATTGCTTTTATGCACTAACAGGCACATTCTCAACCTAGAGAAGTTGGCTTTCATTAGCTGTTTTTCTTCATGACCAGGGAGGATTCTAAAGGAGCAGAATTTGTCTGTGGTGTAAAAAATAATAATATTATAAATAATAAGAAAAAAAGTTTGCACAATTACTTGATTGTACATTTAAGTAGAAATAGCAACTTGTGTATAATAGATTTGCAGTTCCATGCGCAATCTATTTTTATTATGCTATGTTAGAGAAATGCTTGCATTATCCCATAAATGAAAAAATAAATAAATAAATTTTAAAAGAAAAATAATAATAATGCAAAACTGAAATGAAAGCCTTAATTGCTACACAAATATCTGATATTGTTCATATTAATAATGATAATAATAAATGTATGGTTGATCGATTTTCATTAAGGGGTATGTTTATCAGTTTTTAGATGACAGTTGGAAGGAAAAGCTAAAATGTCATATGATAAAATTCAGAATTTTAAATTATCTCAGTAAAAAAAATATGTATCTTACTGAATTAGAATGGACTGAACCTCACAAAATTAAATACAATAGGAATAAATGTAAGTTACTATACCTAAGGGCTTTTTTTAATTACCTGTACAAGTTCAGTAGAGGAAACATGGCTAGGTCAGCAGTTCATGGGGAAAAGACTTACAGGACATAGCTAAGTATTAAGTGAAATATGAGTCAACAACATGATATGGATGACAACAAAGTAATTCAACCTTTGGTGGCATTAATAGAGTGTTCAGAACAAAGCAGAGGGTGGGGGGGAGGAAAAGCAATAGTCCCATGGCACTGGGAGCAGGTCAGATCACATCTGAAACATTGTGCCAAGTGCCTCCACTTTAAAAGGGACATCAACAACATGGAGTATGTACTGAGAAGGCCAGCCCAAATAGTGAGGCAATTTAAAACCTGAGAAATGGTAGAAAGACCTGGAGTGGTTAATAGGCTTAGGCGACAATGGCTGGAGTCTTCATGCTGGTATAATTGAAAAATTGAGCACAATCCCAATTTAGACTCTCTGCAGGGCCAAATTGCTTCTCTAGCCTTTTCAAGAGTTTTGATACAGTGACATCAGTAGCCTCCAGTTTCAGATCACATACTAGATCAAATGCTAATCCCAGGAGACTGCTCATTAGTTACCATTTTCCCACTTTAGACACCTGCCACTCCTGTAACGTCTCAGTAACATGCCCAATCTAGAACTTGAATGGTTCCTCGCCAGATGGATGTGGCAACTTTCCTGAGAACAACTAACTTGGCATAGTAGAGCCCTTGCACTGGCTTGTAGCCAGATTGCTCTCCATCTCTAGGTGCCAAGTTTTTCCTCATCTGCATGCTGCACAGAATCTTCAGAAAATCCCTTCCTTCCTTTGAAAAGTCATGAGTTTTAATTTTATCTTTTCTCTGATGAGGGGTTGATGAATACCTTCCAGGTATTCTCCCCAATTCACATCCCTAACAATGCTAACACATGAGAGTTATAAAGGTATCATGTAGCCTACAGGCACTACCCTCTTTTCCTCCTTGTAGCATTCAATATATTTTCATATCCTACTCCCAAATCATCCACAGCCCCTAAAAAGTTCTGTCCTCAGAGTCAGTAGGTAAGGTTCCACCATGGAAATTCAGTATAAATGCTTCATGCCAATGTTCTAAATATTCAACATCCATACTGCCCAATTTATCTCAAGTTGTATTCCCGTTATGCACAGCAGTGAGATGGTTAGAGATACTTAAGTGCACAATAATGCAAATTAATAGGTAAACTATATAGCTCTAACATAAAATCAGAGCACTTGCATAAATAGAGGTTCAATGAAACACACAAATTAATAGGCAAACTATGTAACTGTAGCATCAGATTACAACACTGACACAAATTGAAGGCATAATGAAACCTGGATGTTGAATGCAGAAAGAGATTTCTTTGGGAAAACAAAAGAAATCTTCAAAAATAACTGAAAATTGAGTCTTCAGAAATAAAAATTCCAGGAAAACCAAGAAAATCCCCCCAAAACCTATAGGCTTCTCTTAATCAAATTTTATAAAATCCACAATAGAAAATAATCATCCAAGATGAAGCTCCCACACTTACCAATAGGAAAATTGCTCCCTATTTACCTGATTGACTCTTTACCATGTTCATGCTTCTACTTTCATATCAGTGGTTATGTGCTTCAAGCAGAACTTGAGGGCAAATAGGGAAAACTCTAGGGTCCTCAGAAAGTGGATAACATCTCTCCTAGATCCCTCTTTTTGAAGAGAGCAAAGTCCATCTCATTAGTCTAGAAGCTGTGGTTTATATGAAATGATTCCAGTATTGTCTTGGTACAGCCTACACTAACCTGGAAGTTTCTGTCTTCCTCCATTCACATTGTGTTTTATGACTTTAATCGTACATAGAGTTGACTACAGCCACATGGCTGTTGAATAATCATTACTCATGACATTAAAAAAAGATAATAAACAAGCCAAAAACAATGAAACCATTATCACTAGGGCTGCCTGATTATAGTTCCTCTTAAATCTAGGCATCCCCCAATCAATTTATAGGCACATCCCCAACCAAGGAGATCCAGAAACAGTTGCAATATTAATGGGATTTGAAGATCTTCCATACCCTTGACTGGCAAGTAAACAGGTACTTAGCACTTAGTTTCAAGTTAGTTATGTCAAGCCTCTGTTAAAGAAACAGAAGGTATGAACCTCTATTGCTGACATAACACAAAGGGGTGGAACAGGAGGAGCTATTACCTTATATAATCACAAGCTGGACAGTCAGAACTTCTTGAGGAACTTCTTGGAGCAAGCCATGTGGAGGCTGGAGAAAGTGATTTTGATTTTGAGAATGGAGCTTCTGCTGAGACTTTTCTTCTGGGGACTTCTGCTGAGAGCTTCTGAAAACCAGGCTGAGGAGCTACCATGAGGGAGAGAGGAGGATCCCTGCTTGAGGGAAACTGTTCTTTTTGGAAGGCATGGGAATGTGGGTGTTCATCACACTAACTATGTGTACCAACTTTGTGGTTACTGTAATGACTTTGACTTTCTGGTTCTGGGAGTCAGTTGTCTGGTATTTGAATAAAGCCTTTGGTTCTGTCCTTCATGTGGAGAGCCAGCATATTCATAACCACAATGGCCATTGTGAATATTGCATTGTTGTTAAAATATTTCAAGTAGTTAGACCTAGTCACTCACTGAAGAAACTAGCAAGCATCCTCTAGAGGCTTTTCTACTCAGGGTGTAAGGGATTCATATCTGCTTTACTTCTCCAGTCCAATCAGGGTGAGAAACTCAAGAATGAATCCCTTAGAATTAGCTACCATAGAAGAAAGTGAATTTTCAGATAGTACAATTGTTCAAGCAGACTTTCTGGGAAGATATAGATGGGATTCACGGTTCAGTCTTCCCTATTCTTCAACTACCTCTACCTCTAATAGAAACTAGGACTCTACCCTTGGCTTTCTTGACTCTGATAAATAAATCATTTGCCTTATCTTACCAGGGCTCAGACCTCCTGTAATGGTAATGTAATTTGAATTTGAAGACCCCTCTTTGTATTGGCAAGTAAGCAGGTACTTAGCACTTAGTAACTAATCAAACCTCTGTGAAAGAAACAGAAGATATGAACTCCTGTTCCTGATATAACAGGAAGGGTACCGCTGAAACAGGAAGTAGCTAATGCTATGTGTATGTAAGGAAAAGCCCCATAGAGTAAGGGTCAGAATTTCTTGGAGTACCATGGAGGCAGAAGCAGCTGCCAGGAAGAGGCCAAAGAGGAGCCCAGGAGCTCCTCTCTCACCCCAAGCTGGAGAAGGTGATTCTGATTTTTTTTGAATGAGCTGCAGAAGACTGAGGAAGCATGACCAGGATGCTAAGACAGTCTGTTTGCAGCTTGGTTGAGCCTTGAATTCCCAGGAACAGAAATTGTGAAGTATTTGAGATGAACTGGACCCTGTGAGTTCCAATATGGAGCAGGAACTGCCTGGAGAACCGGACAAGGACCTGGGAGCTGTCTGCCTCTGAATCCAGGTGACGGTTTGGTGGATTCATGTAGGAGCTGGGACAATAGAGGGGAATCCAGGGAGTCTGAGAGACCACCCCCAGTCAAGCTGAAAGAAGACTTTTCTTGGATACTGTATGCTGACTTAGGAATTGTAAATTTACTAGTGACATAGGGTGGAGGGTCTGTGGAATTTCTAATGATTATACTGAGTGATACTTAGTAATTGACTGCTGAATAAGTGACTGATTAAGACTTTGACTATTATACTTTGAGATGACTGAATAAGGAGGCAAACCTTCTTAGGGATACCAGATGATTGTTCTTTGTTCAAAATTTTGTGGCCCCTATAGTGGAAACTATGTGGTCATTTCAATGATAAGCTATTGTGAATAATATATTGTGATTTTTTGTGAATGTTTTTCTCTGATTTGTTATGGAATAGAGTGTTCACTATACTGTATAATCAGAACCTTAAAAGCGGTTAACAGTAGCATTCTTCTGGAAAGCTGCTTGTGCATGGCGTTACAATGATATATCCAGTAGTCTCTTTATCATCACTATCCCCCATTGATATCCTCCCTCTCACTTTTCTGCACCATTTTATGTGCTGTCTTTTCTCATGGACTATAAGTTATTTGCAGGCAAGGACTACCTTGCTTATTTGTACTCGTCATCTCCAAAACTTACTACAGGAACATAATAAACTCTAATAAAGGCTTTATCTATGTATTCACCAACCTGGGTTCCTGTATCTTTGCCTGTATGTCTGCTTATCTATCTGGTTAGTAGGAGTCATACTGTCAAAGAGGACCTATGACATCACAGTGATATCTTGACATATGCATGAAATGAATTTAAGTGAGTCAGAGTTGAACAAAGTCATCAGCATCACTCTCTCTTTTCAGAGTAATGGAAGGCCAGTGGCATAAAGGCCTACTGTTCCCAGATGAGTCAGAGTTCTGGAGGTACTTTCTTATAAATAATCTTATAAGAGGAAAGAAAATCAGATTCCTTGGCAACATAGGATATAGTGGCTGACCTTGGCATCTTCCATGTCTGACCCAGTGCTAGATGCTGCATAGTACCTGCTTCAGTCACCTTACTGGTCAATGGAACAAATTGTTCTCTTCTGCCTATTCCATTGTGGAAAGTCTTCACATCCTTAGGATAGACATCCCCCTAACTCATCAATAGGTTTGAGGTCTTTCAGTCACTCTCAAATTTATTTAACCCATATGCCAGGAGTGGTCACTACACATGCTACTGCTTCTTAGAGCCCCACGGGTGAGAGTTGGGTGAAGACGAACACCAGAGGTGGTGAACAACCTGTATATCAGAGGTGCCAGCCCTCCCTGAACACCCCACATAAACTTGTACTAGATCACTTCTGAAGCCCCTGCTAATTCTAAGAATTATTTGATTCAGTGACCCTGGCTTATAACACCAGATAATCCACATCAGCTCTGATTAAAATCTTAAAAGCATTAGAGCATAATTGCCTGGCCTTACTGTTGGCAAAATGTCCTCTTTTGAAATGTAATGGCATAAAGGTAGATTCTCCCTGGCAAGGAAAGGAGAAGAGAGAGCCATGTTCAAAAGTTTGTGCTCCATTTCCTGCTCAGATGAAACCATGTTGTCAAACATGCAGAGGAGTAAATTCACTTCCAAATTCTCTATGAATCTGCCAGTGGTCTTGCCCATAATCCCAGAGAACCTCTGGTGATTTCTTCTGCCCAGGTCACTGATGTGATTTGGATCTGCATTCAGATTGCTAATTACACCTATCCAAAGAAAACAAATGTGGAGGAGATATTTAGGAGTTGTGCTTGCAAACATTCTCAAGCAATCACTTCATAAAGGAATGGATCAGCAAGAAGAGGGATTCAGGTTTTCAAAAAGAGAGCAATTTATTTTGCAATTAGCAAAAGGCAAGAAGGCCCTTTGTGAAATGCTTAGTTTAGGACCCCTAGAATTTAACTACTGTACTGGCATTTGAAACCAAATTGCTTCACCTGTAAAGAGGAGGAATAGTTTTGGTCTCTAAAATGATATCTAACATCCCTTTGAGCTCGAAAAACTGTGACCCCCACTCACAATACTAAACCAAATTTTATAGGCATTGTGCTTGTTATGCTATAATAAAGAGTTACTGTTGTCATGGTATTCCCATAAAAAATCAGTATTGTAATAACCAAAGACTCACCTTCCAAAGAACTGATATGACAGAGAAAAATGCAGAGCAAAATTTTTAAACAAGACACTGAGACACCTAGGGTAAGGTTTGAATCTCTTTTTTCCCTCAACCCCATGTTATATTTACTTCTTCCCTAGTCTGTTTTTTCCCATAAGTGACTATCTCTTACCTCTTCTTCTTTAT
The DNA here is from genome assembly GCA_028646575.1 of Pseudocheirus occidentalis. NCBI lineage: Eukaryota > Metazoa > Chordata > Mammalia > Diprotodontia > Pseudocheiridae > Pseudocheirus > Pseudocheirus occidentalis. The sequence continues at coordinate 231,763,522 of CM053596.1, read as the reverse complement.
TATCAAAATATCATAGCCCTGGAGCTGAGAGAGACCTCAGAGGTCTTCTAGTCTGATCCCAACTTTTTACAGACAAGGAAATTGAGATCCAGAAAAATTAAATTACTTATACAAGTTTAGCTTATAGAACCAGGGTGTAGATTTGGGTTCTGTGAAGTAGTTAGCACACTCTACATAAGCAACTAGATTCCCTCATCTAATCAGAATACATTAGTTTTATGTAGCACTTTTCTTCCAAAGGACTTGAAGCCAGCTTGAAAGTTCAAAAAGTACCTTAAAAAAAGGAAGAGTCCGAAGCATCACTGTCATTTTGCTAAAGGGATTTGGAGAACGGAGACTGACATTCTCTTTTGCTGAAGAGCTTGGGATTTAGAAAGATGGCAGACGAGTTGCTTTTCAAAGAGGATGTTTGGAAAGGCTGCATTAAGAATGATAGTAGCAATAAAGTTATATTAGCCATCTGGAGCACTAGCATTCTCTACAGGGTGAAGCTACTCAGCTGTTGAATGCAGCAGACAGATGTGGGTAGAGAGAGAAACAGTGCTCTCTCTACCATAACAGAAAAGAGAATGGAGTTGGGTATAAGAGGGCATAGAGCTTTGATGGAAGGGGGAAGGTTAAACAGAATACAAGTGGGGTAAGATGAAAATCTCTGTAATATATAAGTATATAAAATATATACATTGGCGCATACATATATACACACAATACATATACATACATATATGTGTGTGTATTGGAGGTCTTAGATAATTTTCTGTGCTGCTCCCATTTAAAAAAACAATATTAATGGTGATTGTAATCCAAGGAATCTGCTTTTCTTTCCCCTTATAAGATTATTCATAAGAAAGTACCTCCAGAGCTCTGACTCTCCTGGAAACAGTAAAATGAACAGTTGGTTCACAGCATGGAATGAGATCGGCCTTGAAGGATATGTGATATCTACTGGAAGCAGGGGAAGCAGTAGTGAAATGTGGGTTTCCAGGGCACCATTTTGAGTCATTTTCTTTAAGTCTATTCCTAGGTACTATTCTTCATACTTGAACTTCTTTGTGTGGAGTTGGGACATTTTCAGCCAGAAATCAGTAGAACAGAGCTGTGTGCTTCCATCCCCAGCCTCATGAGAGGGACTGAACAGAAGCACAAACACAGGTGTCACTGTGATTTATGAAGTAATTAATAAACAATTAAGGTGTCTTGGAGTACAATTATACATTTTATTTCAACTGCCCTACAAAGAAATAGTGTTTCCACAAACTAGCATCTAACACAGAGCCTTGCTCATAATAGGTACTCGATAAAGATTTGCTCATTTGATTTGAAGCCAGGGTTGAGAATGGGCCACATTAAGAAGAATGAAACCTAATCAAATCTTTCTATACCAGTCCCTAGAATGAACAAAAAGAACGTTCAGAAGCAGTGATTTTATTATTTCTGTCTTATAATATCCTTCTTCAATCACAAGGTAGTCTGACAAATCCCTTGGAAAATTTGTACCTCAAACTCCCTAGAGTTGTGTATCTGATTCATGACCAGGGAGTTTGATGAAAACAGGTATATTTAAGTGCTTTAACATAGCTCAAAGGTCCAGAAACTGAAGCTCAGTTAGCTTGTGGCAGCCTACCTGTTTAAAAAAAAAGTCCTGCATCTCTTTCAAGGTTCCACTGTCAGTTTAAGCTCCTAGGGTGTCCATGAGCTTTGGGTCACCATGCTTCAGGAAATGGTTGCTATCCTCCAAGTAGGTCGGCACCAGAGCTTTATACAATCCATAACCCTACAGTGGGGAAAAAAGAAAAAAAAATAATCAGGCATATGTCAGCAATGGAAAGAAATTCAGAGCTTCTCTCTCCAAACTGCTTCCAAGTCAGGTACTCTCTCCTCCACATCCTCAAAGAGTGTTTATACAGCATTCACTTAAAAGATAAAATCACATAACAGAAACTAGTCAGAAGGAACTTCAATGACATTTATATAGTCTGTCCAATATCCCAAGACAATCCCAACTATAACATTTAACAAATGGTCTTCCAGTCTCTGCTTGAAGACCTTCAATGAAGAGGAATCCATTACTTCTCTCTATTTGCCAGCCATTCCTAGAGGAGACACCCCATGCAATGTATTGAATCTGAGCCCTCCAAAGCACAATAGTGCATACAAGTCCAAAATTTAAGATTCCACAAGACAGAAGGGGACAACAAACACTGTATAAGCAGGCGGAAACCCTCAGCACATTAAAAAAAATTCTGTATGATCACAAGATAAAACTCCAGAAGAAGAAAATAATGTTGTCCGAAATGCAAGAAGAATCCAAGAAGAAAGAGTGAATTCCTTCCATTCTTGGCCACAAGGAAGCCAGTCTTGGAAGTCCCAATAAAATCATAATATTTAGAGTTAGAAGGAAACTTAAAAGACATATAATCAAACCCTATCATTTTCTAGATGAAAAAATTGAAACTCATAGAGCTAAAGTGACTTATAGAAGGTCATGCAGGTAGTATTGGAAGTGCAATTTGAATCCAGATTTTCCAACTCCAAACTTCAGTGCTCTTCCTATTGTCTTCTGATACTCAAGGCAAGCAGTAAAATCAAAACTCTTGATGAAAATCTGTAAGGAGACAAAACAGTTAACAAAGCTAAATATTATTTTAAAAGGAAAAATGGAAAGAACAACTAAAACTTCAATCATAAAGTAAAAAACAATGTTAGAACAAAATCAAAGGACAACAAAAATTGAAGAATGCATAAGATATCAAAAACAGCAAAGAAGACAAATTATAGATAAATGATCATCAAGCTTCAAGAAAAGCACGATGAAATGTAAAAAAAAAAACAAATGGATATATTCCATGAGGTTATAAATGAAAATTTTCTAAAAGCATATTCTAGAAGAGGGAACAATAAAAACAACATTCACATACCAACACTATGAAGAAACCCCAAATTTAACACACCCATAAATGTGATAGCCAAATCCTGGAGTTCCCAGGGCAATATTGCAAGCAGCCAGGCAGGCATAGAGATATCAAAATAACACAGGAATTCACATCTGATAATAAGAAAAGAAGGAATAACTAAAATATGATAGACTAAAAGGAAAAAAAAGTTGACAATCAAGCACAAGTTATTCTGACAAGGGATTTATTCCTATAGGAATAAATATCTTCACACATTTCTCTCTAGAACCAGAGCTGGGCAGAATTGTTGAAGGGACAAGTCAATGACCAAAAAAATCTAAAGAGATAAACAAGGACTAAGATTAAGTCCTTAGTTAAAGGACTAAGCAATGGTCTGGCTTTTACATCCTGAATAGGAGAGAAGAAACTATTCTTCCTTATGAATCAAATCATTTCTGAGCATAAATGAGGAAAAAAGAAAGATAAACTTGGGACTTAGATATCCACCATCTGTGGCAGTACCGCCACCACCCCAAAAGAGAAAAATAATAATAATGCTATAGAAAAGGAATAGGTAAGATGAGGGAAGAACTTACTACTTCTTAGAATTGGGATGCCATAGAAAATATTATTGAAAAAGAAAAGTGAGGGATGCAGGAAGTAGGAATGTCATGAATTTATATGAACAAGGTCAGAAAGGTTTTAAAATAAGTATGGCAAAAATAAATACAATAAAGCAAAAAGGGAATTATTCTGGCACAGGGGGAAGTGCTAGGAGAATTTGAAAGGCAGAATTAGAGAGTGAATACTCAAAGCAAACAAACTTGAAAGGCAGAATTAGAGAGTGAATAGTCAAACAAACTAATATCACAGAAGGGTAATTATAAAAGGTGGAGGTGGGGGAGGGAAGAAAGAGGAAGGCTGAATGGTTTGTGTTTGACCTGAGAGAAGTAAAGAGGAAAGAATGCTGAGGTCAAATTATCCCAATCAATATAAACTACAGATAATGAACTCTGCTTTCATACTACGTTTTTTCTCTATTCTCTTTTTTCATACTTTTAACTTTTTATAGAGGATATGAGAGAGTGAGGCAAAGAAAAACATGAGAACAGGATGTTGTAGAAGGAAATGTGTAACAATCATAAAAGCAAATATGAATGGGACAAATTTACCCATATAACAAAGGAGGGTAAATAAATGGATTAGACAGCAAAATCCAACAATTTCTCATTTATGAGAAAAAACTTAAAACACAAATTTTCTACACAGTTAAAATGAGATATTGAAGTAGAATTTATTATGACTCAGCTAAAGCAAAAAAAAAAACCACAAGAAGAGCAATCATGATCTCAGACAAGGCAAGAGAAAAAATAAACATGGTAAAGGAAGATAAATACGGAAATATCATTATTCTTTAAGTCACTTTCTACAATGAAACAGTATTCAAATATATAACTGCTCAAATGGATTTCTGAATTCATCAAAGTAGATATTCCCTTTAGTGATGCATTAAAACCCACCCATGTCTGCCTCTACTGTGTTAATCTTTCTATAACTTTTCCATAGAGGAACCACTCAATCTATTGAGTGCTTTTCTCCCTTCCTCTTGACATTGTTAGGATGGCAGTGCTCAAATATATATGCACCAAATTACACATGTAAGTACCTTAATAGAAACTAATTGAACTATAAGAAAATTTAGACAAGTATTAGAAACTTCAACATGCCTCTGGCATCCTTAGACAAATCTAACAGAAAGATAAACTGAAAGGAAAATAAGTAAAAGGATAGAATATTCAAAAAATAGAACTGACAAACTGCTGAGAATTTAATGAAACTCTTAAGGAATAAACTATTTTCTGATATTATGTGCCTGTTACCTTTACAAAAAAAATGATCATGTATTAAGTTACAAACAAATGCAGAAAAACAGAAATGTAAAACACATACTTGGCATACTACAACATAATAAAAATTGTAATAAGAGAGATATAAGAAGTAATTCAGACTTAGAGATGAAATAGTGCAATCCCAAAGAATTCCTGCGTCAAAGAACAAACACAGAAGCAACAAATATTAAAGAAAATTATAGTAATGAGACAATGTACCAGTAAGTGTGGGGTGCAACTAAACTAATGCTTAAAGGAACACGTATATCTAAACATTTATATCAAAAAGAGAGAAAAAGGATCAACAAATAGAGCATAGAACCTTTTTTTTGGAGGGCATTTGGGGTTAAGTGACTTACCCAAGGTCACACAGCTAGGTAAGTGTCAAGTGTCTGAAGCCACATTTGAACTCAGGTTCTCCTCACTTCAGGGCTCTATTGCAGTTGCCCCAGTATAGAATCTTTAAAAAAAATTGAAATCAACAAATAACCACAAGCTCAGAACACAAAAATTCTGAAAATCTAAAGAAATATATTTTATAAAACCCATTGCTGATGATTCTCCAATCTTCCTTTGCTGCCCCAATTTCTCTGCTTATCTCCAGTCTCACATCTCTAATTGCCTTTTAGACATCTTAAAATGGATATTCAATAGACATCTTAAACTCTATATGTCCAAAATACAATTCCTTATTTTCTCCCTAAACCTTTCCTGCCTCTTTCCTTCCCTTTTACTACAAAGAGCAACATCATCCTCCCAGCCCCACAGGCCCACAGCCAAGGAGTCACCCTGGATCCGTCACTTTCTATCATGCCCTACTTCTAAGCTGTTGACAAGGCCTGTCAATCTCACCTTCACAGCATCTCCTGAATATGCCCCTTCTGACACTGTCACGACTCCAGTGCAGGCCTTCAGTGCTTATTTTAAAAGAATAGAGTAGAAGTGACTGCCCATGAAAAGGCCCTTCTCTGGACTGGTGGATCTGACGCATGTTTGTCAGACACCACCTTCAATGTCATAAGCTAGAGAGGTGGGGTCACTGTCTACGTGTGGCATAGTGAACATGAAGTCAGAAGAATTGGGGTTGAGACGTTCAGCATAGATGACCAACATCCCATCCAGTTCTATATAATTTTGATTCTATGATAGTAAAAGGTCAGAGATATCAAAGAAATAGACAGAAAGGTGTTGATGGGCTAAACTATAAAATTCATACAGGTGAGGTCAGACGTGAGTGAGGATTTGAGTGGACAAGTTAAAGAATGACCCTCATGGAAAGAACTGGAGTCTATAAAATAGAAAGAAGTTAAGTGAGAAATGAGGTGAGGATGTCTGATGGACAGAGACAATGAGGAGGCTAGAATGAAAGCCTTCTTTGGTAAAGACAGGAGAAAGGTAATTATTAGAAGTGAGGAATAGAGTAAGGATGAATACATACACCTCTGCACTGACCTTTGTTCACTGTGAGGCTCAAAAAAATGACAGGACAGTCAGATTGGGTTGTTGAATACGAGCATTAATTTTGGAAGAGTCTTTTCAGAATTCTCATTTTTAGACTTTAGTCTACCTACGTCTCCAGGAGTCCCTAAGTCATCTCTGCTAATTAACATCAAGGCCCGTGGGTTTCTCTGATGGTCAGTGAAAGTTCTGGAAGAACGGCCCTCTTCTGGGTCCTTGCCAGTCAGCTCCGAGACCCCTTCCTTTAATCTCTCCTGGCATGCAAAGGGCCTCTGGGATCTGCTAATGTGATCCTTATGTTATTTTAAATCCCCATCAGATCTTAAAAAACTAGGGGTTATAATTTTCCCTGAGAGTATCATAATGCACATACATCATAGAGAAGGCCAATTTAAGTTGGTAAAATGTCTAAATGTCCAAACACTGGAGATAGGGAAA
>CM053596.1:231715815-231756343 GCA_028646575.1 Pseudocheirus occidentalis | reverse complement strand
GTCTAAAATGTTCTAGAAAACAAAACGGTCAAATATTGAGTTACCCAATCCCACCTCCAATGTACTTAGATGCAGCTTCAACTAACTGAGCCTCATAGAGTTACTTGAGATTATTATCAAGTTATGTAACCACTTGGTGAGCTCTTAAAAGGTAAGAGGAATTGGATAAGTGGATAGAGTGGTGGACCTGGAGTCTGGAAGATCTGAGTTCAAATCTAACCTCAGACACTTACTAGTTGTGCAACCTTGGGTAAATCAAATCTGTTTGTCTCAGTTTTCTCATCTGTAAAATATTGATAACAGCACCTGCCTTACAGAGTTGTGAGGATCAGATGAGATAATTGTGAAGGGCTCTGTGCAGTGTCTGGCACATAGTGCTACATGAATGTTGGCTATTATAGGGATAACTGATGCTTAGACAAGATTTCAGTCTGCCAAGTGTTTTACATGCATCGTTGTATTTAAGCCTCCCAATAATCACATAATGTTTTCTTCATTTTATAGATGAGGAGGCAGTGTAGAACAGTAGAAAGAGTATTGGACTTAGAGACAGATGATCTGGGTTCAGATTCTGACTACCACTTACTAATCTGTTTGACCTTAATCTCAGTTAAGGCTCCAGTTTCTTCAACTGCACAACGAAGGCATTGCATTAGATGATCTTAAAGTTCTCTTCCATCTAAAAATCTACCATTCTTGACTCAGATTGCTTAAGTGATTTGTTCATAGTTAAATTGTTACTAAGCCTTCAGAGGCAGAATTTAAACCCAGGCAGAGTTGTCTAAGTAAAATATTTTGTTAACAGGGACAAGCTTTTTTTTTTTTTGCCAACAAAAGATGGCTGGCCTCAATTTATGCCAAACATCTTGCTCAAAATGACAGTTCCCCTTTTATAAATTTTGGGGAGCACAGAACAAAGAACAGAACAGTGTAGGTGACATCATGAAGTTGAAGGCAGCATTATTGGTCACATAGCTGGAGGTGTGAGGAAAAATATGATTGGTTCAAAGTTAGAAACAAAAGGCTAACAACAGCCCTCTCCTTCCCTCTTGTGGCTAAGAAGAGTTCATTGTTTGAGTTCACCTACAAGACAGGGGCCCAGACTTCTTTGGATAGTAATTCATACATCCTTAAACAGTGGTTCTCAACCTTCCTAATGCCACCATCCTTTAATACTCGTATGTGGGCTTATTTGCATGTCGGTGGACCCGCCTAGAGATGGATAGAGGAGTGGTGTCTCTTCCTAAGACATCGGAAATATGTGTTTTCCGATGGTCTTAGGTGACCCCTGTGACACCTGTGAAAGGGTCGTTCAACCCCCAAAGTGGTTGCAACCCACAGGTTGTGAACAGCTGTCCTGGAAGAATAGATTAGTGGTATGTAAATATGAGATCTGATTCCTTTATGTCTTCCTGAATGCCCCAAGGTTAGCAAAATTTCTTGAGCCAAGTGATTAGGAGGACCCTTGGATTTCTAAGCTTAACCCATTAGAGGCCAGCTGAATTCTGAAGTAAATTCAGAAACTGAGAACCATGACTTAAGTAGTTTCAGGACAAAATCAATTAACTATAAATAAGATTGATAAGAAAATGATACAGGATCAATTTTATTTTTTTCATGCCAAAATATCCTTCCTAGAATATAGGTCTAACCATGTTAGGTCAGTACTTCGCACAATGCCTGGAACATAATAGGTATTTAATAAATGTTTATTGATTGACTAACCGGTTGCTCCCTTGCCCGAGAATCTTCATTAGCTCCCTCTTGCCTCTAGGATAAAATACAAAGTCCTTGGCATGACCTTTAAAGTCCATCATACTTTAACTCCATCCTTCCTTTTCTTGTTATTCCCTTTCATGTGCTCTGTGTTCTAGCCAAATGGACTTATTTGCTGTTTCCCGAACCTCCCAGTTCATCTCTTGTCTCTTTGTTTTTGTGCCTTCATCTCTTCCTCTTGAAATCTTCAGCAGCCTTCATGACTTAGCTCAACTGTCATGTCCTTCATATAGCTTTTCCTGATTACTCTAGCTGGCCATGATTGCTTCTGCTGCTCATATCACACAAACCACTGCTTTGTGTGATAATAATTTGAATTTGTCTTAGTTTCCCTCTCAGACTATAAGCTGCTTGAGGACAAGGACTAGTTCTTGCTATTCTCCATGGTGCATAACAGTGCCCTGGGCATTGTGGCTATACAAGAAATATTTACTAAATGAATGCATACATTTACGTAATGAAGCTGCAGTTAGTGCCATCTAGTGGGGGAAAAAGCAAACTGTGTGACTTGATTAAGGCATATCAAGCCATAACTTCCTTAATTAAAGATGATTTAAATATGAAAATCCACAAATGGGCCTGTATTGGTGTAGTATATCTGATGAAGAGGAGAATTTGTAGCCAAATTCAGACAAGCAGAATCATTTAATAGAGATGTGGGAAACGGGGTGGCAAGGAGGTTTAAATCCAAAGGAGGGGTCCGGTCAGGTCAGTCCACAAGGACTAAGAGAAGATGGGTCAAGAATCTTCATAGTTCATGCATATCCCTGACCTGAGTCTGAAATCTTCACTCATGCAAGCCTACTTGTAGCCATGCCTGTGCATAAGGGCACCCCTGTAAATACATGTGTGTAGGTTAGAAAGATGAATATTTAAAAAATGACAAAACTTACCCTAAAGGTTATTTTTAAAAATATAAAAAAGTAAAAATTTACGTTTCTCAATACATTTTCTTTGGCATTCATTTGAGGACATGAGTCTTTTATTTATGTTGCTCAGTACTTTCAAACATATGGGTGTCTATACTGTATTTCTCCTCTTTGCTCCAAGAACTAGTAAACAGAATTGGAACATGACTGATCTAATAATATTCATTATCTCGTTGACCTTGCACAGTTTTTCCAAGGTTAGTGACAGAGTTTTTATTTCTTTAGAATTGACTTGTTTTCAGCAAGGGCTACATCTCCTGTCTACCAACATTTGTAATCTCCCCTCACTGTCTGTCCTGCTGTAAAATTACTAGTACAGTTTCCCCAGGCAATGACTTTGTGATTTTCTTCTTTTTATTGATCAATAAACAGTTTTAGACTAAAAAACCCCACAGCGAGGTTTAGAAGCCAATTTGGTTCTTGTAAATACTCGCCTTGGAGAGGAAAGGAGGATTGGAAAGAAGAGCCTTAGGCTTTCTTGTCTACATCTCACCAGTACAAACCAGTTGAAAAGTGAAAAATCTAGTCAAAAGATGAAAATTTTTTGGTCTACTCAATGCCAAATTAGCAGTTTAAAATTCTTCCACTGAACTCTGTAGTTGTCTTGGAGAGATCCTAGGTCATTAGTTAGGGATGGGATGCTGATATGAGTGCAGAGATAAGTAGAAAATAATGGGCATGGCTAAATGGTGCAGGGGTTAGAATGCTGGACTTGGAGGCAGGAAGACCTGACTTTAAGTCCAGTCTTAGACACTACTTAGCTATGTGGTCCTGGGCAAGTCACTTAAGCCTCAGTTTCTTTAACAGCAAAATGAGGAGAATAATATCACTTACCTCCCAGGGTTATTGTGAGGGCTGAATAAGACAATATTTGTAAAGTAGTTCGCACAGCGCCTGTCATAATAAAGGCTATCTAAATGCTATCATTACTAAATATCCTTCTAGCCTAGATCATCTGTATTTGTTTTTCAGTTTCATGGCTATAGGTTTTGTCTCCTCACCTAGATTTTCAATTTCTTGAGTGTAGAGACTGTTTTTAATGTCTTCTCTGTCTCCTCAGCAGTGCCTAATATTATATTGGGTTCATAGCTAATAGTCACCAAACCCTGAATAAATGAATGGACAGATGAACAAATGACATTGATAAATCCTCTTGAAAGCTGCCACTAGGTGAGGCTAATGATATTGCCAATAGTTTAGGAATAATACTATAGTCTTTCATCTTCAGAATTTTTTTCTAGATTCTGGAATATAATTTTGAAAATAAATTCATAAAATAAAATAATTTCCTCATCCAACCCAATCACTTATAATTAAGTATGTAAGAAGCTTTGTTAATTTTATTATGAGCGGGACTATTTCATGCTTACCCAACAAAAACTTGTAGTGGCAATGAAGGAATAAGCAGCATACAGAGAGCTTCAGTATTTCAAAAGGTTCAGGATTTCCCCTAGTGGATTAATTTTATGAGATGATCTTGCCAAATAATTTGATCACCCACTGGCCAGCCTTCTGGTGATGAACATGGTCCACAAAAACATATAGTTTTTTCTTGGGCTCATACTTAGAGCTCTTTCAGTTTGGTAGGAGCTGAAAAAGGTTGAACTCTTCAGCCATGGCCTGTGAGAACCTAGTGTCACCTCCATATCCCCTCCAGTATACGACATAAGAGAAGAGAATACATACTAATTTATAGTTTTAGTACTGAAGTATCTCTAGAGCTCACATAATCCAACCTCCTCACTTTACAGATGATGAATTTGAGATCTGGAGCAATTAAGGGACTTGTCGAAGGTCAGACCCAGACTCAGGCCACCTGATTCCCAGCCCAAGAATTCTTCCTCCTTCCTCACATTGACTCTTGGATAGACCTTGGGTGTAAACTCCAAGAGAAGGGGAATGATGCTTGTTTATCTCATTTTGTCTGGAACACAGCAAACAAGTGGAGTGGTTGTGGGTGTCTATTAGAAAAAAAACACCCCAAACTAACATTTTTCTTGTTTTTTATTTATGCTTTTTTGTCTGGCTGTTTGCATCTCTCTTCCTTCCTTGCCCCTTAATCTCTTTCTCCCATGACTGAGAGGAGGGTCAAGAATGGATATCCCAGGAAGATCAAGCCTAAGCCAACTAACAAAAAAGCTTTTACCCAATATTTGACCCAGTACTGTGTAAGCTCCTTGAGGACAGGACGGTGTTTTGTTTTTGCCTTTGTGTCTCTTAGTACCTATCTCAGTGCTTGGCACATAACAAGCATTTTGATAAATGTTTGTGGAACTGAATGGAATTGATGAGAATTTTGTCCTTTTTTAGAATGTCCTAGAAAGCTAGAATAACTCCAATTTCCCACTTGAAGTCAGAGCAGATTTACGTCCCTTCAAGAGAGCATGTGGTATGCAAAGATGAAAGGAGATACAGTCAAATGTTTTACACATGACACCGAGCTAAGCTATGCCATTTTGGCCTCTCTCTGGCAAGTTCCTGCAGGGTGTAATTAGAACTAAGATAGCTATCCAAGCGGTTCTAGTGTTTTCAAATCTGGGCTAAGACAAAATAAAAACCAAGGCAAAATTGATCAATGACAGGGTTAAAAAAAGAGAGAAGACAAATGAAGTTGAAATTCCTCCTTGTTTATTTTAATGTGCAGAACATTTTCTGAGTGATTTATGCCATGGCTTCAGTGTATTTTTCATTTTTTATTTATTTTGGAGTTAATTGGATTTCCAGGTTTTGCAGCCAGTCACTGCAATTGATCCCTGAAAAGATGGATTTATTGCTTAGCCAGGCAGAAGCCTGACAATCTTAAGGGAACTGAAAATAAAAGAAAATGGTCCATACACAAAGCACAGTAGGTCACCATCAGGTCAGACTAGCAAGATATGTGACGCCTTGTAGGTTCATGCCAGAATACCCAGCATAGACACTCTTTTTGGCTAAGTGGGTTGGGACTGGATATAGCTGAACATTTTGTGTAAGGCTGCCAGGGAACAGAGTTGGAACAGAAAACCAAGGAGACCTTAAATGCAGACGGCAGGAATTTGCATGAAAACCATAGGCAGGAGTGGTGAGGAAGATCAGGAGGCAGAATCTAGAAACCTAGGAAGGGTAAAACTTGACCCCAGTGCGCAGCCAGGGTTAGCACCAAAGAAAAATGATTGATCCCTCTCAGAATCAGAACCAGAACCATTCCAAATCCGGGGTGACAAATAGGAACAAGAATCAAGCTGGGGCAACTGAGTCCTACAGGTCTGAACAGCAGAACAGCATAGGATGCCAAAGCCATGGCACTGCTGTCCTCAGACATTCTGTGTCTTTTGGTGCTGACCTGGACCTAGAGACAACATCTAAGCCACTGAGCAAACCAAACTTTAAAGGGAATTACAGGCCAGCATTAGATCAGCCCTCATTGCACCCCGGAGTCCACACCTACCTTTCTCCTATGCAGATAAGAACAGGTATGTACATGGTTGACGCTCAGTGGCTATAGGAGTCAACTCATATGTTCTGATTCATTGATTGTAACACCATCTAATTGAGAGTACCTTGTTTTCCTATTTAACATTGTATCCACTCCATATTTGAACATTTCTTTCTAAATCCTTTCCTCCAATCTATTTTCGTTGTCTTGTTGAGTTTTAGCGTAAGTCATTGTCAAACCAACCTTCCAATTTAGTTGCTTAGATTTTGGATCATAGGATCTTAGTCAGACCTGGAAGGGCCCATAGAGGTTAGCCCAGATCTCTCATTATACAGATGGAGAAACTGAGTCCCAGAAAGGGGAAATGACTTGCCCTAGGCCACTTGATTTTATGATCCCACAACTAGACCTCATTTGTGGTCTACATTACACTGCTGAAATCATACAGCTTGTCGGTGGTAGGGTCTGGATTTCAACTCAGAGTTTTAGAATTAGAGTCTAATAGTCTTTATACCATATTCTGTTTCTAAAAAAACACTCTACAGATATTTTCTGTCTTTACATCACAGTCATTCCTGAAGATGGAACCCTCCCTTCTGACACAGACAAACAATTAAACTAAAACCTCTCACCCTGACTGCATCATGCAGTGTATACATCCTTTTGTCCCAGGAGTCTTCTTTCTGCCTGTCTTATTGCTTCTCCAGCTGGGAGGCTACTTGTCAAGCTTTCAGACCCAGAATCTATGTTTCCCCCAGCATGATGGCTGTTGGCAGTTCACTCGAAGTTTTATCAGACAAAAACTGAAACAACAACAAACCCCTTCATTTCAGGATGTTTCTCAACCTTAAAAGAACTTCTCTGCAAATGAACTTTCAAAATGTAAATGCATTGAGAAGGATGCTCTAGTTCAAGATTTTTGAAAATAATAGTTAGAAATCAAGCTTTTAGAGTCATCATAGTGTTACAGGATATTCAATATACTACTCATTGCTCAAACAACTTCTAAAACCAGTCCAAAGCACATTTAATTTTTATTTCTTCTGTGGAGCTTGTCGTCATTTATTAATCTTAATTTTTCCTCGCATAGCATATCAGCAAAGATGAGAGACCTATTTTTTCCTTCTCTGTTTCCATAACATTAATATTTAAATGGCAGAGTGTGGCACTAATAAACAGCATCAGAAAGTGGTGATATTTCCTGAAAGGGAAGCAGGGACTAAATGCCATAGCAATATTTCTCACTTTTACTAAAACAAAACAAAACAAAAAAAGAAGCCAGGCAAGTGTACCTTGACATGCAAAACAGATAGGTTTCTGAGAATGAGCCTGTAAAACAAGTCTATAGAATATGTTTAGCAATGGTTTTTTTCATTATAAAGTGGAATATGGGTTAGGATTAGGGAGTCAGGGGAAGAGGGTCAGAGGAGCTGAACCAGAGGAAGGGAATATTATTGGATTATAGTGAATGTTGCTGGTGGAATTCTGCTCGAATAATTGGTACAACTTTCAGGAGTGCGGCATTCTCCTTTACGTAGATTTGTAGCTTCGAACAGAATTCAGGCAGTCTGGGCATCAGCAATTGTCCAAAGCACCATGTGTCTATTGGCTTGATGCCCTAAACTATTTTTTTTCTCCCAGAAAGCCCATGATTTGGTTTGCTGGTCCTACATCTTCACCTTCCCACCCCCACCCTTTCCTCCCCACCGCTTGCTTGTTGCCAACACCACAATTCTTGGCGAAGATTCCTTGATACCCATCCAGGTTTTCCTTGCCTTCTCTTTTGTGTACTATAAAGCACATAAAAAACCCTCTAGGTGTTTTTGTTGTTTATTTGTTTTAAGAGATTTACTAATAAGAACTACAGGGGAAGAGACAACATTTAAAATGACAAGTGACAGTGTTTGCAAATTCACAGATACTGAAACAGCATGAGAAGCAGCATGGTGTAGCAGATTGTCTGTAGGAGTTCCAGGCAGGACGACTGAGGTTCAAATTCTGCCTTAGACTTTTGGCAAACTTTGTGGCCCTAGACAAGTCACTCGGTCTCCTTGAGCCTCAGTTTTCTTACCTGCAAGATGGGGATAATGAAAGTGCTTACCCTTGATGTTGTGAGGATCAAATGAGATAATTTATGTTCTGAAATTGTTAAAGTTGTATATAAATGAGCTGTTATTTAAAATTGTTAATGCTACCTTTATTTAGCATAATTTCTTAATAAATCTTCTCCTGCTCCCTTACCCGGAGACCCATACCTTATGACAAAGAATATAAATGTTGCCTTTTAACAAAATATATGCTGTTATT
This sequence comes from Pseudocheirus occidentalis, assembly GCA_028646575.1. Taxonomy (NCBI): domain Eukaryota; kingdom Metazoa; phylum Chordata; class Mammalia; order Diprotodontia; family Pseudocheiridae; genus Pseudocheirus; species Pseudocheirus occidentalis. Next base: position 231,747,916 of record CM053596.1, on the reverse strand, counting down.
ACATAATTACATATAATAATGTTATATAATATATACCTTATAGTAAGGAATAGAAAAGAAAAAGAGCATTTTAAAGCAAAACTAACCAATATAATGTTCATACTGCAACATATACTACAGCATATACATTATTCCACATTCATCATTCCCCATCTCCAAAGACAGGAAGGTGAATTTTCATATTTCCTCACTGGGGACAATTTTGGTCATGAAAATTACGCAGTGGGGATATCATTATTGATTTTTGTCCTATATACAAACTTCAGAGAAATAGGTCCTAATCTTTCTGAATTTCTCCCCTTTTATTCTGCCTGGATCCCCTTTTCCTAGTTTTTTGTTCTGGGAGTCATTCGCCAACTGTGTCTGACTTGAGATGCCAGATCTAAATTTCTTCCTGATGATGATGATATGGCTGGGTGAAGCTGCTCAGTGTCCCAGATCTTTTAGAATATGCTTTCCAATATAACCAAGTGTAAGTTTCTGACTTGAAGAAGTGGCAGGAGAGGTCTTTCCTTAAAATTCAGGCATACATTATGCATTTAGTTTTACTCAAATGCTATCTTGCGTACCTGACTCCCTGGATGAGATAGATCCTTTTCTGCCTGACCTTCAAAGATTTTCTCTATGGGTTCTCTAAGGGTATGCTTGGGAAATATTTAACAACTAGCTCTCTGGGGGAAAAACCCTGCACAAATTTTTAAGTTTAATCTGCTTTATTAACATTTCACCATCACTTTAAAAAATCTAGACAGTCAACAAAACTGTAAATAAAATCCTGATATGTGGCGTTTGCCAATTTCTGAAGTGTAAATGCTCACATTCAAAATTAACAATTGGTTTTTGCCAGTAGGTTTGAGCTAGCTCCAACATACCTTTGGATTTAGGGATTTCATTGCTTAATTTGCCAATTATTTCCTTCAACCTCCTGGAAATCTTAATGACTTTGACTACTTAAAAGCTCCTCTTTGCCTTTGACATTGTCCCTTCATCCTGTTGGATTGTCCTCAAGCCTATCCATTAACTGAGCAGAAGACCTGATTCTACTTTTAATTAATTAATTAATTCAATAGATATTTATTAAATTCCTGCAATATGTAAGACCCATAATAGGAAGTGTGATTTTCATCTACTGCCCTAGACTGGAAATTCTTGGAAGTCCATGTATGTCCTGGGTCATAAAAAGAGACCATGGTTATGTATGTCCCTCCCTTTCATCAGAGTGTCTAACTTACTTCGTTTTTCCTGTTGGGTTTCAGTTGCTGAGTTAAGAAGCACAACCTGAGATTAACAAACAATTGACACCTCTCCCTGGGGCCTAGACCAGGGGTGGGGAACCTGAGGCCTTGAGGCCATATATGGCCCTATAGGTCTTCAAGTGCAGCCTTTTAACTGAATCCAAACTTTACAGAATAAATCCCCTCTATAAAAGGGTTTGTTCTGTAAAACTTGGACTCAGTCAAAAGGCTGCATCCAAGAACCTGGAAGATCACATGTGGCCTCCAGGCAGCAGGTTCTCTGCCCCTGGCCTAGACCATTCTCTTATTTTACCCAAATCCTGCACTCAGTCTGAGGTATGGCTCAAACTCTGGGGCACCAAGAAAGTATCTTACTAGAGTTCAGGTTCATTTGAGACGTTTCCCCACCATTGAGGTCAGAGTCAGGGCACTGCAGCCTTACACTAGGTTAGGGTTCTTAACCAGGAGATTGTGAACTTATTTTTTTACTGTCTTGATTACTGTATTTCAATAATAGTTTCCTCTGTAATCCTATGTCTTTAATTTTGTTTGTTTATAAACATTATTTGGAGAAGGGGTCCATAGGCTTCACCAGATTATCAAATCGAACCATGACACCAAAAAAGGTTAAGAACCTCTGTCCTGGGGTGATGACACATGCTCTCGCTGTCTAGCCTGCTTCTCCCATGAATCTTATGTATTCTTTTTTGCTTTATAGAAATCCTCAGCTATGAAAAATGTTGGCACATGTTGGAATTGTTCGTTGGCCAGAAAAGGCCTCAAGTAACATATAACAATTATTCATTAGTATTCCATTTTTTTTCTGTTATAGTATATTTTTTTTTTGGCAAGCGAACTGGCTAATTGGTTAGTTGATTGGTTTATTGATTAGTTATTCCTGGAATATTAATTAATATAGGATACACCTGTACATTTTTGGGGGGGAGGAGGGGAGAGAAAGGGAAGAAAATAACCATTTTTGTAGCACCTAAAACAGGCCAGGCATAAATATTAACTCATTTGGTCCTGACAACAATCCTGCAAGGCAGGTGATCTTGTTATCTATTTGAGGAAATTGAAGCAAACAGAGCTTCAGCCACTTGCCCAAGGTTACACAGCTAGTGAGTGTCTAAGACTAGATTTGAACTCAGATCTTCTTCACTCCAGGTCTAATACTCTGTCCACTGCACTCCCTGACAGCCCCAAGAAGACATTCTATGATCCCAGATCACAGGGATGGGAGTAGCCATGGCTACTCAGCCAAGGGCTGCATGGCCAGAACTGGCTGTGTCTTTAAATATTCTTGATGGAGACAACCAGCCTGTTGTCCCGTCTTTCCAGTGACATCTGGGAGTGAAGGTCTTAGAGCATTTAAAAGTATGGCCAGTTTGGCTGGGCAGCTAATAGTGCCTCACATCTGGGGGTCTTTGAGGGTCTGGCCAAGAATCAAAGCCCAGTTACACTATTATCTTCTTCCTTATTATTTTCTTAGAAAGTAAAAGACAAAATCCAAGAAAGGAGAGAGCAATAAAACTCATGAGCTCAGATGTGTATTCACCAATTAACAAGGCCTGGGTAACAAAGGAGATGAAATGAAGATGATAAAGCAAGGAGGGAAACTTCATCCCTTAAGTGTCACTGGGACTTGGGAGGGAACCTGTGACTAGAAAATGGCACTGGGAGGGTATGGCTTATTCAAAGGGAAAAGGTTAGGTAAAAGGGTTTTTATTAATGGAAATGACATTAAACAAAACCTATTACCATCTGCTTTGCTGCTGAACCATAAGGACTGTGGGGCCTTTCTATCTGACTTGCAGCTGAAACTTTTCTGTGTGTGTGTGTTTTTTCCCTCCTATCTGATCATTAGATCTTTGAGATCAAGGAATGTGTTGCTTTTATCTTCATGGTTCTGATCCTTAGCTCATTGCTTTACATATAGTAAGTACTTAATAAGTGCTTTTAATTAATTAATTAGCTAATTAATTAATTAATGTGTATGGCATTTCAGGTCATATTCTTTACATGAGGAAATCCGGGAACCAGTGTGGTAGGAAGCATTTGGGTAAAAATCAATGAAAGCAAAAAAAGGCAGTATTGTTATTGAAGCATCAATCAATCAATCAATAAACATTTATTAAGTGCCTACTGGCATTGTGCTGAGTCTTGGGGATATAACAAGAGGAAAAAGACAGTCCCTGCCCTCAAGGAGCTTGCAATTTAATGGAAGACAAAATGTTCAAACAAATAGATTACAAATAAGCTACATATAGGATTAATAGGAAATAATTAAGAGAGGGAATGTACTAGAATTAAGAGAGAGTGGGAATAGATAAAGACTCCAAATAGATAAATCTGGCAGCAAAGCATCGTATAGAAGTGATGGGGAAACTTCAACGAGACAGACATTGGCTACTGCTTTGTCTTTGTCATAAAGCAGAAGTGTTAATAGTTTCTTGTATTGTCTTAATAGTCTTTCAGACTATGACATGTCACGATTCCAAGTCATGTGGCATTACCAGAATAGCATTAGTGTTAAAAAGACAGAGCTTTATTTCCCTGAGAAGCTCAGAGTTCCATCAATGGAATTCTTTACTTATCCTCTTGACTTCTTTGCCAATGGCTAGAAAACATCTATCACATCATATTCTCTCAAACCCTGTGATACTGAATCCTCGGTGGCCCAAAGGCAAACTCCACCTATAGCCTGTTCTCGTTGGACGGTCATCTCCACCTATTCCAATTCTACCCCAACAACGAATCTGCCCACCCCTTCAACTATGTCTCCTGGAGCTCTGGGACTAACATACTTTCCTTCATTTTATACCTTTTTCTCTCATGATCCTTCCATTTTCTGATTCTAAAAGACAGCCATCTCCTTAGGATGATGTTGCATCCTTGGTCATTCTTCCCAGGAATGCATTCTCTTGTACTCTCCAACTCGCCAATCCCAGTGGGGTATTCAGAATAGTTATCAATTCCTATTGGCACTTCCCAATTCCTCTTCTGTCTTAATTGCTTAAGAAAATCTTCTCTCTCTGTCTTTCTCTCTCTCTGTCTTTCTCTTTCTCTTTCTTGCTTTTTTGGAGGGGGAAAGGCAGGGCATTTGGGGTTAAATGACTTGCCCAAGGTCACACAGCCAGTAAGTGTTAAGTGTCCAAGGCTTCATTTGAGTTCAGGTCCTCTTGACTCCAGGGCTGGTGCTCTATTCACTTACCCCACCTAGTCAACTCCAAACCTTCTCTTTTAAGTGATTAAAGTTAGTGTTGGGAGGCTTTGGGACATTCTACAACTTGTCTTTAATGTTTTCCTACTCCATCTCTGTATTATAGAATGCTTTAAGATTTAACTCAAGGATGACCATGTGCATGAGTGCAGGATTCTCTTCCAATTCTGCCCTTTGGAAGTTAGCTATGAAACATATAGGATAAATGGCTTGTAAAATACATCCCTGGGTGATCTCCTTAACTGCAAAACCAGAAATGAAGTCCTGGCTTATATAATCTATCATATAAAAGCTACATAGAACCACCATGCTCTTAGCATAGTAGAGCAGCATTTATAATCATACCCAGCATAAGAATGTAGAAGGAACTCTTTAAATGAATCAAATTTAAGCAAAACACCAGTAGAGAGTGAAAAGTCCATGTAATGGGGAAAAAACTCAGGGAAATATCTCTGAAGATAGAGGGTAAGAAAGAGAGGAGAAAAGAAATCCTCAGCCATTTGTCTATGCAACCAAAGGGGATAAAGTTCACTAGTGTTGGCTTATGCTTCACACCAGGTTCCACTTTCTAGGGTTGGTACCCATCCGTCTGCGGTGCACATCTGGTCTTGCTCTAACAGTCTCTCCTTCTCTGTTTCACCTGTCTTACCCTTTGAGAGACAAGTCACCCCATCAGCTTTCACATTAGTCCTTAGAAGCTTGTGGGAGGGGCTACACAGAATACTGAAAGAAATAGAAGTATTTGCTTGAAAGAATGAGGAATCAAAGAAATATTGCAAGATTAGAGACCAGTTTATATATTGCCTCAATTAAAAAAAGAAAGAAAAAAGGGAATTGAGTTTGTAAAGTATAGAGCAGTGAGTTAAACCTCAATTTCTGACAATATTCTAGAACAAATTGTTAGAAGTGTTGTTTGTGAAGATCTATACAAAGGTCTGATCACAAAAGTCTGTATCACTTCAGCAAAAAACAGCTCAGGTCAAATGTAATTTTCTTTGATAGGGTCACTAGACTGAAGATTAGAGGGATGTTATGATAAAGTTTACCTAGATTTAAGCAAGGTGTTTGTCAGGTTTTCACATCATTTCTCTATTTACAGTGCAGAAATGTGAACTACAATAAGGGTAAGTTATGTGAATTTCGAGCTGGTTCAATGGCTATACCCAAAGAGTAGTCATTAGTGGTTCAATGGGAACTTGGAAAGAAGTTTCCAGTAAAGTACTCCAATAATCTCTACTTGAAATGACACTCTTTGATATAATTACCAGAACTTAGATAAAAGATCATAGATTTACAGCTAGAGGGACCTGAGAAGTTATCTGGTCTAATCTCTTCAAATTATCCAGAGTCACTAAGGGGGTAAATCACAGTCAGAATTTGAAGTCAGGTCATTTGACTCCAAATCCAATACTCCTTCCTCCGTGCACTATGCTACCTGTACAGATAGATGCTGTTGTGGTGTAATGTTAATGGGATTTAAGACCTTCCCCATCCATTAATACGCCTCACATAGAGTCCATCAAGGGAAACTTGCTTAGGGGAGGCTTGCTTGTAGAAAGGCTTTCACACCTTTTGCTAATTTCTAATTAGGCTCTGAGTCAGGAGGGTTATACTGCCTTCTGACTCTGAGAAGTGTGTATATACTGTGAATTGGTATTTTGATTTGGGAGTGCGCTTGTGATAAGGATTTTGTGATTCTCTGGTTGAGATTCTGAGTGGCTGTATATTCAGAACTTCTGACTGCTTGGATGTAAAGGCTCTCTCAGTCCAGGGATGTATGTAAAGTGTATAGTTGACTCAGGCAGTCAGAGTCCTGTCTGTTGGTCTTTATTTCTCTGCTTGAATTTTTTCTGAAGTTCAGGGTGCTGACTTTTCCCCTGAACTAGTGAATGTAATTAAAAGTGATTTTTGGCCCCTTTTCTTTCCCAGTAAAGCAGATTGGAGAACCTGTGCTAGCAGTCATCCTGGATATGCCAGTGTAGTTGCTGCGATGTGTGGCCACTTGTGATGCATGAATCTGAGGAAAGAGGCATAGAAAGTTTGGGTGATAAGTCCAAGCTTTATTAAGGGATTTATTTATAGGAGCCCCTGTGATAGCATCTTGCTATGTACAAGAAGTAGCAGGACACACTCTTTGTATAAGTCAGTCCAGAGGCTTGGTCCTTAAGAGATACACACCCACCCACACATCTATACATTTTATATATATCTGGGGGGGCAGTTAGAGGGCTTAGTGGAAAAAGTATGGACCTGGAATCAGGAAGACTCCTCTTCCTGAGTTTGAATCTGGCCTCAGACACTTAGCTGTGTGACCCTGGGCAAGTTACTTAACTCTACTTGCCTCAGTTTCCTCACATGTAAAATGAGTTTGAGAAGGAAATGGCAAACCATTCCATTATCTTTGCCAAGAAAATCCCAAATGGGGTCACAAAGAGTCAGACTAGAAACAACTGAACAACAACAAAAATATATGTGTGTGTATGTGTATACACACACACACGTATATAAATATATAATGAAAACATATATTTAACTGAACTTAAAGTGGGAGTGGGTTGAAACATGAAGGATGTGGCCAAAGTAGAAGGATATGTAAATGATCAATCAAGATGGAGTTGGCTGCTAACCAGGCACACATAATTCTTGACCCAGTGAGAATATTTAGGAATTTCTTGCCCCTAACTGTAATCTCGATCCATTTAACTCATAATACCCCAAACTACATCCATGATCTGTTTAACTTACAGGTGAATGAACTGTGGACCAGAACTTTAACTCTTGGATTCAGTTTTGGTGGCCTTCTCAAAAACTGTATTTCTTTGGCTCATTCTGCCCCCATTCAGAGTTTTCGCTGAGAAGGAACCTTAGAATACAGCTTGGCCCCAGAAGGAGTGATGGATGAAAGATGCAAAGCAGGCAGATAAAATTTTGATAGACTGCAAAACTTCCTAACAGTTAGAACTATCCAAAATGTATGGACTTCCTTGGGACATAGAAGATTCCCTCTTATTAGAGATTTTCTAGCAAAACACAGTTAACTTCTTATTGTAGACACACACACACACACACATGATTTTGTTTAGGTATGGGTAGGACTTGGATGCCACTAAGGTGACCTCCAATTTTGAGATTCTATAATATTATTATAACCTCCTAATAAAAATAGTAAGGCTATAAAATCTAACCATATAATTTTCCTATTGTATCTTGTATTTAAGATAACCCAGAAACAATTAGTCTATTAACTGATTAATTAGTTGATGATCATTATAGCTTTTATAACAACAAAAAAGCTATAAAATCTAATCTGAGGGTTCTTCTATTGCATATTGTGTTGAGTAGTTCAGAAACAAAGAATCCTTTTAAAATGTTTATTGTTTTCTGCTTTATCTTCTTTCATTGTTTCTGTCCAGTTTAGTGCTGATAATTTTCTGAGTGGATCACTGTTGAGAATGCCCTCCAAATGTGCTATTAGCACTTTGGAATTATTTGAGAAATGTGATTAAGCTATTCAGACACCCTGACCAGCAATCCAGCTACTAAGCCAAAGCCCCACAGTATTTCAAGAAATTGTAAATGAAACTACGTGGGGGCAAAACTACGTGTGCTTTATAGAACACATTGGGATTCAAATGGAGCTACTTGAACATGGCTTAAACCCAAATCACTCCACTTCTCACTGATTGGTCAACAATAGGTCCCAGTCTAAGCCTCACTTGGTCATTATTTGGATTTTTATGTCTCAGAGTGAATGTAAATAGCAATTATTTCCGTTTTGCCCAGAAACTCTGAGGGTCTTTCCCTCCCATACTGATTTTTTTTTCAAGGCAAAAGAGTCCATTTTTTGTCTCATTTTTCACATAGCTTTAATCACTGAATGAGTGTTGCCTCAGACAAACGGAGACCTGAGAAAGATCTTGGCTTAAAAAAGCCAAGGTCTCCCATTCGGGTCATCTCCAGCTGTTTTCATCTACATCTTGCCACTGGACCAGATGGCTCTAGAGGAGAGAGTGAGGCTAATGACTTTGTATAGCCCTACCTCACTTAAATCCAATTGACATCACTTTCCTGATGTCATTGTTCCTCTTTGAAGATGAAAGACAAACAACAGTATGCCCTACAGAAATCAGTAACTGAGAGAAAGCCCCGTTTTATACCCTAATCGTCACATAATATTTTTAATAGTAGCAAAACAGTGGAAAGAAAGTGGACACCCATCTATCTACTGGGGAATGGTTGAACAATTTGCAGTATACCACTTCTATGGAATAGTGTTGTGCCATAATATAGGGAATGCCAAACATGCAGAATTTAGAGATGCCTAGAAAGACTTGTATTAAGTAATTCAGAATGAAGAAAATATAACCAGCAGAACAACATACATAATGATTTCAGTTAAATATATATGTATATACACACATATAAACATATGCATATACATATACACATACATATGGACATATACACAATACTAAATGATAACAGGATTTGGATCAAATGCAATGACCAATGCTGGTTCTAGAGAACTGATGTTGGAATATACTTCCTTTTTTTCAAGAGAGAGAGGTGGTGGATTATTGGCACATTTTTGCCATTTGTTTTGGTGTGCAGGTTTTCTTAACTTTTTTAAAAAAAATAAAGAATGGTACTATAAAGATGTTTATTGGGAAACGATTGGGGTATAAAGAACAAAATGCAACAGAAACATGGAAAAAACTTTTTTAGAAGGAAATTTATACAGTGTTTGAAAAAACATTGAAAAAATGTACTTGCAACTTCAACTCACTGTGTGGTATCTGAACATGCTTCTCAGCAGCTAAGAAGGATCAAGGGCAGCAACTCAAAAAAAAAAAACCAAACCGATTCTGAAAACGTAGTAGAAAAACCAGGGGAAAATGAATCACCAATAATGTATTAGTCAAATATTTGGAAGGGCAGACTTCTGTTGTATTGTCTTATTCTCTACCAAACATTTGTTTTCTGTTGCAGATCCCGTGAGCGTCTATAAAAATGAGGAGTGGAACACAGCATAGTGGAAATGGGGGTAAAGTATGTTAAGCATCACACAATTTCTAGGTGATCTATTCATATTCATTTAGCTATGACCTCTAGTCTCATTGCCCTTTCTAGTCAAGTTTACTTCAGGCTGGGGAATAACTGATATCCACCAACTGTAGCTTGTTGGATTGTTGGAAGTGCTTCTTCAACTCATGATGACTTCAGGGTCATGGATAGCACCATTTCTTGTACTTTTTTCACATAAGTTTTACCTCAGCAAGGGCCAAATCATTCTTTACTATAGCTTTAGTCCTATTTTTCTTAGCATAGCAGCTCTTATCTCTGTGTTGAGCTGCTAACACGTTCATGGATTACTTTCAGAGCCCTGGTAGCTAGTGATATTGGAGAAGGATGATACGGTTAGATTGCATATGAATAATAATGAATTGTACCTTCTAGCAGCCTAGATAGAATGTCATTGAATACATCTAGTACATGGACCTCCTCAGTCTGGATTCTTAACCATGGGGTGGCTTCACCCTTTAGCACTTACTGCATTTCCTGGCATATAAATTCTTGTTGAATTGATTTGACTTTAGTTACTACTCAGTTCATAGTCATGTGCAAACACAAGTCAATGCTGCTGAGAAACACTAGGTACACCCTGAAAACTGGGGCCATTGGCCCAGAGTTGGCCTTGGGCTTTCTCAGGTGGTTCTATCATCCTGAAACTCATTACAACACAGACTCAGGTTTCTGAAGGTTTCTAATGCTGTCCCACGGCAGCTGGACTGCTTGAGTTAGACAAGGCATTAACCTAACTGGCCCTCAGTTTCTCACTCTATAAAATGAGTATATTGAGCTAGATGGTTTCTTATGTCAGAAGCTTTACATCTGAGTTCCTGTGTGTTGAAAAGTCTTTTTTTTTGGTTTAGTATAATATGGTCCTTATTGGCATGAAGACACTAATTTCTAGCCTGTCAAGTTGAGTAAGCATTGAATAATGGATTATTAGTTTACCAAGCAATTTTCCAATGGAAATTTATTAAGCTAGGATTGAATGATGTATTGCAAACAAGTAAATCTTTATTTTTATTTTCTTGCATTCAAAATAATATAGTGGCTAATTTTTTAAAAATGATATTCCAGCTGGGAATACAGCTGGACACACATAAGGTATCATGAGAATTCACTGAATCATCACACTGATGTTATGGTGCAGACAGCTTTGGAGAAAAATGAAAGATGAAACAATGTCTGGAGTAAGAGAATGAGAATTCAAATCCTGAGTGTTCTGTTTGCTAGATGAGTGACCTTTGGCAAGTACCTGGGCTTTTCTCTGATCTTTCTGAGTTTCATTTATTAATTTGTCAAATGGGGACATTAATATTTGCACTATCTACATCACAGGGTTGTTGTGGGGATCAAAAGGGAGAATAGATAAAAATGCTCTATAATTATGAACAATTATTATTCCATCCATCATTTAAAGCTCAACTCAAATATTGCCTTCTCCATGAAGCCTCCTTCCATCTCATATAATATATCTCTTTGTCTGCCTCCCTTATAATGTATTATTGCATATTGTGGCAATTTGTTCAGGGCCAGATAACCCAGTACTACCAGATTGTTATTTCTATCCAAGGAGGAACTGACTTATCTTTTATTTCCAACACACTTAGCAGGGAGTCATGATACATGGTAGACACTTAAATGTTTGCTGATTGATTACTTTAACAGTAACAAGTCTTTGATTAAATTGTCAAAAGAAATGGACTTTTTTTTGGAGGGGGGAAGGCAAGGCCCAATGTCACATAGCTAGGAAGTGTGTCAAGTGTCTGAGGCTGCATGTGAACTCAGGTCCTCCTGACTCCAGGGCCAGTGCTCTATTCACTGTACCACCTGGCTGCCCCAATAAATGGACTTTTAAAGATCATTTAATGGAAGTTAACCTTATCCCAAAAATGATGATTCTGTAATTAGAGTATCACTTAACCTCTTCAGGCTTCAGTTTCCTCATTTTTAAAATGAAAGGGTTTTACTAGATGTCCTCTGAAGTCTTTTATTTTTTTTAAAAACTATGACCCTATGATATTAAATAGCTTAAAATTATTTCCAGTTTGCTGTTGCTCCTTCGACATGATGCAACAGTAATAGGCAAAAGTAAAAAACAACAACCCAACATATTTTTGTTTCAATGTTTGGACAGCATCTTTCAAGAACATAATCCTGTATCAGAGGGAAGAATCGTTGCTGATTCCATGGGAGGCAGTAAATTTTGTACTTGATACTTGAAGCTTTCTAATTCTAAACAAAATTCCGGAAATATCAAGGTCCTTGTCATATTTCACAGCTAGACCATTTGTAGTTATTTTAAATTCATATTTGAGAGTGCAGAACCAGAAAGGAAATCAGAATCTAAAGAAACTTCTTGCAAACATTCACCTCTCTGACTCAGTTCAGTTATAGAAAAATGAAACTTAAAAAAAATCTATCAGCAAACATAATCTTTTGCAGACAAAACTAAATTTTCATTGCTTAGTTGCCTATTTTTATTGTTTCAATTTGGTGAAAAAGTGGAGGGCATTTCCGGTTCTTCTGCTACCCCCATAAATTCTTCCCCTACCCCCATAAATGAGAGATTCTTTTGCTACATCTTAACAATGCCCTTAACATTCTTGAAGCTCGTAAGAGTATCATATTCTTGGATTACAATGCTCTTCTTTCTCAACCAATACGGCTCAGAATTTGCTTCCAAGTTGCCATTGTGCACAGAAATGGAAAATCTATTTGATGAAGAAGACTTTGGGTCATGGATATTATATCTGGATTTGCCTATAGACTTGCAACAGCCACATTTAATACTTTAATCCTATCCTGTTTCTAAATGCAATACTTTGGTAGCATTTGCTTTAGACAACCAGCATGTTCCTGAGTGACCTTTAATAAGAGAAGGCTGTAATGTGTTCATTAACATTTCACAGGGGTTGATGAAACTTGAAAAAAATGTGAAAAATCTTTTTAGTTTTCTCAAAAATACACAATCCTCATTATTCAAATGAGCTGTAATTATACCTCCTTGATTAAGACTATGGACTGCTCATGGTAGAAATGTGGTCATTTAGTTTTCTTGAAGAATGTTGGCTTATAGTCTGTTGTATTTACTTACTATATTTACAACATTGTCATACACTTCACTTTCTGATAAAAAAAAATCATTATGTCCAAAACTAACATGTAGGCAGGCAGCATACTGTCTAGAGAGCCAATCTTGGTGTCAAGTAGACCTAGATTCAAGTTCCTCCTCTGACATGTACTGACTGTATGACTTTTGTCGTATGACTGAAAAATGGCTGAACAGCAGTGACAACAACATGACTTTGGGCAAGTCACTTAATCTGTGTTCTCATATTTTAGACAACTCTAAAGGTTAAAAGAGTAGCAGCTCAAATTGGTAGACGGAAGTTTTATCTACTGCAATTCCCTACACCAATGAATTCATAGGTACAGACTTGCCCCCCAAATAATTAATTTATGGAGAATTTATACCAATCCATCACTAATATAAAACTCTTTAAAATAGAAACTTTTTTTTTAGCAATGATAAATGGAATTCCTTGATTATTCAATGTCAGAAATACAATCAAATAACAATGAAAAATATTTTGCTTTCTTAATTTCAATTTGAGCTTAGTTACCTGGCAAACCAGTGAGTTCCTTTTGACTTTTATTAGAAGTACAATTTAGATTAGCAGTTCTCAAAGTGCAGTTCAGGGATCCTTGGGAAATTTCTAAGATTTAGATAATTTGTGGGGTCAAAAGTGTTTTCACAAAATACTAAGTTATTTTAATGCCTAACATAGCAAGTATTGATAAATATAGCACACATAAAAAAGCTCTTTTTTGGGGGGGAGATCCCCAATAATTTTTAAAAGTGTAAAAGTGTCGTAAGGACGTAAAGTTTCAGAGCTGCTGGTTAAAATTGTCAGTGTTGTCCTTTGAAATCATCTTTTCTAGGCTTTGTTGCAGTTGCTAATTATTTTCATAATATAAAGAAGGATTCTAATATTTAGACTCCCAATTTTGTCAACAGGAACCTTTTACGTCAGCTTATTTTTTCCATGGAAAAATGGATTGAAAACTTTTTTTTACATATTTGCCTTATAATTCTATTGAATATCAAATTATCATGAATATAGACTTCATCTTTCATTTTTTCCTTTCTTCATCTTTCATCTTCATCATAAAATTGCTGTGACAATTCAATGAATTCTCATGATACCTTATGCGTATTTTCCCAGTTGGAATAACATTTAAAAAATTACCCAGTATATTATTTTGAATGCAAGAAAATAAAAATAAAGATTTATTTGCTTTGCAATACATCATTCAACCTTGGTTTAATAAATATTCATTGGGAAATTTCTTTGTAAACTAATAACCCATAATACAATGCTCACTAGCCTTGACGGGTTAGAGATTGTCTTTATGCTAGTCAAGACTGTGTTATACTAGGCAAAAGGGACATTTTAACTCACAGAGTTTCATATTTAAAGCTGGTGATGTAAGAGGTCATTTCTTACATCTTCATCTTATTGATTAGGAAACTGAGGGCCAGGTAGGTTAGTGATTGACCAAAGGTTATCTAGTTAATGTCAGCAGCAGAATGTGAACCCGGCTCCACTGACTCTATTGGAAGTGATCTTTCCAGTGTATCATACAGCCTCCCTCCTCGTTAGATCATTACCATCTAGACATGATGGAGGATCACTTAGAATGAGCTATTAGACTTTTTTTTTACCACTCTTTCAATATTCAATTGACCAATTATTAGTTATAATTTTTATTACTAGACATTTAGAGGAAGTTTATAGAACATCAGAGCTATGTGAATTAGAAGTAGTCTTTTAACATTGTTTCTTAGTCATGGAAACTTGGCTACTACAAATGGACTCATTTTTGGCAATGGTTTTTGCACCTGTAGTTAACTATTTAGAATAAGAGAAGCTTAGACTCTTAGAATCTAACTAATTATCACTTCCTTTTACAACTTTTTTTCCCCCTTCCAGATTAGGCACAAGACAGAAAGGTATTATGGCACAGCGCATAGAAAGTCAATGTTGGGTTCAAGTCTGCTTCTGACACCTATTAGTTGGGTGATTGCAAGCAAATAACTTAATCTCTCTGTGCCTTCAGGCAATTCTCTAAGATGATATTCAGGAGTTGTTGATTTTCATCTGCAAAGCCAGTTTCTATAATGTATCCCCACATATCAATGAAATCACAACTCTGGATCCAAATATTTCTTTTGATGTCATTTTAAACATAGCATTGATATTTAATTATTATATATGAAAAATGGGTAATATGATTTCACCCTCTTGATTTATCTTATAAAGAATTCAGAACACGACCATCATACATGAATATAATTTGTCCAGATCTATTACCTTTCTTTCTTAGCTTCCGCAGAAGTTTTTGGATAGAAAAGCTATTCATTTTTTGACAGCCAGAAAGGAGTATTTTGATTCATAATTAGGGCCATTTTAATGCCAAGTATGGTGGTGGACAGTTTTTCATTAAGCTGATGGTTGGCTAAATGTTTAAAGGGGAGTTTATTTTCCCCATTTTCTGCCGTTGGTGCCTGGTGCTTAGAAAAAAAGACCAAAACTTGTGTAGGTGGAAAAAAAGAGCTCCTTTAATATAGGTAATGTATGATTCTCAGTGCTCAATACCTTTGAATCTGAAATTGTCAGATTACTTTATAAAAAACCAAATAACTTCCACGCAAGAAAGAAATCTATAAAACAAGATTTACAGAAGCATTGCTAGCGTTTATTTATCATGGGCAACATTTGATAGACAAAGAAAATTCTTGTTAAGGCTTATTTTCCTTCCTTGTAACCATGAAGGTACATTACTGTCCACTGGAAGCTTTCAAACTTTACAGTAACCAATTTCACTTGACTTAACAAAAAAGACATATATGCTGTGGAAAGTAGGATTTTTGACTTGAAAATGTGAATTTGTAAAAATTGTTATTAATTTCCTTGTTGCATCTCCTCCTCCTCCCTTTCTGATCCCCTCCCAGAGTGCATCATGACTTAGGCTATGCTTACTTTGATGACTACTCAATAGTCCTAGTTCTGGACATAGTGAGGAAAAAAGTATCCATGCAACCTCACTAATGTATCATTGGTTATAGAATTGTCTCTATAAAAAGTAAAGTTATGCCTGTAAAAAGTAATTTACAATTTGTAACTACTGAAACACCCACAGACAGACACTGCAGTTTTGTTAAAAATACTTGTTAGAGACAACCTTCAGATGCAGTGCTGTTTTTAAAAGATTCTAAGTAGTTTCAAAGAAGTCTCAGAAAAACAATTTGCATGAAAATGTTTAAATTTCCTAAAAATTGCCTTCCTTTGGATTTTTTGCTGGGTCATTCTAAGACACTATGACATTTGTCGTCATTGGGTAACTTCAGGACTACAGTTTCATGCTTTGAGAGGCTACTGTTTTCTTGAATAATTTTCATATGGCCACCAGATGGTAGTAAGTCCTTTGATCAATGTAATCCAAAGCATATAGGCTGAGGTCCAGGTTTTCACCAGGAGTTTTCCACTTGCTATTTCTTAAAAAATACATGGATGTATGAATACATACATGTACCTTTGCATAGTATGTACATCTAGCCCAGTCAAGGTAGCTTAACACATATAAGTCACTAATACTAACAAGCTATATTTAGAGACCATATTTAGCAAACACCTAAAGAAAAAGAAAAACTAGCTGGATTGGTACTCTTCTCACCAGTCTTTTGTTATTAAAAACCATAATGTAAGTTGATCTTACCCAGCAACTTTGATTACAATGCTTCTTTTTAATGAATATTAAATCCTTACTGGAAATCAGATTCCTCTTAGACTGTTACACAACTTCAAACCTTCAGGCTTGGTTGGCATCAAAAGCCCTTATAGTTTTTCATAGGTGCTATATATGAGCCCTTCAATTTAAGGAATTATTCCAGTGATCATTCCTGTGACTTCTCTATTTCACAGTCTGTTGCTGAAATAATCCCTTCAGGCTTCTATTCCCTTCTCATTCCTTTTTTTTTAAGAGCTATGCTTTTTGTCTACTCCCACGTTGAAAGAATTAAAGCCATATATTTTATGCTGGGAAGAGCACTATCCCCTTTCTATGACTTGATGCTCTTCAATAATAGTGTAGAAACCTATTTTAGTCTTACAGGAAGACCAAGGCCCCTTCTTCCTGTCAGCCATCAAGCAGGGAATTTGTTAAAACAAATTTACATCCAATTACTTCTCCTTTTACCTCTTTCACAATGGCTGAAGGTCCCATGAAGCCTTACCAAATTATTCACCAATTCTTTCAAAGCTGTTTTCTAAAAGGATTCACGTCTTTTCTCACAGATCTTTATGTAGCAAAATTTAGACAAAATTTTCGAATACAATTTAACCTAATTGCATGAGCACCACAAACATCCTCAAAATGATCATCCTCACCTATTATTATCATTCTGATCACTCACATTTTCTACATCATTCACCAAAATCCATTAAAAAAATTCAAATGACAAATAGGAAATTGTTTACAGTCTTGACTCTTGATGGCTAACTTTGCAGTTAAGGACGCTCAGGTGAGATTGTTATTAAAATTGCCTAAAGGGAGAAATCCTTCCAGCATGAAACACTGATCAATTTTCAATTATTTAGAAACTGATTAAGCATATAGTTCATGAATTATTCATAACTAATACTTTTGCCCCAGTTTTCTCTTAATCCCTCTGTTCTACCATTGTGATTTATAATCGAGAGGGAGCATGGTGTAGTAGAAAGATCACAGAGTCAGGAAGAATTTGGGCTCAAGTCCCCATATTTGATACTTTTTTTTACAAGTGAACAGGGCCAACTCAATTAGCCTCTTAGCCTGAGTCTCCTTATCTGTAAAATGGCCATATTATTTTTAGTACCTATCTCAAAGAGTTGCTGTTAGCCCCAAAGGACATAATATTTGTAAACTGTTTTGTAGATATTAAAGTGCTATATAAATGTCAGTTATTATTACTAATATTGTTACTTGTGGAGCTCTGGATAGGATCCAGGAATGATTATGTAACCTAACTGTAACCCTACCATACACACAAGAAAAAGCAAATGGATGAAGGATGTTTATTGACCAGATTATGATGTGGATAACATATAGAGATTATTCATATATATATATATGTATATACGTATGTATGTTTGTATGTATGTATATGTATATAAACACACACATATATACACTCATATGCAAACCTATCCAAGGCATATCTATATGATATTTATCTTTCTATCCATCATTTGAATCTTAGATAGATACTGCAAATGGGCAATGAATTGTCCTAAATTTAATAGTTTTGAAGAGTTGATTAGATTATCTTTAGGAAATTATGAAGTTCTTTTAATGACCCTAAGCTTTTTTCCCAAAAAAACTGCAAATCTTTTTTTAATACCAATATTTTAGTGGTGGTATTGAATGACCATCAATCATGAAATTCTACAGTTGTTAAATACTTTAAAAATGAGTTTCATTCAGTGGGGCTGTGAGGAGATTGCTATTGCAATAATGAAGAAGTAATAATTAAGAAGAACTGGGGTAAAGGATATAAACTAATCAATCAACAAGAATTTTTCTTTTCTTTTTTTTTGGTGGGGGGGAAGGCAAGGTAATTGGGGTTAAGTGACTTGCCCAAGGTCACACAGCTAGTAAGTTTGCCAAATGTCTGAGACTGGAGGATTTGAACTCAGGGCCTCCTGACTCCAGGACCAGTGCTTTATTCACTATGCCACTAGCTGACCCTTGATAATCATTAAATATCATATTTTAGCCAAAGTCTGAATTAATCAAACAAACTGCTTTGCCTTGTCTTAAAAATACCTTTTCCTTTGTCAGCAACCCCAGAGACCAGATAAGGCTGGAAGTAGGATTTAAAACAGGCATCTTGAGATCATAAATTCCAAACAGAACCAGCTTTGTCTTTGCTCTCTGAGTGAGCTTGGAGAATATCTCTCCTTATGTCAACAAAGCACACGAGGCCTACTTTATGACCCTAAGGATCATACCCTTAACTTGAGGCATTAACTTGAGTAAAGGGACTTTTTCTTATTTTAATATTTTCTGGACATATACTATGTTATGGAATGTTAATGGTAAAGAAAACACAGATATCCTATATCATAATTTCATTTGAAACTTTGTCAGCTCTCTTGTTTTATTGTATTTACCATTTATTCAATTAAGAAAGTTCCTTTCTCATACAATGAATGATTAAACATTTATGGCGATTGTAAATTTGTGACACATCCACCATGAATTGGGATGGTCCTAAAATGTACTTAAGCTTTCTTATCTTTTTGTTCATCAGTCAGGATTCAGCTCCTGCACTCCTTGTACAAGTTTTCTAGCTTAATGGAATAAGATGAAATAATTGTGCATTACTATTTGCTTGTCTCCTTTAACCAAACTTTTGAAATAGGTCAACACCCTCAACAAGCATTTTTCAAGTGCCTACAATGTGCCATGCACAGTATCATGAAAAAAAAATGTATCGAAGAGTGAAAAAGACACCCTTATTGTCGTGGGGGATGGTCAGGCTATCCCTAGTCACTTTTAAGAGGTTGCCTGGGAGAGATAACAGGGAATGGACCTTTGTTGCAGTATGCATTGGAAGTCAATGTGTGCCTTACAGCCTCTATGAAAAGGCAGGAAGGAAGCAGAGTTTTATGTAAGCACCTCTCATGTGCCTGGCACAGTGCTCAATGTTTTACAAATATTATCTCATTTGATCTTTTGCAGAGGCCCTGAGAGGTAGGTTCTAGTTTTAAATCTCCATTTTACAGTTGAAGAAACTGAAGCAGACAGTGGTTAAGTGACTTGCCTAGAGTCACACAGGTAGTGTCCGAGGCATATTTGAACTTGGGTCTTCCTGACTCCAGACCCAGCTACACTATCTTCTCTACACTGAGTCCACAACCAGTGACTGGGACCTACGTCCAAGGTGACTGCTAAAAATTCAGGAGGTGATATATTTTGGTCAGGGGAACCATCTTTTCCCTGTGGTTCATAAAAGTGAGTGATGATGCAGTTTCCTTCTTATGCCTTTTTTCTTTTTTTAGCCCTTTTCCCCCTTGGATTCTCAAGCTTGAGTTCAGCAATGCTGTGTGTGTGTGTGTGTGTGTGTGTGTGTGTATGTGTGTGTGTGCACGCGTGTGTGTATTTTTCTCCTACCATTGCTCCAGGAGCAGAAAATGGTGCCTTGCAGGAGAAGCACCAGGTGAGAAGCCAGTTTTAGACAGGTGTGCCTGATGGATAGGAATTGGCGGGGAGGGTCTCTGGATCTCAAGTTCCTAACTGTTATATTATGTCTTTTCTGTTACTTTTGAGAGCTCTGCTCAAAGACTAGAGATTCTGGAAATGGACATGTCCAGCCCTGGAGGTTGCCCCTTCTGTACTTCTGCATTTTGAGAATCCCCAAATTTGAAATTTCTAAAGTTTGAGAGTTCAGGAGTTTGATAGTTGGTTACTGGCTTCCTAGAGAGAGATTTCCCTAATAATGATTTTTTTAAGGAAAAATTGTATTATCAACAGGATTACCCTATAGTTAGAGTTCTAAAGACAAGCCTTAAAACTCCAAAAGATCTGGACCTGGTTCAACTTTTATGATATTGCTGTGACTTGTTTGGATGGCATAGGTCTAAGATGAATGGGGTGTATTTGTTTATCAGGCATACAATGTCATTACTTTCTGGAAACATCCAATGAATCTAATGGGTTACTTGATTGTTTTATGGATCTGTATTTGCACATGAGCTCTGGGGAGTCCTTTGCAGCTTAGCAGTTTCCATGGTGGGTAAAATAAAGGCTATCCCATACCTAATGCCATACCTGAAGTGCCTTTGTGGGAGTTGGAGCCTGTTATACACTAGTATTGCAGTTTTACAGGCTGCTCATCTACTAGCCAGTTTGTCAACTACAATTATAACCGGTTCTTGGACAAGGGTATATTCAAGTTGAGTATATTTTTGGACCAGAGACAACATAGCCGGAAGCCATATCTAAGCTGTTATTTTAGAGGCTTTTTTTCCTGGAGAAATCTGAGTGGCTTGGCCACTCAGAGCAAGCCAGAAATGAGGACTGACCCCCAGGATACAGAACCCCAGCATCATTCTCAGTCTGTGTGAATTCTGAGTCCTTGGGATGTGAGTTGGGTCATAGATATCATTCCATTGTCAAGAGAAAATAAGGAAGGCTCACATTTCAGTGAGTGGTTCCCTAGTAGTGAATTTATGGGGAAATGGGGTAAGGGACAAGAAAAGCACATAATGGGCAAGTCTGGTGTGACTTGCAATCCTCATTGTTGAAAGGAACATCCTTGATGAAATCCCGGATCCGTTTGAGTCTTTGAATAGTGATACTTCCACTAAAACACAGGCACAAGAAGATTAATGAGGTGAAACTCAAATTTGACAACGTTGCTCCTTATCTAGAATTCCAACAAAAGGTTTGTGCAGTTAAAGGCATAGACTTTTCACATTATGTCTGGATGTCAAGGGTAGGCAGTGGGGTGTGGTGGTAAGAATATTGGAAATGGAGTGAGAGAACCTGCATTTGAATCCTGACTACCTATGTGATTTTTGTGAAAGTCACTTTTCGTCTTTGGGCTTTAATTTTCTAGTCTGTAAAATGAAGCAGGTGAACTAAATGATGTCCCAGGTCTTTTCCATCTTTAAATTCTATTCCATTTCCTGCTATTAAGTCTAGGAGACAGAATAGTTAGGAAGACCAGGGTTCAAGCCTGGCCAGACACTAGCTTGGTGACTTTGGGTAAGTCACTTAACCTCTTTTATCTTCAATTTCTTCAGCTGAAAAATGGGGGTCATCATAGCCCCAACTTCTCAGGGTTGTGTTGAGGATCAAAGGAGACAGTATTTGTAAAGCACTTAGCACAAGACCAGGCATATAGAAGGTGTTTAATAAATGCTTCCCTCTCCTTCTAGCTGCTGGTTCCCCCATCCAAAGCCCATTCTTGTTCCTTTTGCATGTGTTTTGCATATTACCATTAGAAGTGTGCCTCCTTTAGAGTTTAGACTGGTACAGCAGAAGGTCTGGAATGGCAAAGACAGACATTTAAATATTAAGGAGAGCCTCTTTCAGAATCCACAGGAAGCATCCCACACTTTAGAAGGGGTTCTGAGTCTTTAAGGAACTTATTGTCTCTGAAAAAGACAACAGAGTTTGTAAACTTGCCTCAAGGCATAAACCTGCCTTCATACTTCTGTCCCTGACTTCTCATTTTGCATGTCCTCATTTAGCAGGAATATGGGAAATTCAATGGTCTCTGTAATGTAGGAGAGGGGTCTCTCATTGAGAGAATTGTTTCATAACCATGAATAACCATCAAAAAAGAGAGACTATATTTTCTCCATCTCCTGCTTGGGAGGTGACAAACCTCAGGACCGAGGCCCTGGGGGAGCAGAACTAGAGAATCTATTGTCTAGAACGGTGGACTCAGTTCTTTCTGAAAGAGCACAATAGCACTCAGGCTGAAAGATCAGGTTAACCCTTAGCTGAGCCTGAGGCTGAAGGTGGTGAAGACTATGATTGCCCATCAAAGAAGGGAGCCCAGAGAGTCCACTAGACCACCCTGTCTAACAGAGATTCTATGCTCTGCAAGGATCCAGCCCAGCAGGTGAGTTACATACCTGACAGCAGATGGACCCATTTGGCCCTGTGAGTAGCAAGCCTAGTTGAACAGAAATGACTTGTTCATTGTTGATACTCTGCCCCACAGTGAACTTATAAGGACTCTCAAGAAAGAGAAAAGATCCCATAGCTTCAGAGTTCTGACTTGCCGGGACAAATGTACCCTTTACACATGTGCCTCACTACCATTGTTTTAAGTTTGTTCCTCTCTAGACTTTATATTTTTTGAGAGAGAGAGTACTCTAAATTTTCTGGGTAATGTTTTATAGATATTATTCTTGCCATGTCATTTGAGCAAATGCTTTTATTAATAGTGAATTGAGTTGATTATTAATGAGAATGAACTACACTGGTGGGGGCTTGTGAGCTACAGTAGTAGGAGTAGCCAACCACAGGATTATACTTAGAATCCAAGGCAGTAGTCACCCACCTGGAGAACTGAAGCCATCTCTGTGAGTACAGGTTGGGGAAGGAGTTTAGAGGAGATGGTTCACCTATATATGTGTATATCCCCTTTTATAATGTGAAATCCTTTAGAAAAGAGAGTTTTTCTTCTGCTTCTGTCTTTGTTTTCTTAGTGCCCAATAAAGTCACAGAGTGCCAAACATGCTAACCCAGGTTTAAGTTACTCTGCGGCTTTGTTTGTATTCAAAACATCGCTCATAATGTTCCTTCAACAATGTATTTTTACTGTTCAGTCAGAGGAAACAATTCAAAGTTATCCAGTGAATTAACAATAATAAAAGTAGCAAAAGAACATTTACCCCCATACACATGAGACATATTCTGCCAAACATACACACATCACCAGTACTAGCTCTCACCCTCTATCCTTCCTTTTTTAGATAATCTTGAGAAAATCATTCAGAATTGGTGACTTTATTTCTTTTCCTTTCACTCTTCTAAACTCTCTGCAATCTTGCTTCCAATTCCATCATTCAACTGAAACTGCCCTTTCAAAAGCCAGCAATGATCTTCTAATTGCCAAACATAATGGGGTTTTATTATTCTTGATCCTTCTTGACCCCTTGGTAGCATTTGACCCAGTTAATCACCTTCTATACCAGGGTGCTGTCTCCTTTCTAGGTTTTTGTGACTGCTTTCTCTTGGTTCACCTTCTATCTGTCC
Source organism: Pseudocheirus occidentalis (assembly GCA_028646575.1). Taxonomy (NCBI): domain Eukaryota; kingdom Metazoa; phylum Chordata; class Mammalia; order Diprotodontia; family Pseudocheiridae; genus Pseudocheirus; species Pseudocheirus occidentalis. The sequence goes on along the minus strand of CM053596.1, from coordinate 231,724,564 downwards.
AACAGCTCCTTTTTAGTCTCTTTTGATGGTTTTTCATCCACAACATTTCCACTAACCAAGGTTTTCTCCAATATCTCTGTCTTGGGTCCTTCTCTTTTTACTCTATGCTATTTTGCTTAGAGATCTCATCAACTCTCATGGAGTTCAATGATCATCTCTATGCAGATGATTCCCAGGTTTATATATCCAACCCTAGTCTCTCTCTCCTGAACTCCATTTCGACACTGCCAACTGCTCTTTGGACATCTTGAATTAGAAGTCCCGCAGACATCTCAAAGCTAACATGTCCCATACAGATCTTTCCTCCTAACTCTTTCTCTTTCCAAATTTCCCTCTTACAGTCAAGGTTACCACCATCTTCCCGGTTAGCTAGGCTAACAAATACTTTAATTCTGACTATCCTATCTGTTCCCAAGTCTTGCTCTTTCTTTCACAATAGCACTTGTATACATCTCCTTCTCCCCACTCACATAGACACAATTCTCATTCAAGCCTGCATCACTTCTCACATGGATGATTGTGAAAGTCTTCTACTGGGTCTATCTCAAATCTCCCCACTCCTCTCCATCTCCCACTCAGTTGCCTAGGTAATTTTTCTAAAGCACATATCTGAAGGGTTTTTTTCTTCTAAAGTGAATGTCCTTGTGACTTTGTTGAAGTGACTTTGTCACTCTCCTGCTCAATAAGCTTTGCTGACTCCCTATTGCCTTCAGGATCAAATATAAACTCATTGCTTCAACATTTGCAACTCTCCAAAATCTTGTATGTTACTACTTTTCTGTTCAACTTATACTTTACTTTCCTCTACATACTTTGCATTCCAGCAACATTGGCCTACTTGCAGTTCTGACACTCCATCTCTTGTCTCAGTGACATTAGCTCTCTTCCATGCCTGGAATGCCTTTCCCCCTTATCTCTACCTCTCAGCGACCCTGGATTCCTTCAAGACTCAGCACAAATTTCACTACTCCAGAAGGCCTTTCCTAGTCTCCATAGCTGTTAATGTCTTCCCATCTCACAATGCCTTCCACCTATCCTGTATTCTCTTGATCTACCTAATTATGAAGATGTTGTTTCTTCTATTAGAATACAAGCCTGTTGAAAACAGAGACTAAAATTTTGTCTTTCTTTGCATTCCCAGTGCTTACCACAGTGTCTGGCAGAATGAAAGCACTTAAGAAATGCTGTTAACATACTGACAGAAGTAGGGCACATTTATGGAAGGAGATATACACATTGGGAACACGTGAAGCCAAGGGATGTGTATGAAGAAGAACACACATGGGGAATCTATGCAGACAGGTTCCATGTATTGAGGAGTAATTCAAGCTTCTAGCACTAAAGGGCTAAGAATGGCTTCTGGTTGTGTTATTGGATTCTTACCACCGGTATCACATGGTATGTGGTCTCTGCTAGCTATGTATTTTTTTGCTGGGTATCTGAGGATTGCTCCCTGCTTGTCTAAAAAAGGAAAAAAAAAGTTCAGCAAAACCAACTTTCTCTCTCTCTCTCTCTCTCTCTCTGTATGTATGTATGTATACATGTGTGTGTACATATCTATCTATCTATCTATCTATCTATCTATCTATCTGTATCTATATATAGCCTGATGTTATATGTAGCATTCCATACTTATGGTTCCCCACCTTTGCAAAGAAGTAGGAAGTAGGGAGAAGTATCTTCTTATAGCTCTTTTTTTGGGTGGTGGTGGGGGGTGCGGAATGTGAAGCTTGGTCATTATCAGAAAGATTAGGAAGACCAGAATTCAAATCCAGCCCCAGATACTAGCTGTGTGACTCTGGATCAATCACTTAACCTCTATTTGTCTCAGTTTCCTTAACTGTAAAATAAGGATCACAATAGCACCCGCCTTTCAGGGTTGTTGTGGGGGATCAAATGAAATAATATTTATAAAGCACTCAGTGCAAGGCCTGGTATATATCTGGTACTACATAAATATTTATTCTATTACCTTCCCTAATCATTTAAACAACTTCTATCTTGATTTCCCTCCGTTCTTCAATCTTATTTTTTTCCATTTACATTATTGTAGTCAATGTACACATTGTTTCCTGTTTCTGTTTACTTTGCATTAGTTTGTATGTCTTTCATAACTTCACTGTATTCATTGTGTTCATCTTTTCTTATAGCACAATAATATTCCATTGTATTCATGTACCACAAATTGTTTAGCTATTCCCCAATTGATAGTCAATTGTTGGGTCCTGAGAGTGCTACTTTAAATATTTTGGTGTATACAAGGGCCTTTTAAAAAATCATTGATTTTATATGATAGCGTCCAGTAGTACAATCTTTGGGTCAAACACTATGGTCATTTTAGTCAGTTTGTTACTATGATTCCAATTGTTTTCTCAAATGCTGGATTAATTCATAGCCTCACCAACAGCGAATTATTCTGCTTTTCCACACAACCATTCTGGTTATTGTCATTTTCCTTTTTTACATTTGTCAATTTGATGTGTGTAAGGTGAAACCTCATTCAGTTTACAATTCTCTTTTTATTAGTGATCTGGAGCATTTTTTCACAAGGTTAGTGGTAGTTTATAATTCTCTTTTTGAGAACTGCACCTTCATATCCTTTGACCTTTTATCTATTGGAAAATGGCTCTTGTTTTTATGTGCTTCTATCAGTTTCCTATGTATTTTAGATATCATATTTTTCTAAGGAAAATTTCCTACAAATATTTTTCCCCAGTTGTGTTTTTGTTGTAATTCCAAATATATTGCTTTTGTTTTCTGTGAAAAAATTTCAGTTTAATTTCAGTTTTAGGTAATCCAAATCATCCATTTTATCTCCTCTGGTATTTCCTGTCCTTTATCTGGTCAATGATTCTTCCCCTATCCCCATACCTGTGAAAAGTACCTCCTCCCTTGCTCTTCTAATTTGGTTATGATGTGACCTTTTGTATCTAAATCACACATTTGGAATTTACTGTTGTTTACAGTATGAGGTGTTAGTTTAAACCTGATTTCTACCAGGCTACTTTATGGCTTTCCCAACTATTTTTGTTGAATATTGAATCCTTACCCTAGCAAATGGTGTCCTTAGATTTATGGACCACTAAGCTGCTATGTTTAGTTATTTCTTGGCCTTATAAAATGAACACTGGTTAATTTTCCTATTGTTTAAAAAACTATAAAATAGCTTTGATGATTTCTCTTTCCAGTATGGTTTGAGATCTCACTTTGTTTATTCAAAAATACTATTAGAAGGGAGGTGCTATAGAAATCTGAAATATTATGTGTTAAACATCCCTATCAACTCAATTTTTGTGCATTGTTCAAACTCTGCTTTCTTCTCTGCTCTTGGGTGATGTGGACTGGCCTTGCTTGGTCTTGGGTTCAGTGTCCTACCTTCTATAGCATCTCTTGGTGTTGACTTAGTTTCCTGGTTATTCAGTTTAGGCTTTGGCTTTGACCTTTCCTCTGCCTCTTTTTCCTTATATAATCTTGAACTCAGAGTTGACTCAATCCCTTGCTTTGAGTCTGACAGGAGGAACCAAGCAGAAGCTATTTGTGCTGGGAGGAGGCTTCCTGCAAGATCCCAGGTGCGTTGCTTCCGACCTGTGGCCCTTACCTGAGTGCTAGTCTGGCCCTGTCTCCTGTTGCGCCTGTGCTGAAAATGCCCAAGTGCTATATTGCCTGTGCCCTATCTCCTGCTCCAGATCCACACTTATGCTGGCTTACCCTGTCTACCCTCCCTTGTTTCCACTCAGAGCTTATGCAGGATTCTCTTTATGAAGTTCTGCAGTGCACGAATAGGTTTCAGTCATTGCTCTTTTGTTACCTTTGCTCCCTTTGATACGTTTTTAGAGGCTTAGTGGGGAGTGGGTGGGTGGGTTTGCTGAGGATCTGAGCTCTATATGGCCATCCTCTGATATTACTTCTCAGTTCAGTTCAGCAAATATTTTTGAAGTGCATATTGTGTGCAAAGCAAGATACTAAATTTCCAGGATACACAGACAAAAAAAGAGACCATCTCTGACCTTGAGGAACTCAAGGAGCTTACAATCTACTGGGGTTGGGATTATAACATGTACGTAGATGAGTAAATACAAGGTAATTTGAGGAGACAGTGCATTAATTAACAGGATGGGCTCTGAGAAAACTTTGGGAAGGACTTCGTACCTTAAATGAGCTTTGAAGAAAGAAAAAAAATTCATAGAGGCAGAGATGAGGAGAGAGTGCATCATAGGCAAGGAACAGCCCACACTAATGTGCAGAGGCATGTTGAGTTTGGGGAATCACTATATTTGGGTTGCAATGTAGCATTTATACAGAAGAGTAATATGAAATGCCCAGGAAAGTATACAGAGATCAGATTGTGAAGGACCTTAAATGCCAGGCTAAGGAGTTGATATTTTATCTTTGAAGTAACATAAGCCACTGAAAGCTTTGTGTAGGGAAGTGACACAATCAGATCTATGCTGAAAGAAGACTATTTGGGCAGCTACATGAAGGAGGAATAGAGAGGGGGAGAGACTAGATATTCAGTCATTTTTAGTCTGTCTGATTCTTTGTGACCCCTTTTGGGGTTTTCTTGGCAAAGTTATGGGAATGGTTTTCCATTTCCTTCCCCAGTAGAGACAGGTTACAGGGAGACTGATTTCAAGTTATTACAGTAGTCCAAGTGAGCAGTGATGAGGACCTCTCCTGGAGCTGTGTCTATGAGTGGAGAGGTGACAAGTATGGGAGATGTTCTGGAGGTACAATCAATAAGACTTGGTCACTGACTGGAGGATGAGGAAAAGGGAAGAGCCAAGGATGATTCAAAGATTACTGACTTGGGTGATTGAGAGGGTAAGGGTCCCCTCAAGAGAAATAAAGAAGACTTTGGAGAAGGGAAGAGATTAGGGGGAAAGTAACAGATTCCATTTTGAACATGTAGAGTTTGAGATGTTGACAGGACTTGCTGGTGTAGGTGTCCAGTAGAAAGTGATATGGGACTGGGATTCAGGAGAGAGATTAAACACTGGATAAATAAATTCAGGAGTTATCTGCAAAAGGATGATAATAGAACTGATGTGAGCAGATGAGATCAACAAAGGGAGAGAATCCACTGAGAGATGTAGAGGTGGAGGGAAAGGAAAAAAGCACTTACATAGCATCTACAATGTTCCAGACAGGCCTTTCTGACCCCAGCCCAGTGCTCTATCCACTGAGCCACCTAGCTGCCTCTGAGGGCCCATGGCAGATTTCTTAGGGATATGCATAGTATATGGGAGATGGATGCTATTCCATCAGAGTAGACTAAGAAGGACCAGTCAGATATGTAGAAAGAAAGCTAGGAGAGAACACTGTCATGGAAGCCAAGATGAGAGAGAGTATATGAGAAGAGGGGTTGGTTAACAGTGTCAAAAGCTACAGAGAGGTGAGAGAGGAGAGAACTGGAGTAAGATCATTAGATTTAACAATTAAGAGATTAATGACAAGCTTTGAGAAAGTGGTTTTAATACCATGTTGGCAGGTGAGAAATTTTGTACTAAAAGGTCGAGAAGGAAGTCTCTAGTGAGTTAGTAGAGGCAACATATATAGATAATTCTTTCTAGGACTTTGCCTGTGAACAGGAAGAGATAAATAGTATGATAGCCCAATAGTATGTCAGGGTTAAATGAAGACTTTTTTTTAGGCTGAGGAAGCCCTAGGAATATTTGTAAGCATTGGGGAAGAAGTGAATAGATAGGGAGACATTGAAGTTGAGAAAGAAGGAATGACCATGATGATGCACTTAGAAGAGATGGAAGGAAAAAGATCATAAGAAGAAGGCTTAACCTTAGCAAAGAGAATGGTTATTTATTAAGAAATTGGGGCAAAGGAGGAGAGGATAAATGAGGATAGTTTTGAGATGTGGAGTAGGGGATATGAAGCAACCCAAATCATAATAGCCCCAATCTCTTCAGTAAAAATGGGGTAAAGTCATTTGTGATGAGACAGGAGATTTGGGTGGTGTAATGGGCTTCTGGAGAGAAGATAAATTTTGGAATAAGATTTATGAGAGTCAATCATGGAAGAATAAATAGAGTGCAATAGGACAAAGGGGCAAGGAATTTAAGGATAGAGGACCATGTAGAGTTGAAATAGCTAACTACTGGGCCAAATTGTGAAGGGAGCAAAGTGAAGGTAGAGATGGGTAATGATTTGGGAGAACTTGGAGGAATGGAGGGAGCAGAATTGCAGTGAAGGCAAAGAATGGGTTTAGGAAGAACGAAGAGGGAGGGTTAGAAGAATGGAAAATAATGACCAGAGAAGGACATTTCAGATAATGGAAGTGAAATAGTCTTAGGTGATAGTGAGAAGTTCTGTAGATAGCTGAGCTGGAGTGAAAATAAGGGTCATGGAGATTGAGAAAGTTGATGAATGGGCCCCATGGTGGTTGTGAGTTACCTTATTTGTTTACTTTGTCTCTTAAGCCTCAGTTGTGATAAATATGGTTAACCATTGAATTTCTAATATACCTACACATATGCATACGTACACACATACACATATTATATATGTGTGTATAAAAAGCAATAGAGAAGGATGGTTGAGGAGGACACTGACATTTTTCACTTTCCCTTTGCTCTCCCCCCACTCCACTCTACACTCCTCCTAAAAGGAGTTTAAGACACCACTGAAGGGCAAGTCTTTATCATGATTCACCTGGACTACTATAATAGCTTGCAAATTCACTTCCCCTCTTCCTCTCCCCTCCTCCTCTCCTGTCTCTAATCAGTCTTTCATATAGCTGTCCATGTGGAGTCACTGTAGAGACAGTTACACGGATGAGAGGCATAGTTCCACCTGAGAAAGAGTGGGGATAAGAGGGAGTGGAACCCTGCTCACTGGCGCAGTGTACACAGGTTCCCACTTGTAGCAAGCAGTATGAGGGTATGATGGTTTGGAACTTTGTTATATAGATGAGCAGGGTTCTGAATTCTTCTTACTCCCCTTGGTGTGTGTGGGGCCACTCCTTTCTGGGTACTGCTGCTTGTCTAGCTTCAAATAGCTTCAACCCTCAGCTTCAACTCCCTGGGAGGAAATTTCTTCTTTACCCAAGCCTAGGAAAAAGGAAAGTCAAGTGACAAAGCTGTTGTTGTGCAATTGTTTTCATTCATGTCTGACTCTTTGCGACCCCATTTGAGGTTTTCTTGGCAAAGATACTAGAGAGGTTTGCCATTTCCTATTCCAACTCATTTTACAGGTGAGGAAACTGAGGCAAATTGGGTTAAATTACTTTTGGGTCATAGAGCTAGTGTCTGAAGCCAGATTTGAACTCAGGAAGATGAGTTTTCCTGACTCTAGGCCTTGCATTCTAGCTATTGTATCACCTAGCTACCCTGTGATGTGACAAAAGTCTTCCTTCAAAAGCCAGATATAGTCCTTCCTCGTCGCTGTTGACTCACGGCTACATGTCATATTTTCTCTCTCTGCTCAGAGAAATTGTAAAAGTGAATCAGTAATTCTCTTTTTTTAGTTCCAAACCTCCAGCTAGTGGGTAGCTTACAAAACAACATTATGGTTTTTACATCTCTCTCTTTCTTTTCTTGGGTGCTTTCAATTATTCCCTTTTGTTTTTAGCAAATGTCTTGACATGCCTTATAGATCATCTGCTCACACAACCCTAGTCTTGGAGTCCAGTGCTGAAACTCCTGTGTTACCTCAAGTTGTGGCCTTAGTAACTTCTCCGTTTCTCCAGTTCCATGGCCTCTCCTGCTTTCTTTATCCCACTTTCTTTAAGACCTCCCTTTCCTTTTCCTACCATCTCTAGCTAGCTTTTTAGTCAAAGTGTGGGTGACTGAAATGCCCAGGGGATCATAGAGCTGAATGCTGATATGATTTCTGTCCTTCTCTGGCTTCCTTATCTTCATTACAATGCCAAGACAGTGCTAAACAAAGATGGAAAATAATATAGACCTTCCTCTCAAAGGGTTTATAATCTAATGGGATCAGTCGCTAGGGCTCTAAAGACAAAGAGAAAGGAGAGATAAGATGTTCAAACCAATAATTACAATGGAACAAGGTATGATTATGTAAGAGCTAAGGAGAAATTGAGACAAAGTGTTAGAAAATACAAAGACAAAGACAGACTTTATTCTGGAAGGATCTGGTAAGACTTTCTGGAGGAGGTGGCTCTTAAATTGACTTTGAAGGAAGATATTTCACTGGGTGGTGATTACAAGGAGGGAGCTTCCATTCAGGGCACGGAGGCCCATGGGAGTAATGATATAGAGAACGGAAAAGGCAGGACTGGAACTGGTAGAATGCATGGTTTAATTTGGCTAGAATTTAGAATGTGATGAGGCAAGTCTGAAAAAGGTAGTGTGAAGCAATGATGTCAAACTCAAATAGAAATGGGAGCCATATAAGAATCCCTGATGGCAGGGACAGAGAAGAGAATAGAACAAGGAGGGGGCGCAGCATAGGAAGGAGGGACATATAATCAGCCTCTCATAATAGGTCCACTGTGGAGATGTCCTCCATAATTACACATGCACAGCCTGTATTGAATTGCTTGTCCTTCCAGTGGGGTTGGGTGACAAGGGAAGAACTGAAAGAATCTATAATTTAAAGCTCTACAATCAAATGTTAAAAAACTAAACAAAACATACAATAACAACAACAACAACAACAACAATAATAATAATAATAATAAACTACATTCAACTGGGAATTAAGATATACAGGGACTGGGGTAGGGAGACCCTCCCCGCCCTACCAGAAAGTTAGAGTGGCATTGGAGGAGGGC
>CM053596.1:231688997-231715315 GCA_028646575.1 Pseudocheirus occidentalis | reverse complement strand
TTAGTAGTTCCTGGACCAGAGAGAGTCCTAAAACCAAGCAATATTAATGAGCAGCAAGAGACATGATGTGGCAGAGCAGGCCTTGCCCTTCATTAGTACTATGAGTTATGTGAACTATAAAGGTCTAAAGAGAAGAATAGTTGGTCTCACCACTCAAAACGCTTTCCCCATTTAGGGAATACTTAAGCACAGGATAGTGTTATGTCATGTGAACTATATAGATCTGTTGGGGAATGGGGCTCACCAGAAAGGGAAGACGTCTTAAATGTTTATTGGCGTGACTTTCCCTTATGGCCACCAGAGAAGAGTTGGAGATGAGAGAAAAAGAATCATGCTGTCAAGTGTCTCTTTTCTGCTTGCCAAAGCTACAGAGAAAAAAGGACAAACTACCAGTTGGTGCTCTAACATAACAGAACAGAAAAAGAAGACCAAACAGAAGACCTGTGAATCATTAAAGCCTTCCTGCTACTTCTGGTTGTCCAAATCACATTCACCACCTTTCTTCTACACCTTGTTCATCCTCTAGTTATGAGAGGCAAGACTTTTACTCCTGATTTCCAAGTTCTACCAGATCTGAGGGCCACTGGGGGATATTGCCTACTTTTAAAAAAAATGCATGCAGCCCCTAAGCCTTCCCCTTCTTACATGCAAATCCCCCCCAAAAGTTACCTAAAGTTAAAAGATTCTGTGGATCACTACCCACTCAAGATCATAGCTGACAAGGCCCTACCAGATGTATTTACATCTACCAGATGCTCAGAAAACACATTAGTTAACAAAAGACATTTATTCAAGCAATAGAGCAAATATAATTTACAAGAGAAGTTTTCTGTGATGCACACATAGTAAACACTCTATGGTAGCCTCACAGAGAACAAATGTGAGTAGGTAAAATGCAGGAGACTGAAAAAGAGCAGTCAAACAAGGAGAAAGATAATTAGAAGAGATTGGCGTAATGAAAATCTAGAGAGAAGAGAATATCCAGGAGAAGAGTATGGTCAACAATGTCAAACTCAGTAGTGAGGTCAAGAAAACTAAGAGCTGAGAAAAAAAAGTTTAGATGTGGGAATTAAGAGATAACTTTGGAGGAAGAAATTTCAGTGGAGAGATGAAATTAAGAGCCAGATGTTAAAGGGTTGAGGACTGAGAGGAGAGGAAACAGAGGCAATACGTGTGGACAGCTTTTTCTAAGTGTTTGGCTGAGAAAGAGGAAAGATTTGCAATGATTACTTGAGGGGATGTTAGGATCTAGTAAATGTTTTGGGTTTGGTTGGGTTTTCTTAAGGATAGGGAAACTTTTTGAAGATGCAAGGGAAAAACCAGTACATAGAAAGAGGCTGAAAATCAGAGAAGGGATGACTGAGTAGACAATCTGATGAAGATGAGGGAGGATGGTAATTAAGGGTACAAGTAGAGTGGTTAGCTTTGGCAATGAGGAGACTGAGAATGGCAATGAGAGGCTTCAGAAAAGGAGGAAAGTGAGAGATCAGAGAGTTTTGAGATGAAGAGAAAGCAGAAGAGAGAGTCCATGGAGAATGTCCTTAATTTCCACAGCAAAGTAAGAGGCAAAATCCTCAGCTGAGATGGTGGGAGCAAAGAATATCAAAGTCTTAAGGAAAGAACATAAGTTTTGAGATAACTTCTATGGGGTATGAGATAGGGAATCAGTTAGGGAGTAATAAAAGGGCTGTCTTACTGTAGTGAGAACCCAGATGCAGAATCAATGTCTCTATCCCAAGTCTCTATGACTTGGGGTAAGAATGTCTCATTGAAATGCATTAAATTCCTAACTGCCAATACAAATTTCCCTCAGATTATTTCAAACTCTGTCTTCTAATAAAGCACAAAGGGATGTGACACAAAGTTTAATCAGATTCCCGGAATGCTTTAGGTCTTACTTTGCAAGTGAATCTGAACAAGCACAAAAGCTGATTGTACACTATATCATTTCATACAGATCTTTTCACATTTCTCTGTAAGACTCATATCTATTGTTTGTTTTGATTCTGTAATAATTCATTACATTAATACATAATAATTTGTTCAACTATCTTCCGATTGTTGTATTTACAAGTTGTTTCCATTTTGTTGTTATTAGAAATAGAGCAGGGGTGGCTAGGTGGCGCAGTGAGTAGAGCACTGACCCTGGAGTCAGGAGGACGTGAGTTCAAATCCAGCCTCAGACACTTGACACAAAAACTAGCCATGTGACTTTGGGCAAGTCACTTAACCTCAATTGCCCTCCAAAAAGCAAAAAAAAAAAAAAAAAAAAAAAGAGGCTTTTGGGCGGCTAGGTGGCGCAGTGAATAGAGCACCAGCCCTGGAGTCAGGAGTACCTGAGTTCAAATCCGGCCTCAGACACTTAACACAAAAAAACTAGCCATGTGACCTTGGGCAAGTCACTTAACCCCAACTGCCCTCCAAAAAAAAGCAAAAAAAAAAAAAAGAAATAGAGCAGCTGTGACACTTTTTACAAACAGGGTTTTTTCCTTCTTTTCCTAATAATGCTGTTTGGGAATAAAGTAACAGCAATAGAATTGCTGTATCAAAACCAATGATCAATTTTGTGACTAATTGCATAATGCTCTAGTACTCTCCAAAACGTCTGCACTTATCCTCAGTTCCACCAACAATGTATTGGAGCACCTGTTTTCCCAGTAGCCTGCCAAGATTGAAACTTACTGGTTTTCGGGGGTGGCTAGATGGCACAGTGAATAGAGCACCACCCTGGAGTTAGGAGGACTTGAGTTCAAATCTGGCCTCAGACACCTAACACAAAAACTAGCTGTGTGACCTTGGGCAAGTCACTTAACCCCAATTGCCCTACCTTTCCCCCTCCAAAAAGAAAAAAAGAAACTTAATGGTTTTTGACATTTTTTCCATTCTAATGAATACAGTTTTTAAAGCCTGTATTTCACTGATTATTAGGCAATTGTAGCACCTTTTATACAGTTATTGATAGATTGTCTTCTTTCCAAAATTTTCTGTTCTTGGCCTTTGACTACTGTTTCAGGAAGCATAGTGTATTATTAACTTCATATATCAGTTCCATAAAGATTCTAGATCTCAAATTTTATCTAATCTGCAAATGTTTCCCCAATATTTTTATCTTCTTTTAATTTTGGAAATATTTCTTTTTGTTATTCAAATTTTTTATCTTTGTGTTATCAAACCCATTGATTTTGTTTCCAATGATTCATTCTATTTCTTTGATAAATTAAAAATATCCCTTCTTTCCATAGTTGAGCTACATATATTATTCTTTTTTCTTCTAGTTTTTTTTATGACTTGTCTTTTTATATTTAGCTTGCTGATCCACTGAAAATTTGTTGTGGTATATATTTGGAAGTATAAATCAAGCAGATTTTTGCCATACAGCTATTGACATGTCCCAAATTTTAATAACTAGCAATTCCATTCATTCGTGTTCTTAAAATGTAAGTTTATCAAACTCTGTTATATTTCTTAGGTTATTCCTCTGGGTTCTCCCTTTCTTCCCATTGATCCATCTCTCTATTCCCTTTACAATCCTAGACAGGAGCTCTAATTACTGTGGTAGAGTACATTTTAATACCTGGTAGTTCTGCTATCTCTTCACTTGCCTTCTTTGCCAATTAGTCAATTAACAAGCATTTTATTAAGTGCCTACCATGTGCCAGTTCTCAGTGCTCTCTTCCTCCTCAATTTTCCTTTTATTATACGTATTTATGGATGTGATACAACCCCTCCTCCCTTTCACACTTAGATGTAAGCTCTTTGTAGGTAGTGAATATTATGTTCATGTCTTTGCATTTCTAGTACTTAGCAGGATGCTTTGTACATAGTTGGAAAAATATTTATTCTATTGGTTACTTCAATTGATAGGATTCTTCATAATCTTTCCCCTTTTTTCAGACAGGATAGTTTTTAGTTTTAAATCATTGAGATCCTATCCTAATAGTGATGCTGCTTCTTCAGATCAGTCACATGATTCACTGCTGCCCTGATCCCTTTCCCAAAACCTGGTATTCTATGGAGTTAAGTGAAAGGTGGCTAAACCATGCCTCCAGTTTCCAAGTAACAATAAGCTAATTCAGGATCAAAATTTCAGATTGGGATGGTGTTAACGGGAATATGCTGTAGTAGATATAGTAGTTTGGAGAGTCAGTTGTTAATATTTTCATGTATTCATGTACCCCTCGGAAATCAGCACATGCTACAAATCAGGGCTTGAATTATTGTTTTGTTAATTGTCTAGCCTTAAGAAAGTGATAGAGAAAGCATTAATAAGGCAAATTAAATTTAAAAGTGGGTTATATGTATCCTCTCTCCCCACCCTTCCCCCCCCCCGAACTGATTTTTAAACATTTACCAGAATACCATTGGTTAGGAAGAAAAGCTCCTAACATATTCTTTCATCAATGGCTTGGAGATACCAATCAATATACCTACCATATAAAATTACCACCCTCGTGTCTTTCCAATCATTTATGAGGATGAAGTTCTGGAGATAAGGTAAAAAGGAATAATAGTAGAAAGACCATGATTAAGAGAGAAGTTATCACTAGTTAATTATATAGTGATCACTGCACACTTACACATTCACACTTATTTCTGTTACATATATAATGACCAATTACAAGACCAATATCACACATCCTATATACTTGACATTCTGTGAGAACAATCAAGAAGCATCTTTTTCTCTGTTACAATCATTATATGCTTTATTCAAGTCTCTAAGATGATCAGAGCCCTCAATATCAATAGATCTATAGATACATTTTCTCCTTATAATGCATTAACACTGTTTCTGGCAGACATTTGGTGATGTGACTGAATTCTCTAAACCCAATCCTACTTCCACTTCCTTCCCAGCAAGGAATTTTCATACTGTAGACAGCCATGCTAATGTCTTAAGCCCTCGTTTTACCTGGGACCTATGACCTCAGTCTGGTACAAACACACTCAAGAACATTATAGAATCAGAGAATTTCTGAGTTTGAATAATAATAGCTAATTGTTAACATTTATATAATTCTTTATTGTTTCAAAGTGCTTTACATATGTTATTTCATTTAATTTCCACAACACCACTGAGAAACTGATAATAGGAGTATTCTCCTTTTACAAATGAGGAAAGACAGTCTGCTCCCTCCGTAGAGGCAGCTGGTGATACAGTGGATAGAACCCTAGGCCAAGAATCAAGAAGACCTAAGTTCAAATCAAGCCTCAAATACTAGCTGTGTGACTCAGGGCAAGTCATTTAACCTTCATTGATTGCAATTTCCTTAACTGTAAAATGGAGATAAAAAGAGCATCTCTCTCCCAGGGTTGGTTATGAGAATCAAATGAGATAATATTTGTAGAAGGTAGGTACTATATCATTGCATATTCCCCTCCCTTACTGCTACTAGACCCTGCCCTTCTATGATCACCTTCTATCTACTCTTTCATTATCTCATATGGACATATTTTTCTACATATCCTCTCCTCCATTGATGAGCAAGCTCCTTGAGAACAGGAATGATTTTTGTCTTTCTTTGTGTCCCCTTTACTCAAGCACTTAGCACAGTGCCTGGCATGATTAAGTGATTAATAAATATTTGTTTGCTAACTGGTGGGCTAAAAGTTAAATTACTTACCCAGGGCACCCAGGTGGTACATGTCTGAGATAAGATTTGAAGGAATCTTCCTTAAAAGGTTTGAGAAGGGGAACCCCCAGGACCAGGTTCCCCCCCCAAAAAAAAACCATGACAGCTCCATAGTGCCAACCATCCCTCCCCTGCCTGCTATATCCCATCTACATGGGCACTGGTGCCAATGAGAGGGGTGTGCCAAGCTCCAGTTGGCTGTTACTGAGGCAGACAGACAACCAAGGCGATGATTGGCTCTCAGGGGAGGGAGTGTGCCCTGTGATTGGATAGATTCCTGGAGTCAGAGAACTCTGCTGGATGCATTGGGCAGTGGACCCTCTGGGGCCCAAGTTGCACGGGAACCGTTCACCCTTGAGGGCCTGAGCTGTGCTGGGACCTGGAGTTCTTGTCCTCCCCATCCTCCACCCCGGGCATGGCTGCCAGGGGGCAGGTGTTCTGCCAGCATTGAGCAGCCCCAACTCCCAGCTCACCTGCCCCCGGCCCATGGCAGTAGTATTGGGTACCCCCAGCAAGTCCTATTACCCCCCTGGGACTCCCAATCCTCGGCCCCTGCATGGGAAGCTGGAATCCCTACATGGATGGGTTCAGGCCTTGCTTCAAGATCCGGCACAGCCAGGGCTGTGGCAACAATTGGGGCAGCTTTATGAATCAGAGCAAGATGGCGAAGAGGCTATGCGATGTTATCACAGTGCTGCCCGATATGGGGATGGCTATGCAGAACTAGGGCTCCGTATTGGCCGACTTCAGCAGGCCCAGATCTGGAACTTTCACACAGGTTCTTCTCAGCATCGGGCCAAGGTTCTGCCACGCCTTAAACAAGTGTGGAACCTTCTACACCTTGAGCACAAGCGAAGCTATGGGACAAAACGTGGGGGTCCCCCAGTGAAACGAGCAGCAGAAACTCCTGTGGTACAGCCTGTGCCCCCAGTGGCTCCTCCTGGCCCTGCTGATGAGAGCCAGGGCAAACATAGGAGGGGCTGTGGCCCTGATCAGACTGGTCCTCCTCCAGGGTTGCCACCACTGCCTCCTCCGCTGCCAGGCCTAGCTACAAGTTCCCCCTTCCAGCTATCCAAGCCAGGGTATGGAGCCCACTGCATGGAGAGGCCTGGAGTTCTGAGTGCAAGGGCTCTGCCCCTCCAGAACATCAGGAGCAGCGGCACTCGGTTCCCCTCCCATTTCCATACCCAACTCCTTCCTATGCTTCGCATCCCCCTGGCCACTGGTCAGTCCCTACGGCCCCTCTGGGCCCCCATCCCCCAGGAGCAGAGAGTCATGGCTGCCCACCTGTCCCCCACTCCCCTGGAAGTGACCTTAGAGAGAGCAGAGTTCAGAGGTCGTGGATGGACTCCAGCGTTTCACCAGAAAAAAAAATAAATTAAAAAAATTAAAAAAGAAAAAAAGGTTTGAGAAGGATTACAAGTAGCCATCTAATACAATCCATAGCTAAACAAGTAATTCTTCTACAACATATCCAAGTTGGTTTCATCCAGTTTTTTGCTTAAAGACCTAGAGTGGGAAGTAGCCCATTGCCTCCCAAGGCTGCCATTCAAGTTTTGGATGGTTCTAGTTCTTAGGAAGATTTTTTTTTTTACTTCAAGGCTAAATTTGCCTTTGTGTTGATTGTTCTTAAATGTACCTTCTAAGGCCAAGAGGAGAAAACTCTAAATCCTCTTCCATATGACAGCCCTTCAAAAACTTGAAGACAGGTAAGATGCCTTCCCTAAGCGTTCTCTTCTCCAAGATAAACACCCCAACTTCTTCAACCAATCTCCCTACAGAATTAGCTCAATTCTCTACACTCTCCCTGTAGCCCTTCTCTGGATATTCTTAAACTTATTCATCTCCATCCTCATATGAGGTACGCAGAACAGAACACAAGACCTGACCAAAGTGGAATATGATAATATTGTGCCTTTTTATTTCTAAATGGTAGTCTTTCTCATTATGTAATAAAAGACAGAGTGCTGGACTGGTAAACAGGATGAATAGATTGTTTTCCTCCTCAGACACTTACCCACTGTGTAATCCCAGGCAAGTCACTTGAAGTTACTGAGTCTCATTTTCTTCATCTATAAAATGGGGATAATAATTGTGCCCATTTCACAAAGTTAGTGTGAAGATTGTGGTATAGTGTTTGTAAAGTGCTTTGCAAACATTAAAATGTGAGCTACTATTATTAATGCAACCTAAGATTGTATTAAATTTCTTGGTTGACATAATATGCTGTGAACAGATTGAGGATGGAGAGAATACAGAATATGTTGTCAAAGTTATAACTCTCACTGCTATAATTGTTGCATCATCATCACTGACAGATCCTTTGGTGGGTTTTATGACTTATGACCTCTAGGAGATTTCTGTATGCCCCAGGAACATATAGAGTGTGAAGGAGCACACAGAGACTCATAGGGGAAGTCACTTAAAAAAAACATAATAACCAGAGATTGGTGTCTTCATTGAGGTTATTGACAGGACCTGATGCCTTTTGTCCCACAGATAAATCACACTTTCTTTTATGACTATTTCAAATAATGAGCGAACCCCATTGAATCAACAGAAATAACTTTACTTGAGAGAAATGGTCATATTTTATGGAGACTTGAAAGCATGTGTACTTTGGGGAAAATTTCTAGCTCCGTGCAAACATGCAAATCAATCAGAAGGTACTTCTATAAATTGAGAGCATAATTCTTAACAGTAACCCCAAAGACACAGATTCACCAGCATTTCTACAAACTAGATGGAACTAGGTTACCCCTCCTGAGTCCAGTTAAGCATACCTTGACAAAAATCTATGTAGACCTCCCAGTTCCAAACCAAGCTCAAATATTGGGGAAGGGAGGGGTTTAGGTGAATAGCACTGCCACTTCCTCCCCTTCATACCAGAAAGAAGAAGGCAAAGAATAAATATGAAGGCCAGAGGAATGATAGTACCAGCTGTGTCCTTGTCAGAGTGAGAGACAAATCTAAAGGAAAGAGCTGTATTTCCACACAACTTTCCATTTTTTTCTGTATGATTCAAGTCTAGCTAGATTACCAGCAATTACCTTCCTTCTTAATAGTGCCTTTAAAAACCTGTCCTTCAGTTTGACTAAACAAACATTTATTAAGAGTGTATCATGTACATGATAGCAGCATTTCCAATACTTGGAAGCTATTTTATACCTTCTTCATTCTACATTTTGAGGGGTTTGGGGATGCTACCTCCTTTAAAAGTTTTCGTCAACTTGAATCTAGGTGGAAAATCACCAAAAGAAAAGTACCTGAATCACTGCTTCCTCCATGATTTATTGGTCTATTTGAACAAAAGTAGAAGAGGGGTGTGTAATTAAGATCTTCACCCTAAAGAGTTAAACAGGACAGTATAGTCAGACTCCATTCTGATAAATGGAAGGAAAAGAAGAAAAATGTAAGAAGTAGAACAGGGGGAAGGGAAGGAAAAAGAGGAACAGGAATAGGAACAAGAGGAGGGAAAAGAAGAGGACAAGGAAGAAGAAAAAGAGGAAGAGGAGGAGGATGGAGAAAATGATTCATGTTCTCAAGTCCTAAGGATTTCCTATGCCTCTATGTCCCACCCACAGAAAACCAAAAAGAAGTACATATGTGAATTTTTTAAGAGTTGTAAGACAATTTTGTCTTGTCTTCTATTTCATTCTCCTGGTTTTATATATGAGAAAACAAGCCATGACTGGGCAGAACTGAATCTAAAATCCAAGACTCCTAGCTCCTAGCCTAGTGTTCTTCTAATACTGCCTCCCATAGCACTAAAAAAAAATAGCTACTATAACAACAACAATAGCATGTGCCAAGTACTGCTCTAAGTATTTTTGTTGTAGTTCAGGTGCTTCAGTTACTCCACATCTTTGTGACCCTATTTGGGGTTTTCTTGGTAAAGATACAGAGTAGTTCACCATTTCTTTCTCCAGCTCATTTTACAACCAAGGAATTGGGGTAAACAGGTTTAAGAAACTTGCCCAGGGTCACGCAATTAGTAAGTGTCTGAGGCCTGATTTAAACTCAGGTCTTCCTGACTTCAGGCCCAGTGCATTACCTATCTACTGCACCACTTAGCAGTCTGCTAAGCACTTTACAATTATTATACTATCTGATCCTCACAACAGCCCTGGGAAAGAGATGTCTGTATGCTTCAATATGCATTCAGACTCCATAGGGTTTTTTCCCCCCTCTGGATGTGGATAGCAATTTCCATCATGAGTCTTTCAGAACTGTCTTGGATCCGTGTATTGCTGAGAAGAGCTAAGCTGATCATGGTCAATGATCAACAATAACACAATGTTGCTGTTACTGTAGTAGTACGATGTTCTCCTGGTTCTGCTCACTTCATTCTGTGTCAGTTCATCTAACTCTTTCCAGGTAGTAGATGGGCTGAGCATTAAAGAAAGTTTATGTATAGTCTGAGTAGGAAGTATGGCGTGGCAAAAATAGATAAGATAGAACATCTTTTTTGCACATTATTGAGGTACACACAAATTAGTATGTATGGTTTGGGGGGAGGTCATTACTAATTGGAAGTCAAAGAAGGCTTCCTGTAAGAGGTAGCATTTTATATTCTGTTAGTTTGATTTTAAAGGATGAACAGGATTTCAGCAGGCAGTGGGAAGGAGGAGCATTTCAGGCATATGGAAAATGTTAAATAAGGACAGGTTTGGAAGGGGCACCAGAAGTCATGTAGTTCAACTCCCTTATTTTATAGATTAGGAAACTGAGGCTCAGACAGGTTAAGTGAGCTATTCAAGGTCACAAAATAAGTGGCAGTGAACTACAATTTTTCTATCAGTCCCAGGTTTAGATATAGGACAGTATATTTAGGATGTGCCCAGGGAATATCCGAAATCCACATTTGCTAAAGTGTAGAGTGTATGAAAAGAAATAGGAAGAGATAAAACTAGAAAATTAAAATGTTCAAGATTATGAAAGACCCTTAAATGGCAAGCCAAGAAGTTTGAATATCATAGAATCATGGTTCTAGAGCTAGAAGGGACCTTAGAGTCCCTCTAATTTAACTCTTTCAGTTTATGGATCTTGCAAATGAGTCCCAAGAAGGGCAAATGACTCATCCACAGTCATACAGGTAGAATCAGAAAAGAATTAGAAGAGGGATTTGAACATCAGTCCTCTGATGGATGTCAGTGTTCTTTCCACTATATGTTTAGTACACAAAAGGAAGTCACTGAATTGGTAGCATACCTTTTCCATCATCTAAGATCCTAGATATCCCACAAAGTCAATGACTCTTAGACCCCACAAAGAGAGGCCATGGTGAATTATCTAAATTCTGTATCTCTCCCAGTGCCTCCTGGAACAATGTTCTCTACATAGGAGGGGTTTTGTAACTATTAAATTGAATTCAATTGAATTGAAAAAAGAAAAAGTTACCCATTGGAAAACGACATTTTAGCAATGAGTAATCAAAATACGAATATAGGAAAGTGAATGAAATCCATAAATTGAACAAGGAAAAGCTTGTCACTGGGACCAGGATATATCTACCATAGCTTGTATAGGCTAGACGTACAGGGGCATAGGACTTGAAATGGTCTGAAAATTAGTGTATTCTGAGTGTTAGAAGGGTGACCTCATGTTTAAGTTAGGCACAAAGAGACTTCTGTCAAGATAACTGAGAAGTCTTACCCAAACCCCATTCCCATTTATCATCTCAAAACAGTGACAAAAGCCTCAAAGTAAAAGAACAATGAAAATGGGCAAAAGGAAACATAATCCTTAGGAAAAAATAACCAGAGAAAAGCAAGCAGAAAGACCAAAAAAATTATCAAAAGAAAAAAAAGATGTTAAGTTGGTAGGAAAAAATGTTTTGTGGTAAAAGAATGCAGAGGGAAATGCCCAGAAAGATGAAAGAATAGTTCTGTAATATCTAGAACAAGAAGCCCAGTAAAGAGAATAGAACAGTCATTTTTAAAAAGTCATAAAAAAATCTCAGGGCTATCAAAAAAAAGTAGTAAAATAATTGAAAGATGTAAAATAATGGGAAAAAAGACTTTTTTATCAAGAGGAGAAATTTTGTGCTTAGTACGGAAGCAGTGAAATTTTAATAAAGTAATGGCTACCAAGTAAGAGACTGTAGAAAATGGAATTTTAAACATACGATATAAAAAATATTATTAAAGAAAGGTCAAAAGTCATCCAAATTGGAAGAAAACCTGATATCTCTGTAGGTTGAAGCAAAGATGCTATAAATGGGGTTCAGAAAAACAGTCTGGGAATCAAGACTCCCTGAAAAACCACAATATAAAAAATCCTGAATTCAGTATTTCAGGAATTCCCATAATTAAATTATCTATATAAATATTGAAACTAGAGGACAAAGTGTGAATATACTAAATCCAGAGAATGCCAGGATAAAGAAATCCCAAGGTCAGCTTGATCTGAAATGTAGTTTTCAAATTCCATGGCCTCCAGGTTGAAGAGAAAACCCAGAAAGTTGCCAGGAAAAGAAAATAATGTTCCATGGATTAATTAATTAATTATCAACCTTAATTAATTCCAGATTGCCAAGCATTATCATCAACAATGAGGAAAAAAAAGGGAAAAGCTAGAATATAATATTCTGAAAATCAAAGGAAAACAATTTGCCTCCAGGAATAACTTATTATGAAATTTTGAGCATCTTACTGCTGGTATTTAATGATTTTTTAACATATTTAATTTCTTCAAAGCATTCACTTAGAAAAAAAAGAATCGAGCAGAAGCATTAAACCACAAACATGATGGAACAAAGAAACATACAAAAAGTTAATTCATTGAAACAGCTTGAAATTGTTAGATAGTGATGAAGTGCTTACACACACACACAACAGGGAAAGTCAAAACTATTATTCCCTTGAGGATCCAACCTTGTCTGAGTCATTGAAGAAACCAAGAGCTGCCCAGGGGTCAGCTCAATGACACAGTGAATAGAGTATCAGGCCTGAAGTCAGGAACTTCCTAAGTCATCTTCCTAAGTTCAAATTTGGCATCAGACACTCACTAGTTATGTGAGCCTGGGAAAGTCACTAAACCCTGTTTACCTCCATTTTCTCTTCTGTAAAATAAACTGGAGAAGGAAATGGCAAACCACTCCAGTATCTTTGCTAAGAAAACTCCAAATGAGATCATGAAGTTTTGAAGTTGACAACAAAAAGCCTGAGGCATGGGGAAGAACAGACCAGGTTTTTCTTTAAATTGGGAGCATTCATTATAGGTTAAGGTCAAGCAAACAAAGAGGAGAGACCTACATGAAAAGGTGTTTCATGATCTATGCTACTTTCTGATGTGGACAAAAGAAATATAAAAGTAATATTTATAGGAGTAAATGTAGATTAAAGTTAATCAGGGGCCTGCACTGAGGTAAGGTGGAAGAATTAGTGGAGCTAGGGGGTAGGCTAATTAGACTAGGATTTATGAATCTAGTGGGGGAGTCAGAAAGGATGTTGCCTTAAGCAAAAAAAAAAGCCACAGCTACCAAGTGCTGATTACAAAAAGAGTGGGAGGAATAGGGAGCAACAACCAGTGATTTCAGAGGGGAAGGGGAAAATGAGAAAAATGGAATATAACTAAGTAAAACAAGCTACAAATATCTAGTTTAGTGGTTCTCAACCTGTGGGTTATGCTCAATTTGTAACAATGAAAATACATCCTGCATATCAGATATTTATATTATGATTCATAACAGTAGCAAAATTACAGTTATGAAAGCAACGAAAATAATTTTATGGTTGGGGGTCACCACAACATGAGGAACTGTATTAAAAGGTCGCGGCATTAGGAAGGTTGAGAACCACTGATCTAGTTTAAATTGTTCAATTCAACAGGATTTTATGGAGGGAAAAGAAAACAATAATTACATTCTCAAATATTAACAGGGTGAGCTTACTCATAAAATGAAAGAGGGCTGCAGAATGTATTAGAAAACAAAACACAATTTGCTGCATACAAGAAGCAAAAATAAAGATTTACAGAGATGGAATGGAATAAATTATACTTCAGCACCACCAAGAACAGCAGGAGTAATGATCACGATCTCATACAAGGCAACAGTAAAAAGAAATGTGGTCAAGAGAGACAAACAGAAAAAGTATAACATGCCTAAAGGAATAATAGACAATGGAATAATATCAACATTATAAATATATAGATAGAATAATAACATCTAAATACTTACATGAAAAGCTAATTAGATTCCAAAAATGCTTAGACAATAATTACAGATGACATCAACATATGTCTTTCAGATTCACATAAACCTAACAGAAAGATATAAACAAGAAAAAATTATCAATCTGGACATATTTCTAAAACTGGATATGATAAACCTTTGATGATTATTAAATAACAACTTTAAGAGGAAATATTTATTTTTAAATAAATATCACCTTTACAAAAACTGATGCAAAAAGGTATCAATATAAAATGCTTTTTCTATAGCCTAGAACAATAAAAAGTTGCAATCAACAGGTGAAACATGATAAAAAAAAACACAAAATAATATTTTGAAGGTAGGTTTAAAAGACCATAGATGATTATGTGGACAGAACACAGAAGAGGCCAAGACACTATGTAGAGCAAGAGTCAACAAAGCAGGACTTCACCTAAAACAGGGGTTCTTCACCTTTTTGTGTATCATAGATCCTTTGGCAGTCTGGTGCAGTCTATTGACTCAGAATAATTCCTTAAAATAATTGAAAGAAATGCTAAATTTCAGTGAGAGGTTAGCAAATATAAAATGTAATTTTTCCATTAAAGTTCATGGACTCCTTAAAATCCCAGGTTAAGAACCCTTGATCTAAAAGAAGAGCTATATGTAATCAACAACACTTGAATACTAATATACCTATTGCTCCCCTAAATTCCCATGAAACATGGGTTCAATGTGAAGTACACTGGCAGATCAGTGTACCTCATTTGGCTTGAACCTCAATCTAAGGTTCTATGAGAACTTCTAAAATTGCGTAAACTCAGTTTGCATCAGGTTAGCAGATCAACCAAAAAAAAATCCATGCATTATTAAAGTAAAGCATTTAATTAGGATTGAAATAACTGGTAAAAAAAAATAAGGAAAACAATCTTTACTGTCTCCCAGCATCAGGTAATAATCCCTCAATGAATAAGAGGAGAAACAATCTACTCTAAGACAAACTTAATACAGAAGAGGGTATGGAAAATGCCTTTTGTGCAGTCAGACTAAAGGATGGGAAGTAATCTGGAGGAGAAGATTCACCCCACCCCCAACACTGAAATTTCCCAGCTGATCTGTTTCTACCGTTTTCCACCATCTCAGTCATGATAAGAGGATCTTCCTTTGAGCTCCCTTCAGCTTTTCGGTGGCCATTATGGCATTGTTGTCTCCCTTCCTATATTGGGCACCTTCATGATCTCTGATCCGTGGCACTTCTCTCAGAAGTCTCACTACACCTATCAAGAGCCTATAATCCACAATGTAACCACCCTGATCCACAGACACATAATCCCAAGGGAAATGGAGGACTGGGCACTTTCTTCCAGCTCCTCCTTGAGACTAGAAGACTCTTAAGAATGTGAATAGAGCATCGGCTCAGGAGGACCTGAGTTCAAATCTGGCCTCAGATATTTGACACATTTGCTAGCTGTGTGACTTTGGGCAAGTCACTTAACCCCAATTGCCCCCCAAAAAGCAAAACAAAACAAAACAAAACAAAAAACTGTAGTCCTTCCCTTGGATTAGTCAGATCACTATAAAAATAGGTTAAGGATAAAACCATCCCATTCCAAGTAAATAATGGAGAGGACAGCATTTAATGTTTGTTGCCTACTGTTGTTGTTGTTCAGTCATGTCTGACTCTTCCTGACCCCATTTGGGGTTTTCTTGGCAGAGATACTGGAGTGGTTTGCTATTTCCTTCTCTAGCTCATTTGACAGATGAAGAAACTGAGGCAAGCAGGGTTAAGCGACTTGCCCAGGGTCACACAGCTACTAAGTGATTTGAACTCAGAAAGATGAGTCTTCCCAACTCCAGGCCTGGCACTCTATACACTGAAACACCTGCCACATAAGTATTTGCAATGACAACATAAGAGATGTGAGAACTTTCCATAATCAACTAGAATATAGACAGGAGTCAGACTATTTATAGGCAGAAATGAGGCACTCTTTCTGAAATTAGGTTAATTGGCCTGAAGCTAATAATACACCTTTTATTAATTATTATTATTATTAATACCTTTTATTTGCACAGTGCTTTCTGATGTATTAACCACTTCCCCAACTCTTATTTCATTTTATCTACTCAAAAACTGAATATTGTTCTCCTAAGGAAATAGAAACAAAAGACCTGAAATCACATAGCTAGTCAATGGCAAAAGTAAGACTTGAACCTGGATCTTTGCCCTGCATGTTTGGCGCTATTTGCCCCAAACCACATTTTCTATCTAGATTGAAGTTATCATAGGATAATATCTTTCTACTCTGTAAACTTAGTTCTGTATTTTTATATTTAGTTTTATTGTACTCCTCACTAAGTTACCTAGTAAAAAACTTTTGGGGGAAAAAGAGTAAAAATAAGATAACCTTTATCTCAGTTGAACTGAAACAAAAAAAGGTTTGTCCACATCTAGGTCAACAGAGTGGGGGAAATCTAAGTATCTCCAAAGGTTAGGCATGGGCTGATAGCATTCACCTAGGGAACTCAAGCTAGGCCAGAGCAAAGGAAGACATTTCAGACAGATAAAGAATTATCAGGTAAAATGTTCCAGGCTTCAGCTCTGTCATTCCTTTCTAGCCTAAAGGCATTTTCTTAAAGCCCCAAACCAGTGTCACCTTGTCCCTCCCCACAGGAACATAGCAGCATTTAAGGAACAGCTTTAAAAAAAAAGACATCTTTTTTCCACAACAGAAAATACCTATACGGTAGTTTCATAGATATTTTGATTAAGGTCAAAGCTCATTTTTCCTCATCATCTTTCAGAGTTGTTAACTTCCTTAAGATGAGGCATTAGATGGTAAGTACTTTCTCTAGATGGACTTCTGGGATCACTAACGGAAGCAGCACTCAACTTCCAGGCAATCTGTTCATTATTTTGATAAGCATCATTTTTGAGAGTAATTCATTACAATGATATTTTGTGTTACACTGTGGAATGCACCTTATGAGTCAACGTGAAAGCAATAAGGCTTACATAAAACTTGACTCTACTACATTCCTTTCCTAACCTTCTCTGAAAAAAATGGAAGGTAGCTGTCAAGCTCTGGAAGACAATGACCATATTTATTCCCAATTACCATTTACTCCCCTTTTACTCCTAATATTTTCCATCTAAAATAGGGAGGAGTATTTATACAAGCATCTGGGTCCTAGTCCATCATCCCCTCTAGTAACATTCATTAGCAAGTGGCCCCATTAAAGAAAAAAAAAGAAAAAATTAATGGGAAATAAGATATTCTTCCAACTCTCCCTTCCTTCAGCATTTCTTTAAGCTCCTTCCTGGAAAAGGCTACTTAGAATGAATGTTTACAGCAACACTTAGGCTATCCAGCTGAGTATAACATGCAAGTGACTGAAAGGCAGTTGGTACGTTTGAGATTTTCCTTTATTTCGAGTTTCAAGTTTAGGAGTTTTAAAACCATTTCAAGAAAAGGACTAGGCAGCTACTGCAGCAATGGTTTACCATTTGGGATTAGTACTGTAACATTAGTCTTCCCACAGAATCAAAGATACACGAATGAGCCAACATCCCAGTAATCCCAGCCAGGAGAGACCTTAAGATTTAAGTAACTATCTATGTATAGTGATTTTATGCACCATGGAAGTGTAATCTAACGCAAAACCCTACCCTCTACCACAACCACTTTTTTCAATAATGATCAAAATTTCTTTGATGGAAGACAGAATTTCTCTCCACAATTATAGTTAAGGCTTTAAAAGCAAATGACGCTAGGAGCTAAATTCATTGAGTTAAATTCACACTGAGGTGTAAACGTCTGATTCAAATTCCTTTCCAAGAGCAAATAGCACCTGAGAGAACTATACTTACCCTGGAAGAGGGAGGGAAGGGGAAAGAGGAGGAGGAGGGAGGAGCAAAGAGAAAGCCACGGACCAGGCACAGAATGTAAACACTGATGGTCCCTGTCACAGACTGGCTCCTCAACAAATTTTTATTCAGTTCAATTCAATACCCATTAAATGTTTACTATGTTCAATGCACTGTGTTAATTGCTGTCCTCAAGGATCTTATATTATATTGCAGGATATAATACAAAGTACAGAAAGATGGGGGCGAAGGAGAGATCTAGACAAAGTTTTCTAGATATGAGGAAGGAGAGAACACTTTGAACTATGGGATTACTGACTGCTTCATGGAATGAGCTAAAAGATAAGGATTCAGGGAGAAGAGATGAGAATCAAGTGTGATTTCCTTGCATGGGATGGCTAAGTAAGAGATGGAACGTTAAGTTTGAGGAAAAGGTAATAGTCTAGTTTGGCCTGGACTTACAGTGTCTAAATCTAAAATATGATTACTGTTAGAAAGGCAAATTGTAGCCAAATTATAGGATTCCTGAAATACTAGACTAAGGAGCCTATATTCTATCCTAAAGGCAGTTGTAGCCAATGAAGGTTGAAAAATAAGTAGTGACATTATCAAACCTGTGTATTAGGAATATTATTTTGGCAAGTGTTTGGAAATTGTATGGGACCACAAAGAAAGTGGAATTGATGATACCAGTTAGCAAGCTATTATAATAACCCAGGAAGGACACAGATGAAGAGGGCTTGAACTAGGGGGGGGTGGTCAAGTGAATGAAGAAAAGGGACAGATATGAGGGATGCTGTGGACATGTGCTTGATAGGACTTGGGGAATGAAATGGAGAGGCAGAAAGAGAGGGAAGAGTCAAGAATGATTTGTAAGCTTTGGACTTGGGTAATAGCAAAAATGGTAATATCCTCAACAGATATAGAGAAATTTAGAGACCAGGGAAGATTGCACAGGGAGCTGGAGGAGAGCATAAGAAAATAAATTCCATTTGGGCCATGTAGAGTTTGAAATACCTATGGGACATCAAGAAGGAGATCCAACAGGAAACTGGTGGTGTGTAATTGGAGTGCCAGAGAAAAATAAGGATTGAATATATAGATCTGGGAGTCGTTGGAATAGAAATGATAATAAAACAGTCAAGGCAGAAGACTTCTAGGAATTTAGCAATGAAAAGTAGGAAAAAATCTAGGATGATAACTTGAGGGTATATCAGAATCAAGCAAAGGTTTTTTAAGGATGTGGAAGACCTAGATATCAATCAATTAGCAAGTATTTATTAAGTGCCTACTATTAAGTACCTACTAAAAGATAATTTATTAAGTACCAGAAATTGGGCTGTGTTGACAATGCAAATATAAAAAAATCTTCAACTCCAACTCCCCATTTTCACTGACTGTCCTCTATATCTAGAATGCTCTCCTTCCTGTAATGTTAATGGGATTTGAAGATCTTCCATGCCCTTGATTGGGAAGTAAACAGGTACTTAGCACTTAGTTTCAAGTTAATTATCTCAAGCCTATGTTAAAGAAACAGAAGGTATGAGCCACTATTGCTGATGTAACAGGAAGAGGTAGAACAGGAAGGAGCTAATACTGTGTATAAGGAAGAGCACAAGCTCAGCCAGAACTTATTGTGGAACTTCTTGAAGAACTTCTTGGAGTGAGCTCCATGGAGGCTGGAGAAAGTGATTTTGATTTTGAGGACAGAGCTTTTGCTGAGACTTTTCTTCTGGGAACTTCTGCTGAGAGCTTCTGAGAACCAGGCTGAGGAGCTACCTTGAGTTAGAGAGGAGGATCCCTGCTTGAGAGAACCTGTTCTATTGTGAAGGTTTGGGAATGTGGGTGTTTACTGTATTAACCATGTGTACCAACTTCATGGTTACTATAATGACTTTGGCTTTCTGGTTCTGGACTCATTTTTCTGACATTTGAATAAAGGCTTTGGTTCTGTCCTCCATGTGGAGAGCCTATTACATTTTGTGATTCACAATTGTATCAACATTCATAACTACTTAGGGTGTTGTAAATATTGCATTGTTGTTACATGTCCTCAGTTCTCTCTCCTGACCTTCCTTCTACAAGAAGCATTTTCCAGTCTTCCTTGATGCTAATGTTTTCCACTTGAGATTACATCCAATATACTCTGTATATATCTTGTGTATAAGGATTTTGGGAGAAATACTTCATTGTTTGTATGTTTTCTCCCCATCATCCTGTGAATTCATCAAGTACAAGAACTTTGTTTTTATCCCCTGTGCACAGTAGGTTCTTAATAAATGCCTGACTAACAATGACTCAATAAAATAATCTCTACTCTAAAGGAGCTTAAATTCTAATAGGGAGACAAATCCATGAATAAATATATATAGTATAAATATAAAGTGAATAAATGCAAATATATACAAAGCTGTTAAGTGCAAGATTATTGGGGAGACCTGGCATTAGCAATTTGGGAGGACTAGGAAGAGCCTCATGCAGAAGCTGTTCCTTGAGTTTCCTCTTAAATGAAGAGAGAGGTCTTTAGGAGGCAGAGTTAAGGAGAGCATGCATTCCAGTTGTGACACATATTCAAGGTTTGCTCTGAGACTAAGAGGTTGGCCCCCAGAACAAGGCTGGCTACTTCTCCCCCTCAAGATTCCAGGGGCAACACTATGGGATTAGAGGTATCTTCTTAATGCTATTGCTGATAAGCTCATAATTCCATTAGTTTTTTAAAGTCCTACCTAACCTGATCTCTCAACCCATCGTTCCAGTCTCCTTGGACGTTGCTCCCCAAACTACATTTGGCAATCCAGCCAAACTGATTTTGTCTCTGTTTCCAAAGAGAAATTTGACTGGGTCAGAGAGAGTGGGAAGGAGAGTAATGTCTACTGAGACTGGAAAGATAGGTTGGGAAATGTTGTACAGGGCTTTAAAAAACAAAGGAGTTTATTTCTTATCTTAGGATAAGACGGAATAAGAAGCCGCTGATGTTGACTAAATGAAGGAGTTATATGATCTGTGATTAGGGAAAATTACTTTGGCAGCCGTGTATAGGATGCCCTGGAGAAGTGAATGACTTGTATGGAGGCAACAGGGAAGGATCCAGGGGGTTGGGAGAAATTGAAGATGAGAGAGGGAATGAATGATCAATGGGCTAAATTCCCTAAGGAAATAAAAGATGGGGTCAAGGGCACAAGTAGAGGAGTTAGATGACAAATCCAATAGCTACCTCATCTTCTGAGACTGGAAAAGGGAAGAAAGGGAGGATAAGGAGGGAGAGAGTTTCTTAAGCACAGAGGAAGGGAAGCAAAGGAGCATATGACAGATGGCCTCTTACTTTCTGCACAAAGTAGCAACCATGATCATCTGCTTGTTGAAGTATTGCAAGTTTGGGTGGTGCTGCAAGTCTGAAGATTTAGTCCCATTGCTATGGAAAGTAGAATAAGATACAAATCAAAAGTCTGTCAGACAGCAGTAAGGATCCAGTGAAATTCAAATGGAACAAATGTTCATTAAGCAGCTGCTAGGGGCCAGGCACTGGGCTAAACACTTTACAAACATTATCTTACTTGATCCTCACAATAACCCTGGGAGGTGAGTGCTATTATTCTCCCCATTTTACAGATGAGGAAACTGAGGTTAAGTAACTTGCCCAGGGTCACGCAGTAAGTGTTTGCAACTGGATTTGAATTCAGATCTTCCTGATTCCAGGCCCAGTGCTCTATCCACTGCCCCACCTAGC
Source organism: Pseudocheirus occidentalis (assembly GCA_028646575.1). Taxonomy (NCBI): domain Eukaryota; kingdom Metazoa; phylum Chordata; class Mammalia; order Diprotodontia; family Pseudocheiridae; genus Pseudocheirus; species Pseudocheirus occidentalis. Next base: position 231,693,932 of record CM053596.1, on the reverse strand, counting down.
TCTCTCTTGTTGTTCAGTCTTGTCCATTTCTTTTGATTCTATATGGGGGTTTTTCTGCAAAGACACTGGAGTGATTTGCCATTTTCTTCTCCAGCTCATTTTACGGATGAGGAAACTAAGGTAAACAGGATTAAATGACTCGCCCAGGGTCACACAGCTAGTAAGTGTCTGAGGCCAGATTTGTACTAAGGAAGATGACTCTTCCTGACTCCAGGCCCAGTGCTCTAATCCACTGCCCTACCTAGTCACCTCTAGTTTACATGAATTTATAGTGTACCCAGGAAACTTGGTTCATGCTTTATCTGGCATTATTCAGCTGCTTGGGAGAAGTCACTCACTCAGCTAGCATTTACTAAGCACCTACTGAACAAAGAGGACATACAATGGAAATGACCTAAACTATGGATTAACAGGGAGCAAATGTGGAAATGTTGGAGGTGGGGGAAGGTGCTAAGGAATTCAGTGTAGAATGGCGTCTTATTGATCTTTTTACTTTTGAATAAGGTCAAGAGGAAGAAGGTGACATAAGAACAGGAGTGATGAGCTGGGAGAGCAGGTGGGAGAGTAAGAAATATTAGTGAGTTTTAGGGTGAGAATGAAGAGAAAGCTGAAGAAGTGTAGAATGAGAGAACCTTGTGAGAGAAAAGAATTTCAGAGTTTAGAATAATGAACTTGTTGTGCAAGATACACATAAACTCTGCTGTGGGCGGCTGAGGTAGAATAATGACACATTTGATCACGTTTGATGTATTAAGAGGCCACAGTGTCCAAACAGCCGTTAGCAAGAATTTTAAAGTTATAGAGGATAAGGATGGGAAAGATGATGGAGAGGAAGACCGTTAGGAGCCGAGTACTAAACAGTAAAAGAGAAAGAGGTATTTCTACCATGAGAGATTTTCATTTCCTTTCTTTAATTCTCTATATGAGACTACCCTTCTTAGAGGTAATCTTCTGCATGGTCCTCTGCCATCTCCCCAGGCTACCCTAACCCTATCAGGGCTGCCACTTCAAAAGAGCTATGGGATTACTCCTTGGATAAAATGAGTCAACAATTCTAATCCTTCCAGTGAAATGGAGGAACACCAGGGCTTGCCATCTTCCCTGCCACTGAATCCTAAGGTCCTTTGGGCATTTCCAATTACCCTACAGACCCCTAAGCATTGTTTTCAGATCTTTCATTGCACCCTAAGGACCCCCTGGGCCTTTCTATCAGTCCTGTCATGAGACACTTAGGATTATTGAACCTCTACATTTGCTTTCAGCTGAATTCTTTAATGTTTTATTTCCCATAAATAGCTTCTTAAGAACAGAAACCGTCTGGCATTTTCTGTTTGTATCCATGATGCTTAGAACAATGCTTGGCAGATAGTTAACTTGAAAAAAAGGCTTTTGCATTCATTCATTCATTCATACACTTCCTTGATTTTTAATGCTTCTTTTTGTGCATCTGTCATCATTCGTAATATGATACTACCCTAAAGAATGCTGCATTTTAGATTTGTTTGGTTTTTTAAATCAATCTGACTTTCCCACTACTTCCCCCCATAAACAAATTTTTAAGAACAAACCTGAAAAATAAAGATCCCAATACATAGATGTGTAGACCAACAAAATGAACCCCCATACTGGCCGTGCTTGAAAATGTAAGTCTTTGCACTTTAAGTCCATTACCTCTCCAGCAAGAGGTGATGAATGATGTTACACCTTCATTCTTTTGCACTTGTGGCTTATGACTATGTTTATTAGAGGTCTAAAGTCTTTTAGAGTTTTTTTTTTTACTTCATAATATTATCATTACATAAATTGTTCACCTAATTCTTCTCACTTCTCTCTGAATCACTTGATAGGGATCTTCCCAGTGTCCTCTGAAACCATCCATTTCATCATTTTTATAACAAAATAACATTCCATTACTTTCATATATCACAATTTGTTTGGCTACTCTCCTTTAGGAGCACATCCCTTTACTTTCCAATTTCAAGGTACCATTAAAAGAGAATGCTGTCTGTTTAAGCCAGGACCTGTTGTCTAGTCTTGGTTTTGCATCTCTCTGGAATTCAGTTTCTCATCTATACAATGATGAAACTAGATGATCTCTGAGGCCATTTCAACTCTAAAGCTATGAAATTATGATCCCTTTCAACTATGAGATTCTATAATTTCTGAGATATGCGCTTTTCATATTTTTCCAATGTCCTAAAATAATTTGTGTTCAAAATACATGACTCTGAGAAATAACCAATAGTACTTATTGTTGTTGTCTCATTTAAAAAGAGAAAAATGAAGAAATTGGTATTACAAGGGAATAAAGAAGGAAAAACAGTAGTATGTCTTCTTTCTTTTCAGAGATCTAGAGTTCTCAATTAAAGGCTAACTATGTTGTGATAAAAATTAAAATTATATTTAAATTTGTATTAATTAAATTAAATTGAAATTAATTAATTAAATTTAAATTGCATCATCCTGTACTGATTGTTTTTGTTGACCTGCCTTGGATAAATTGAATCACTTGTTTCTGCACTCCTGGCACCTGGGTGCTGATCTTCACCTTGGCCATTTTTCTATCCTGTTCCTACAAATTGCCCTCCTGACCCCTTGCTTTCCACATCTTTCATTAAGAACTTCAACCAAATTACAATTGCCATCACCTCTGGAAAGAATGTGTTAATGGACTCCTCTACTATTCTATTCATCATCTTTGTGACTTTGCAGGTAACTTTCTTCCCCAACACTATTCCCAGATGTGTGTTGCTTTCCCCATCATGAATGTCAGGTCCTTGGGGGCAAGAACTTCATCCCTTTGCATTTGTATTTCCTGTGCTTAGTTAGAACCATACATGGAACACAGTATCATCAAAACACCAGTGCTCTTCATTCATTCATACTTATGTCTACTACACGGTTTTCCTTGAACAAACTGCAATTTTGATTCTTCTAAGACAGTGGTGTTTCATTATTTCCTGCCACATGATATCACTGAGAGAATATTGCTATTAAAGAGATGGGATATTAGAGGGAAGAAGGTAGAAACCAAAAGGAACAATAAATGTGACACCTGCAACATAAATAAATAAATAAGATCAATACTGAGAGGTAAATAAACCAACTATGACCCAATGGTAGTATCATACTTTCAAAGTCAAAGAACACATCTCTGTGTTAAGATAACAGACTCAACTGGGTAACATGATGGACAGCAGACAGCTCTGAGCATGGAGTTGTGAAGACCTGAGTTCAAATCCAGCCTCAGATAATTTACTAGCTGTGTGACCATGGACCAGTCACTTGACTTGTGCCTGCCTCAATTTACCCAACTCTCAAATGGGGATAATAATAGCACCTCCCCCCCAGGATTGCTGTAAGGATCAAATGGGATACTTAGCACAGTGCCTGGCACAAAGTAGATACTTAACAGATGCTATTTTCCTCCCTACTGCTGGAATATTTTTCATAGGGAGACTGAGACTATTTGGGGTATTTGTTGGGAAATATTCATTGTGTACCTCCCTTCTTTCAATAGAGAAGGAAGGGGTCTACAATTCAGATCAATTCACTGTATCAGTTGTTTTCACTTACCTGTTTTCTTTGTCATAGAGGAATATTCTATGGAGGCAGTTGGGAGAATATTGGTGAGTTAAGGCTTTACTAAAAAAAAATCAATGAAACATTTTTTAAAACTCAATTAAAATTCAGGTCTTTTAAAGGGAGTGAGAGTGACCTGAAGGCCAATAAAAGACATCAACAAAAATTTTGGAGAGGGTGATAGAGACATTTGGAGTGAAATACAAAGGAGAAGAGGTTCCTGAATGATGGTGACAGATAATGTCTGTAAGTGAGAGTGGGAAGAAAAGAATACATATGATTCTTCCACCTGACTTAGTGAGGGGTGGGGGTGGGGGCAGAAAAACGACAGTCTTCACTAAAGAATGTTTAGACAGACAGTCTTCACTAAAGAGTGGCATCGAATGAAGTGTCTTCAGGAGAATGTCAGGTTTCCACGAGCACCAGGAGATGAAAAGAGTATCAGAGGATGAAATCTAAGATGAATTTTGTTAACAATAGAGTAGGGTTCTCAGAGGACACCCTTGAAAGTGACAGTGACTAGGGGGGAGTAGGGTTAAGAGTATGAAGAGAGATAGCAAGGGAAATATATTTTGCTCTGGGAAAGTGATTCTGAATCACATTGATTAAGGGAGCAGAAAGGATTATGACTGGTATAGTATTAATTATGGAGGAAAATAGATCAGTTCCAAAGTTCTAATGAGAATCCTGGTATAGGACAAGATGACGGTGTAGAAGCAACAAGGTTCCACAACTCCCACATAGCCGCCTCAAATACCCATAAAATATGACTCTAAACAAATTTTAGGTTCCAAAACTCACAACAGAAAAACACATCTCCTGCTGAAGGCAGCTCAGCAGGAAGGGCTCATCGCAGCACTGGGAGCCAAAACCAGCCCAGCCTGAAACCATGGATTGGCCCCCGAGGCAGACAGGATGAGCCTTCAGGAGAGTGGATGAGCTGCAACTGTAGCAGTTTCCAGAAATATCAAGCCATAAGAACCAAAGACTAAGTGAAAGGTCAGTGGAACTCAGCTAAATTTGAGGGAGAAAAGCCGTCCAGCTGAAATGCCTCCAGGGCAAGGAAGCAGCAGAAGCAACGGCCCTGCTGCTGTCACCATGTAGTTGTTTCAGAGCTCCAGGCCTGCAGACTGCAGGGGGGCCAAGTGATCATTCAGAGGCCAAGTGCTCTTGTGTTGAGTGGCCTGGATCTGGATAATGGCTTTGGGTGGTGGTGCTGAGGTGCATTTTCAGTAAGCCAAAGCTGGTGGGGCTGCAGCAGCCTCCCAATAACTCTGGCAGCTCTGAAAACCCCAGCAATTTGGAATAGAACTTTCCCCTCTAGAAACAGAGTTCTACAGAGCTAAAAAAAAA
>CM053596.1:231666806-231688497 GCA_028646575.1 Pseudocheirus occidentalis | reverse complement strand
TATATATATATATATAAGAATCTAAGCTCACTGAGGACAGGGATTATTTTATTTTTGTATTCCTGAAAGTTAGTATGGTACCTTGAAAAATATATTTAAAAAAAGATAAATAAAGAATCTCTGCTGGAAGCATATTGACTTAGAAAACCATATATGAACATTATTTATGTTCTATTGTATTTTTATTTATTTTGTTAAATATTTCCCAATAATATCTTAATCTAGTTCTGCAGAAGTAAGAAATTTTGCCAACCAATTTGATACCTTCCATGTGAAGGGTCTTGAATGGCAGGTTAAAGGGTTTTTATATTTTCTTGAGTAGGCAATTAGCAACCAAGGAAAGTATTTTTTCTAGTAGAGAAATGATGTGATCAGATGAATGCATTAGCAAGATTATTTTGGAAGAAGGGTTGGAGGTGTAAGGCAGAAGCCCTTGAGTTAGGAGCCCTTGAGTATTTGCTATCAGGCTGTAACCTTCAGTCACCAATTGAGAATAGAACTGCTGAATTCTCAGCGATTCTGGCTTTAAAATGTTGATAAGAATGGGATGTTCTTATCACCTGAGCCCTGGATGTTTGACCCTGCTCTTTCCTTGTCACCTGATGTCACTCTGTAGTTCAGAACAACTAAAGTAGTCTGAGAATGTTTCCCAGCCAGAGGGAGAGGATTATGTGCTTGGTGAGCTCTGAGATCTACTTTAAAGCAAACCAAGGAGAACCGATTTGCCTGTACATCTTATAGGTAAAGGGTATAATAAGCCAATTCATTTGCTACCTTACAGAATCAATGGGAAGGTGACCTCTGAAATAAGGTGGATGAGGTTAAATCTACAGTTATAAATCCTTCTGAGACTCTCGAAGATTCTGCAATAGTCTTTGCTTCAAAACTGAATAAGGTTATCTGGATCTCAGTGTACTGAAGTTTTTGAAAAGTTGAAATAAGTATTAATTTCCTTACCATTTTTGAGAACCTCAGCTTTTTCAAAGCACTTCATTGTGAAAACTGATGTATCTGATATTGGGTTGCATGTGGGTTTATTACCAGTCTAGGAAAATATAAAATATCTCAGTAGAAAATTACTGCCAAAATAAAGAACCTTGTCTTCCTTCCAGACATATTAAGTATGAGATTTACTTGGACATCTTTGGCCTGGAGTTTACACTGAGGACTAGTTATCAGTTCCTAATGTGACCAAAGACTCTGTATAACTCTAATAGTATTTTGCAGAATTAGTAATGGAAGCTTTAGGACCACAGGATGAATATTCTAATAGTTATTGGCAACTGTACTTTCTTGAAAATGGTGGAGAAAGCATGAGCACTGGCCTGGATTAATCCCCAACTAGATATTTCTTCTTGAATTTCTGTTGCATGGTCAAGATCAAAGTGAAACTGAAAGAAAGGAGAGTTCACACCCGAAAGAAATCAGTTCTAAAGAGGATAGTTAGTAACAGGACTGATGCCCTAGGATAAAATACTCAAAAGTTGGCAGTTGAAGGTTGAAGAAACTATTGAATCAAGATGTCTTGAAGCTATAGAGGCATGCATATGCCATGGGAATAACTTTTGTCTTTGAACTAGAAATGAGGGTAAGTTAGAAAGGAGTATTTTAATGAAAGTCTGTGTTTAAGCTTAGTGTCAGAATGAGTTGATGATGAATTAAAAGTTAGCGACACCAAAATATGAATAGGTTTTTTCCCCAAAAGACTTATTCTATCCAAAGTTTAAGCTCAACATTTTAAATGTTATATTTTAGTTTAAAAAGCAAAACAAAACAAAACACCATTGCTTTTGTATAAACCTTACTAATCAACTGTATGATCATTGCAGGGACAAACTGGTAGCACGAATCTATAATTTCAGAAAAAAAATCTATGGGGAGGGGAACTCCAGTCTCTTGAAGGTTAAAATTAAGAATCATAAGTTAAAAAAGTAATAGCAAATGACACATCTCCATAGTAATTTATGTGAACTTTTTAGTATTTTTCAGAGTATATTATGAAACATATTACATTGAGATGACAGTAATTGCCCTTAGTTTTGCTCCTATCTTAAAAGATAACTGGGAATATCTACCTGCAGCAGGAAGTTGACAGTGGCCAAACATTGTGGGATATAAGGGATGGTACAGTGAGGAACAGAAGTAATAAAAATGATAAGTAAAAAGGATATGTACATAGGGAAGGGGAAGAGGACAAGGGAGGGATCTTTAAGGGGAGGGTGAGAGAATAGGTAAATAAGGGTATAGAAGGGTATTTTGATATGTGGGAATGGGAGGGTAGGGGAGAGATCCTTGGAGTGGAGTAGGTAAGTTATAGGAGGGCAAGGTAGTATGTAGAAGTAAAGTGGAGGAAGCAGGAGGGACAGGAAACAAGATATAAAATGATACATAAAAACAAAGGATAGGAGTAGAATAGGTTTGGGAAAATATATGTCTATATATGTAAATGTTTATGTATCTATCTATCTATCTATCTATCTATCTATCTATCTATCTATCTATCTATCTATCTATCTATAGAGAAACATATCTAAACTTTATTGTAGCCTTCGGCGGGGGTGGGGGAGGAATTAGGGGAAGGGAGAAAAAGAACAAAGTAAAAAAGTGCACATCAGAGAGCAAAAGAAATCTCACAAGGAAGCAAAGGAAAGATGGACAGCTCTCAACATGAGGAGTATTATTTATCATACAGGTTTTCTTGAAATGAAAATTTATTGTTGCATATTTTGAATCCTCTCATGTTCTGCGATGCACATGAAATGCCTTGTCTCTTTCTAACTTTGTATTTAAGTTCCAATATAAAAGTTTATGGTATGTTTTTGTTTCTTTTCTCTATTCTCTCTTTGTGTTCTGACACTTGAGTCTAAAATAAAATTTTGGGGAAAAAGGGTATGTATAGGACAGAGACTTTATTCTTGAGAAACTTACAATCAAGTTAGAGAGAAAAAAAATAAAAAAAAATGAACTAGAAAATAAATTATCATTAAGTAAGCCAAAAAACTGAGTAGTGAAGGCAAAAATTTTCAAAGGAGTTAGGAGAAGGAAGTGATGACTGAGAGCAGGGAGGGTAGGAGAAAAATATAATGTTGGAAGTGGAATTTATGGTGACTTTAAGAATTGAAGATAAATTGAGATGAGGAGAGAAGGCATTTCAGGCAGGTGGAATTGCATCAGAAACATATAGGGAATATGCACAGTGATGTGGAGAAACAAAATTTGGGAAAACACCAGTTTGGCTGGAGTGTAAAAATTAGTGGGAGATTTGGTGGAGGGGGGTGAGGAGGGTAAGACAATGGAGAGTCTTGAATGTCAGTCTGAATATTTTATACTGCCTGGAGACTATGGACATTCTCTAAAAATTTTTGAATGGGGAAACGATCAGGTCTAAAATCTTATGAATAATTTTAAAATCTTATGAATATTTAGGCAATGTGATGTAGTGGAAAGAGTACAAGATTTGAAGTCAAAAGGCCTTGGGGAATTCATTTAATTTCTCTGGACCTCAGTTTCCTCATCTGAAAAATTGGGAGTTGGATTAAATGATCTTTAAGGTCCTTTCCAGGTCTATGAACCTATGAATCTTTGACCTATATTCAAATGTACAGTCCTGGGAGGAGGGAGGAGAGGAGAGAAAATAAGGGCCTAAAATTAATGTGGTTGGTAGTGGTAGTGAAGGAGAGGATGGGTATAAGACATATGATGAAGGCAGAATAGATAAAAATTGGCATTATGGTTGGATATGTGAATGTGTGAGAGATCTCAGTCAAAGGTGACAGAAGTTTTAGGCATGTTGAGTTTCGGGTCACAATAGTATATTCAGGGAGAAATGTCTGTCATCTAATTGGAAAAATGGGACTAAAGTTCTGGAGAGTCGTCAGGAATATTTTATACCTATTTTCCTTCTCAATATCCAATGCCTTCCTCCACATATGGTTCAAAGAAAATACTGAATTTGAGACATAGGGGCATTTTGAGCTCTCCATAGCACTGAAACAGAGCCCAAACTGAAGAACTATTTGAGAACATTGGGTGTATATTGAGGAAGAATAACTCAAAATTTCAAAAAATTTGGAAATACATTCCATTAAGATAGATTAAAGGAACTAAAGTTGTATAGTTCTGAGGAGGCAGAAGGGCAAATTAAAATTTAATTGGGGGCATTCTAATCATTTCCATTTACACAGGTATTATAAATAAAAGAAATGGGCTTAAGCAATAGAAAGAAAGATTTAGATTGGCTGAATTTCTTACTTGGATGATAAAATGTAGAGACAGTTTATGAAATTGCTGTTCTTAAAAAAGGACAGACAACCATCTATTTGGAATGTTAAAATGCAGGAAACTAGACTCAATTATCTCTTGTAGTCTCTCTTCAAGCTCTAATCATTTTTAAAAATGGTAAGAATTAATTATAGTTCTATCTTGATAGAGTTCCTAAAAGATAAACAGACCCTAAGTTGCCAAACAGTAAATGACACTCCAATCCAATTATAGTCTAGTCAATAATAATAATAATAATACATGCTTACATGTATAACTTCAAGTTTTATGACACACTTCCATCACAATGATTCCAGGATCAGGTAGCATCAACACTATTTTTTTCTCCATTTTATAGATGACAAAACAAATCCTGAGATATTAAGTGATCTGCTCATAATCGCACAGGTAGTGCAATCTAAGTTATGATTTGAACCCAGTTTCCTGATAACTACTGCAATGCTCAATCCACTGGAAAGAACTAATCAGAAAAGTTCCCCAATCAAATGGATTGTGTTATGGGAGACTGCGTATTTGGGACTCTGATCGTATCTTCCTGTGCTGCTGGAAGATAATCATGAACATATCAGTGAATACGAATTATTAAATCTTATTGATCAGGGATAATTTGATTGGCCAGTAGGATCTATCAATCTCAAATTAGTTCCCTAAATTTGTTTCAGCTTTGAGGAGAGTTCAAGTTTTAGGGTACATAAGATTAGAGGTTGGGGGTAAAGGAAGGACTGACTGGGATGTAAGAAAGTTGCTTTTCTAGCATCCCCTAGTTTATTTCCTGTCCAAGGAGAGTCCAACTTTTAGGGTAGTATTTTAAGGTTAGATGCCTATATGTGGTCAAGATGTGATTTACTTCTAAGGGTAGAATTTATGGGCTATTTAGAGGCTACTGACATGTTGGTTCTTTTAAATTAGCATTTTCTGTGAAATATAGTGAAGGCTGTCCTGTATCCAGTATGTAGCACTACCCTGCATGCTTGTATATATTGTAGAATCATAGACTCAGAATTGGAAGGGATATTGGAGGTCATTTAGTTTAATATCATTTTACAGATTAGGAAACAGAGACCCCAAAAGTTCACAAAGGTATTAAGTGACAGAGTGGAGATATAAACTCAGATGCTGTTTATAAATAAGATCTTTTTTTCCCTCCATATCATATTGTTTCTAGCATTGAAAACGGGACCTTTCTGCCAGTATCTATGGAGATGTCAACATGAAGGAGACTAAGATATATGTTTTGAGTGGTGGTGGTGGTGATGATGGCAGTGGTGATGTGTGTGATAATCGTTCCAGACCACATCTGGTTATAAGCCCAGAGCCTGGGGCTCTGGGACCTTATGCTACTTTGCCATGCTGCTTCTCAGTCAATATTCCAAGGCAGTCTACTCAAGACACCCTGGCGCATTCACTGATTATTGGCTGGTGACGTTGAGGTTTTCTCCACTATCTGAAAGTTGCATTTCTTGTTTCTTTTCTATGGCACCGTTATTCATTCTAATCACTGAGGTTGTGTTACTCGCTTCAGTCTGATACACATCAGTGGGAGTTATACATGTGTAGCAAGGAGAGGAGAATGAACCTCTAAGCTGTAGCCAAATTGGTTTCCTAAATGATGCTGCACATTTTAACTGGAATTTGTGTAGCATTCTAGTGGAAAAAAAGGGGGAGGGGGAGCAGGCTCCTTTGGTTTTCAGGCTGTTAACTGTAATTAGCCTGGTTTCTGAGATGTAATTATCTTGCAATCTCAAAGCAAACACCCTGGAGGAAATTGCACTGTTAAAGACAGCATGGCATTAAAAATAAATTATTACCCCGGTGCCTGCTATTGCCAGTTATACTTTGCAATTTGTCAGTGTTTCCATTAGAGAACTCCTGTTTGGGGCTGTGATTTTGTAGCCACGGTGTCATTGTTTGCATTATAGGGGCAGGAGGTTTGGTATGTGTTGTCATACTAATAGTGCAAGAACTTTCTGTGGAATAGGATGCTTAGTGTTTTCTAGTAGTGATGGCTGCTATCACATCATCCTCTATACCCCGACCTATGTTACGAACACCCCAAATAAGACGACTTGCTGGAATCAAGGGAACAAACGTATGCTATGCAGAGAACTCTGCAGACCTGCTCTAGCAGGAGACAGCTGCTTATGATTAGAATATACAGCAAGAAATATTGATTGAGCACCAGCTATATGTGAGGCACTGTGTTAGGCACTAGGGATACAAGAAATAAAAGTTACAGCCTCAGGTCTCAGTGAGTTTATCATTTAGTTGTGAAGATGTAATAAGTTCATGAAAAAGATAAAGAGGAATAGTATGCCTTCATGGACAATACACAGTGGAAGGAGACATCCTATCTACTCTGTGAATCAGAAGTAGCTAGGGCTGGCATTGGTGTATTATCAGAAAAGAATTAATCATTACAGAGGAAAGAAAGTTTAAACAAAGTCTTTGGAGGTTGTAGAGACAATAGTATAAGGAACAAGGAGACAGAACAAAGGAAGTATTAGGTTAGAAGGAGAAAAATGAGTTATGAGAAAGTGAGGTAGATGAGGATTAAATTTAAGGGGAGGGGGACAATGAAATTCTTTTATATTTGATATGACACCAGTGGGTTGAAGAAAGAATTTGATTAACTAGAAGAAAAATACAGTCCACTCTCAATGACCATACTAATAGGGGCTAGGAAAAAGCAAGGATAATTAAAATCCATAGACAATACAAAACCTTCATTTTAGCCAATTTCTTTGCATTTCCCATAATTAAACTTCAAATGTATGCATCTTTTTTTGCTGAATGAATTATGAAATGGGAAGGCCAATTAAGAAGTCTATCCAGCTGTATATTTCACCATCATGAATATAAAATTAAATTTCTGTCTAACGCTATTAATTGTGGATTATTAAAAAAACAACACACACAAACTGAGTCTGTGTGTGTTTAAAATAAACTTTGATAATTGAATCCTCATATTGGAAGGGGTCTTACTTAATCCATCTCCTTATGTCTTAATAAGATCACATTTATGCCATCTGGGTCCTTACAAATTCTTAAGCATCTCAAGGGAAAGAGATTCCATAATTTCTCTCAGAAGGTCATTTTGTTATTTAACAAGTCTGAAAAGAGTTCTTCTTTAGGTCTAACTTGTCATATATTCTTAGAAAATTCAGACTCTGCAAGAATAAAGAATGTTTCTGAATGTGATTAACTCTCAATGGTTAAAAAAGAGGATTATTGAGTAGTTGCTATTTGTCATACAATTCCAGTCAATTAAATTCAACAAACATTTATTAAGTACTTATTTTGGGCCAGGAATTGGCTAGGTATTGGGGACACACAAAGAAGATACTGGACCAACCCAGGTATCAAAAAGATTATGATATAATGAGTGAGTGTGGTGAAGACAGAGGACATGTACACATATTATTACATTACAAGGGAAAGTGTGATGAATATAAAGTCGAGATCCAGGCAAAGTCACAAGATATTGTGAGACATCCACATTTTGAAGGGAGGAGGTAACTTGAAGAGATTGCAGAAGAGACAGTGGAGGGACAATCAAAATGATAGGATAGAACCATGACAGTTCAGTGACTTGGAAGCCAAGGGAATAGCAGTATCAAGAAGGAGCAGGGAGGTAGTCTACAGTGTCCAATTCCACAGATAGGTCAAGGAGGATGAAGACAGAAAATGACCGATGGGTTTAGGTATAAGGATAGAGATATTTTGATAGAGGGGAAGAGATAGAATATGGATTTCCAAGAGTGAGGAAGAGGAGACAATGCATATAGGAAATTTCTTAAAAAAATTTTTTTTTGCTTTTTGGAGGGGAGTGGGCAGGGCAATTGGGGTTAAGTGACTTGCCCAAGGTCATACAGCTAGTGAGTGTTAAGTGTCTGAGGCTGGATTTAAAATCATCCTCCTGACTCCAGGGCTGGTGCTCTATTCACTGAGTCATCTAGCCTCCCCAGATATAGACAATTTCTAGGTGTTTACTATGTTCCAATTACTGTTCTAAGAGCTGGGATAGAAATAAAAAATGAAAGAGTTCTTGCTGTCAAAGGGCTCATATTCTAATTGGGGGAGACAACACATAGAAAGTCAAGCATCAGGGCAGATGGAATGGTTTGGAAGTCCTCACAGTGAAATAGGTTGGGTAGGGTCCTTAGGTTGCATCAGTAGGTTAGACAACAATCCTAGTGCCTGGGGACTTTAAGGATTAGAGACAGGGCAGATGGTATGTTTTGAAGCACCTTAAGATTCAGTGGCAAGGCAGATGGTAAGAACTGGTTGTTCTTCGCTTCACTGGAAGGAATAGAAGCAGCTCAGATGGGTTTCAGGAAGTCTGACCAGGGGGAACAGGTGAAGAGAAAAGACAAAGGGGAAAAGGATCCTCAGTAGTGGTGGGTCTTCTTGATGCCAGATCATCGCAGATGGGACGGAGAAAGGAAAGAGAGGTAAGATGATAGCTTAAGGGAGTGTCACAGTAATGGAAAAGTTTTTTTGTTGTTTGCTATTGTGTTTAGAACAGGGGAGTCCTGAGCATATTTTTCAGACTGAGTGGAGGAAGTCTTTGTACAGGAAAAGATAAAAAATATATGGCAGACATATAGAAAATTGGCAAAATTTGCAATGGTTGAAAAAGCTGATGTTGGAGGGGCAATTGGAAGAAATATCAAAAAGTACACTGTCAGTGTAGCTCTGAATTAGTCTGATCATTCCATAAAACAATTTGGAATTAGTCAAAAAAGTGACCAAGATGGTATATACTTTGTCTCAGAGATTCCATTACTATGTATATACTTCAAGGAGTTAAAAGACTGAAAGATTTTATATGTGAATATTTTAACCTAAACATTCATAGTAGCATTTTTGTGGTAGCAAAGAGTTGGAAACAAAATGGGTACCAAATGATAGGGGGAATGACTGAAGATATTGTGGTACATGGGTATATTGGAATATTGCTATGCAACAAGATCATAAATCTGAAGACTTGTATGAGCTGATGCAGAGTGAAGTCAGCAGAACAAGGAAAATTATATATACAATAATTCCAACATGGACATAAAAATAAAAATAAAGTTAAGCTGAAAAAACAATAACAAAAGAAAATGGGTGGGAGAGAAAGGATTATTTTTTTTAAATTTTATTTTTTTGCTTTTTTTTTTTGGAGGGCAGTTGGGGTTAAGTGACTTGCCCAAGGTCACACGGCTAGTTTTTTGTGTTAAGTGTCTGAGGCCGGATTTGAACTCAGGTACTCCTGACTCCAGGGCCAGTGTTCTATTCACTGCGCCACCTAGCCGCCCCGAGAAAGGATTATTAATGAAGCAAATTCACAGAAGCCACAAGAGTAAATAAGATTGAGGGCACAGGAAGAGCAGTCAGCTTTGGCAAGGGGGAGGGTATAATAAGAGAGGATAAGAGAAGATACTGATATGGTGTTGCGGGCTTGAGAAAAGAAGAGGAGGTTTAGAACCGTGGTTGTGGCAAGTGAGATAGTCAGTAAGATATAACCAAAGGGATTGCCTTACAGCAGTGAGAGCCCAGTTGAAATGAGATGGAATAAGTTTATAGTGGATCCAGTCAGCACAATTTCATATCCTGACTAGCAGCCTTTGGTAGCTCAAGAGTAGGAGTGGGAGAAGCACATGGTAGTGGTTCCTTAGAGACAAGGGTTAGCAGAAAAGAATCAGTGGAAGGCCAAGGAGGATATAAAGGACATGAAAATGATAAAGAATACTGAGTAAGAAGGAAAGTGAATCCAATAATATTTATTTAGGGACTAGAGGAATAGGAAAGAATCAAGAAACTGAAGTTCACGATGAACATTAGGACTAGGTTTGGGAGGAGTGAAAGAGTCAGTGAGTTGGAGATTGTGGTCTGAGTGGAGAAATTTAGAGTATTAGAGGAAGGGCGATTTCAAGGAATAACATCTGAGCTGTGATTACCATGCTGGGATGACTTAAGAAAAAAGGTGGAGGTAGTGGGTGTTGAGGAGTTAACAAGACTTGAGGACAAAATGTTAGAAGCCAAGTACTAAATCCAGTACAAGTGAGACAGCCCAGGGAAAGCCCGTCAGCTTATCATCCATTTTTCTCCTCCATCTCTACCTCTAATTCTTTCTCCTTCTTTTCTGACTCCAGTTATGTTCTGAACTTTCCTGTTTCTCTTGAGGACTGTCTGTCCACTCTCCTAATAGGTATGTTACAAATGTTTCCATTCATCCTGAGTGTTGGTTGCCCCTTGACATAGTCCCCATGCCCAGGCATTCCGTGACCTGTGGACAGATTGAATGTTTGCTAGAAGCATTCATCTCTTGGCTGTGCTCTATCATATATAGCCCTAGGGGGAAATGGAGTACTAAGGAAGCAGAGATGGTTAATGGAGAGCTTTATAGGACTAAATAGCCCCAAGATTCTATTTAGGATGTTGGTGGGACTGAGATTCCACAGTATAAGTGATGTTCTCACCTTGATTTCCTTGTGGGGAGGGGAGTCTTTCCTATTCCCCTAGTTTTTAAATAAATACTGTTGGATTCAGTGAACTGGGTACACAATTAAGTAGGATATAAGTACTGGATGGTACAGTGGATAGAGTGCAAGCAATGGATAGAGTGCAAGACTCATTTTCCTGAGTTCAAACCTGGCCTCAGACACTTATTAGCTGTGTGACCTTGGGCAAGTCACTTACCCCATTTGCCTCAGTTTCCTCATCTGCAAAATGAGTTGGAGAAGGAAATGGCAAACCACTCCAGTATCTTTGCCAAGAAAACCTTAAGTGGCATCATAAGAAATCAGATACAACTGAACAATAACATCAAAGAAGGTGCTAGAACCCTGGAATCTTCCACAGATTAGAGCCAGGTAGATAGAATTTCCTTGCACTGTGCTAGGAGCCATGGAGTATGCATAATAAATCTAAGATATGACTTCTGTCTTTAAGGAAATTGAGGCAATGAGGAGTCATGGAAGATTTTTGAGTGGCATGATAAAAGTGACATTTAGGGAGATTAACGTGGTTATCTGCAGAATAGATAAGAATGGAGGAAGAAACTTGGAGCAGGGTGACTAAGTAGGAGATTATTGTAGTGATTCAAATATGAGATGAGGGACTTAACTTGGATACTGGAATGAATTGGAAAAAATATAGGAAGAATTAACAAGGCATGGTGTCTGATTAGATATTGGAAACTGTATGTGGCAATGGTGGTGAGGTTGGGGAGGATGGCAGGGCAGAGCAAGAAGTAAAAGTGTTTGGGGGTAATTACTGGAAGAAAACTGGGGGTGGGGGAATAGATTTTCTTTCTTTGTTTCTTTGTTTCTTTGTTTCTTTCTTTCTTTCTTTGTTTCTTTCTTCTTTCCTTTTAAGAAAATGAATTCATCACCAGCCCTGGAGTCAGGAGGACCTGAGTTCAAATTTGGTTTCAAGACACTTAACACTTACTAGCTCCGTGACCTTGGGCAAATCACTTAACCCCAAATCCCCTGCCTTCCCCCCCTCCAAAAAGACAAAAAAGAAAAGAGAAAATGAATTCAGATAAATTCACAAGAGCCTCAAGTAACAAAGGTTGTCTGGTCCAACCCATGATAGGTCCAACCCATAGGCAAGGAATTGGAGGTCCAAAGGAGTCAAGTGATTTTCTAGGGTAACATGGGTTACCATAGCCAGGATTTGAATTTAGGTCCTTTGATTACAAATCCAACAATTTGAGGCCTCACTTCCTCTTTTCCAAAACAGTTGTCATTCTAAATTTACCTTATTCTTCATCTGTGTCTTTGCACCATAACAGTTAACTCCATCAGATTTGTCAAATGGTTTTTAAGATATTTATGTTCTTGATGAAGACAAGCAAGGCAATTACACTTTAGGGAAAGTGATTGCCTTTGAGGTGATGTCCAAGTGGTAATGTCCATCAGGTCATTAGAGAGGTGGAGCTGGAATCTAAGAAAGAGGTCAGGGGTATAAATACTGCTTTGGGAATATTTCACATAGAAGTAAGAGTTGTGAAAAGAGATACAATCTCAAGGGAGAAAATGTAGAGAGAAAAAAGCACAGGGTCAAGAGTCCCACACTATTAGGCAGCAGGAGAAGGAAGATAATTTAGAGAAGAAGACAGAGTTTATTTGGCACTTGTTTACCTTGGTATGTAGAGGCTTATGCCTCTTTAAAATTTTAAAGTAGGACATATTTTACTTTAAATTTGGTTGATATTGTCATCTCCTTTATCAAGAAACAGAATTAATTAGATATTATTTTTCAACCAAGTTGCTCAGGATTTTGTTTGTTTTATAATAATTTTGAAAGGATTAAGGTGAGCTTTAACAAATTTGATATACTCCAAAAGTATCCAGGTATACATGAATTTGGGGTCAGCCTGTCATCTGAAACAAAATGGGGATTGATTATAAATTTTCAAGTGGTCATGTATTCTGTAATTTTCAATGGTTCGGTATGTCAGTAGAGGTTAGAAAGATATGTGATTGCTTTGACTGAATCTATAATTCATAGAAATACTGGTTTAACTTTGTTGATTTGATTACCTTCCCCTTAGACAAGGGCTAGAGAATCTTTTTCTTTTTCCATTGAAGGGCACTGATGCAGAGAAAAAAAATCGATCAAATACCACATACGAGTAAAAAAGCATTTTAGGGTTTTTTTTAAAGGAAGAAACAGAAAATACTCTACTAATCTGCTTTTAAAAGTTAAATATATGCTTTGGTTCCATAAAAAAGAGGAAATGAAGGGACAGGTAAATGAAGGGAGGAAGGAAACAGGCAAAGATGAAAAAGTAAGAGGAAAGCAGGAGAAAAGGAGAGAAACAAGAGGGGGAAGGAGAAAAACAGTAATAAAGGCAAAAAAGAGAAGTAATGGGAAAGAGAGATCTATACAGAGCTAGAAATCCATACAGGAAGAAGGTGAGGCATAAAAGGGTGATAGAGACAGACACACAAAGGGGAGGGGAGGGAGTCATAGAGACCTATTTTGGGAGAGACTAGGTGGAGAAACTCTAGCATGAGTTTCCATCCATATAATTCCATCAGTCAGGAGCAGGCCTGAGAGAATCTTCAAATTTGTCATCTCTCTTTTAGAAGTAGTTGGACAGAGTAGATTTTAGTAAGTATCTGGCAGCTGAATCCAAGTTATCTGCTTCTGCCTCTCAAAGGGGCATCCCATCCTTTGGTGCTAGTTAAGCCAGCTGGAAGAGTCAGAATGAATCTTTAGAGAGGTTTCTATCTATTGCTAGAGGTGGAAACAACAGACAGGTAAAAGACATCACAGTTAGCTTTAGCAACATGGAAAATCTTGATGTTATAAGTTTTTTAGTCTTTAAAAATTTTTTTATTCCCCATGAAATCATGGGATTTCAATCTCCGGCTCAATCCAATTCAATTTATTTACTAAGTGTCTGCTATGTGTTAGTCACTGGAAATACCAAAATCAGAAAAAATGAAAACAAACAAACAATCCTTCTCTGCAAGAGGTTTATGTTCTACTGGAGGAGAAAATATATAAACATATAGTAAATAAACATGAGCTAATCTGGAGAGAGAGAGGATATATGTGTTGTCTTCTCCATTAGAATGTGAAATCTTTGAGAGTAAGGACTATTTTTAAAATTTGTATCCCTGGTGCTTTGTGCATAGTAAGTATTTAACAGAGGCTTCATCCATTCATTGATTCATCTATCCATTATTTTTCAGGAAAGGCTCCCTATAGGAAGTCACACTTGAACTGAGCATTGAAGGAAATATCAATGCATTTCATAGTATCTCCAACAATTGGTCATTCAATCTTTATCCAAACACCTTCTGTGATGTGTGCTATGTAATGAGGCAGTTGATGCTATTTTTGGGGTACCTCTACTTGTTAAAAAGTACCTTCTACTTAGCCAAATTCTTCTTGTAATATCAAATTACTGTTTTCCCTTCTGGAGCTACATAGAACAAGTTCAATCTCTCTTCAGTCTCCCCAGATTCTGTATTAATTTTTAATAAGACAGATCACTGAAAAGCATTTCTCAAAATATTTTCAGTTTGTCTTCATGCAGAGACAAGCTTTTTCTGGCAACAAATGTAATTGATTATCTTAGCAGGAAAAAAGGATACTACGTACCCTGTAGGTCTGCAGGTCAAAGCTGTAGTTCCCTATATGTCCGTATTTCTTGGACTCTTTGTAATGGGTTTGCCTTAGGGAGACCTGTCCATAAAGTTCTAGTTGCTAAAGCATATTGGAAAGAACTGAAGAGTGTATGTGTGGGAAGATGGGTGGAGAAAATAGGGCCATCTACTTTTCAAGAAAAAAAAGAGAAGAGAAAGCTGGAGGAATAGTAGGAGTGGGAAGAATTGCTATCTGTGCCTGGACCTATCTTTAAGTTCAGCTCTGTTATTCTTTGAGTAATAAGAAACCAGTAAAGATTAACCAGGTTCTGTACAACAGAGCCAGTGAACCAGCTGCACCAGAAAGTAGTCTTAGGGCAAGACTGGAGGTCTCTGCTAATGACAGATGGAGGAACAAAGAAAATCTGTGGGAGATGCCCCAGATCCCAAGTGATGGACATTGACACTTCTCACTTGGGAAGTCTGGCTATTAAAACAAGACTTTTAGTAGGTCCCTATGTGAGAGGCCAAGTAGCAGGTTCAAATTTAAGTCACCAAATTATATACTTTAAACTCTTGGTTTTCCTTTGTGTTAAATTATAGGCAACGGAGGTTTGGATCTAACCATCTAAACTGTGTTCCTGAACTCTTCAGCTGGTTTCAAAGGGTCTGATAATGTACAATAGTTGTTTTTCCAAAAACATACTTAATTTAATCTTTTTTCTTCTGTGTTTAGGTAAAGGTTTTTTCTCTTTCTCATAGTTAAATCATGCTTATATGGTCGATTTCATTATTTCATGCTTGTTACTGGAGTCAATTGAAAGAGAAGGGAAGGGAAGAAGATAGTTTCACAACGAGACACTAAAATTTAAAGAGTCTAATGAGTACATTCACATTTCTGTACTTCTAGACTAAGGAGAAAAACAGGGCCACAAAAGTAGCAAGCCCTCTGCTCGCCATAAGGAGATCCTCATTTTCCTGGAGGGTACACAGGTATGGGTGCAACTCATGTAAGTACGAGATTGCTGACATCTGGTCATTATTGAATGGAATCAGGCAACTATGGAGCTGTACTTCTGGTGACTAAATATTGATCGATTAATAATCATTCATGGTTCTTCCTAGAACTTCCCTATGAAACTTCTGTAGAAACTGCCTGTCAATGGAGACTTTCATAACTCTAACCAGAATTACATACTTGTAGCTGCAGTGTCTTGATGCTCTTGGGAAGGTTGCTTTGTTGCTACTGCAGCGTCCCCTCCTGCTTTCTGCCCCTCCCCCAACCTGCTGTGTAGAACTAGACTGATGAGTATTGATTGACATGGAAAGAGAGATACAGCTTCAGGAGAGGGGTTATGGTTAATGTCAGAGAGTGTGAGACCAGAAGGGCATCGTGATGGCGCTGTTTTTTGCTGGGGCTAGAAGCTGAATCCATTCAACTTGTTCCATTATGAGTTGGCTGAGGCCAGAAGCAATCAGAGGTCCCTGGACATTATGGACATCTAAGACCAAGGAAAGCACCAAACCTTTTGAATTGTCTGAGTTATATGATTTAGACCAAACTGAAAGCCTAGTGACTAGCCTTAGTGGATACATGAGTCAAACATACTGGGCACATTTTGTAATTTATACTCTATGTGCTTGTAGAGGTTTCAGCAGGGGACTAAAAGACTTCAATCTTTTTTTTTTGCTAGAACTCCTGGGTTTGAAGCAACTTCTGTAGTAAGAGATGAGAAAAAGAAGTTCAGGAGAACAGCAGACCTCACAGCTGCTTGGTAGATGTTTATTATATATTGTTTCATTGTGATTACATCCTTTTTATTCTCTCATTGAATCTGTTAAGAGTAAACATGATGTATAGCATCCAAATTTGCCTTTTCGCTTCTGTGGTAAGCTGATTTCATTATGCCAATGTCATGTGATTAAGTCTCATTGAAATCCATCGAGTTCAGGAAGGGCATGAAGTTCATCAGTGAATGGGGGCTTGAGGCTAATATCTGATTGGGTAAATTCACAAATTCATATGCCCTTTAATAGTGAGTTGGTGTTGCTTTGTAGAGGGAGAAGGGGAGAATTGGATGATAAAAAGTTGCTGACTCTACAAGAAAAAGAGAGCATGACATAGCACTTCCACTCAAGGGTCATGGGCATGGAACTTTCTAGGATACAGATCTTTTCACTGAATAGAATTAGTTGAGTGGCTATCCTACAGCTACTAACCTCCTCACATGTTGCTGAATGTTAGCAATTAGTGAGGTTTTCTTTAATCACTGTAAATCAAGTTACCTGTTTCTCACTCTGCCCTAGAGAGATACAAGCATCATACATATAGCATCATACTTCCAAAGAGTAAAAAGTGCTATATATGATATTCCAATAAACAATATGATAAAACATTTTACTTATCTCCTGTGTCTATTTCTTTTTTCTCTAGGTCTTGGAAAAAATACTTCAGGTTGGTAAAAATTCTCAAAGACAGAAGATTCTTTGATCTTTTTATCAAGGCTGCATTAATTGACAACTTCATCAGATCGATTTTCCCCCCCATGATTGTAGTTCAAATGTTTATATGGTAAAACTTCACTAATTCAAGCTAATGATGTGTGAGAGTGAAGTTTTAAATTTTGTTCCTTGTTCTGCTTTTCTTTCAAGTAAGGCGGAGAGAGAGAATAGTGGTTTCTTAGAAAAGCATTCTTTCAGACAGTAGTTTCTGAAAGTTTTCAGTTTTCTTGAAGCAGTGGGGTGCTTCAGTGGATGAAACACGACCTGGAATCTTCTTGATTGAGTTTGAATCTAGCCTTGGATGCTTACTAGCTATATAACTCTGGTCAGTCACTCACCGTTTGTTTCCCTCAGTTTCATCAACTGTAAAATGGGCATGATAATAACATCTACCTTGCAGGAGTGTAATAAGGCTCAAATGAGATACTATTTGGAAAGCATTTACCATAGTGTCTAGCACAATAATAAATGCTTGTTTCCTTCTGCATCAAGGCTTATCATTGACCAAAGTTATAGCTACCTGGGTCTACTAACAAGAACCGCCAGGCTTAATAGTGACCCACAGACTCAAACTAATGGGGCTCCACAATGAAATCTCATTTATCTGTTAACATAAATGAGACATCCTTATAAAGGTAAACAACCAATTTATAATATGTATCTCCATTTACATATGAATAAATGCTCCATTCTTAAGAACTTTTCTTTTTTCTTTTTTGGAGGGCAACTGGGGTTAAGTGACTTGCCCAAGGTCACAACGCTAGTAAGTGTGTCAAGTGTCTGAGGCTAGATTTGAACTCAGGTCCTGCTGACTCCAGGGCTGGTGCTCTATTCACTGTACCACCTAGCCTCCCCCAAGAAGTTTTCTTAAGTAGGTATAACATTTTTCCTCCAGTTTTAAAAATAATACTAATATACTTAATAATAATTTCTTCCTAGGTAGTACAAAAATAAACACCAACCCAGCTTGCGCCACATATCAGAAATTTAGAATGAATGGAATCCAAATTATTGAGAATTGACTATACCGTAGTAGTAAACCCCAAATAACTTCTTTTTGGAATGTCTTGTTATTGATCAGTTGGCTAGAAAATACATAGAAGATTTTTTTTTGTGTAAGACAATATGCAAAATCCACTTCACTAATCTGTAATAGTCTTTCTTTAATTTATTTTTTATTGCATTGTTTTATTTTAAAATGTATGATTAATAATGTACATGCTACATAAGTGCAGGATGGGAAAGGCTTGGCTAAGCAACAGAATTAAGTACTTTTTAATTTTATAAAAATTGAAATATTTTGCAGAAACAAACCAGTATAGCTTGATATCAGAAGGAAAGTGGGTAACTGGGAAAAAAATCTTTGCAGAAAGTTTCTATGATAGAGATTTTGTTTCCAAGATATATAAAGGACTGATTACAATTTATAAGAATGAGAACCATTCCACAATTGATAAATGATTAAAAGATATGAACAGCTAGTTTTATCTTATTTTATTTAGTATATAAAAATGTACTACATTTTAAATAGTATTTTATTTTTTCTAATTACATATAAAATTTTCAGTATTTGCTTTTATAAAATTTTGAGTTCCAAGTTTTTTTTTCTCCTTTCCCCTTCCCAAGATAGCATGCAATCTGATATAGGCTATACATGTACAAAATCTTTATCATTGCTGTGTGTGTGTGTGTGTGTGTGTGTGTGTGTGTGTGTGTGTGTATGGTATGGCAAAGAAATGGAAACTGAAGGATCTCCATGAGTTGGGGAATAGTAAACAAATTATGGTACATGAATATAATGGAATACTATTTTGTTGAAAGAAATAATGAAGGGGGGTGGGTAGGTGGCCCAGTGAATAGAGCACCAGCCCTGGAGTCAGGAGGACCTGAGTTCAAACCTGACTTCAGACACTTAACATACACACACACATGCAAATCTAGCCATGTGACCTTGGGCAAGTCACTTAACCCCAATTGTCCTCCAAAAAAAGGAAAAAAAAAGAAATAATGAAGGACAGGTAGTTGGTATGGACAATGAATTGGGCTAGTATTGAATGTATTGTTTTGAAAAAATGACACAATCCTTTTTAATGATTCTAAGCTTTTCTCTGAAATAAAAACCTATCTTTTTTATTAACATTGATTCCTATATATTAAAAAAATCTTGGTATATTTTGATACAAAAACCCTTGTCCACAAATATTCAAACAAACTCCCTTATTAAGGGCAAGGTAAGGACCACTGGGTATGAGTTTTTCTTCAGATAATGGTTTGATTGTCATGAAGAACTGCACTATATGAGATGTAGAGCAATATGCTTCCTTTAATTGACTTCTTGGGCAGCTTTTTTTGGAAACTGATTCCTTTTTACCTCAGTACTATGACAATACATAAGAACTCCTATACAAAGTGCCCATAAAAGTTAGTGAAGCTGAGGAATCATTATCATCACATTTTTCGAAGAATTCTATGATTTTTGACATTTGCATTGGCATCATCTTGTTGGTGAAGATATCAAACTACATATACATATATATCCAAAAAATAACTGTGGGATCTTGTGCTCTCTGCAGATTTCCGTAAACTGGTAGGAGTAAATAAACTCACCTACAAAGTACTTTCCATGAAAAAACCAGATGATCAATTGTTAACAATAAGGAGGGATGTGTCTTTTATCTTTGTCATTCCATCAGCAGCCTTCTAGCAGGATATTATAGCAAAATGCTAGTCTAGACCTAGTCAAAGGACCTGCTCTTGTGGAGAAGATTGAGTTTTTTCTCTTTCCTCTCTCTCAGTGATTAGAGGGTGACTTTCTGAACTTTGAAAGACTGGATGATTTGGAATGTCTGCCACTGTTAGTACCAGTGTCCTTTCAGCAACAGTGGTTGATAGGAACATCTGCATTAGGAATACACTGAGAACAAATTAGACACACTGTGGAATTAGACATTAGGAAGGGCATGATCCTTTGTTGACTAGCAGAAAGCTACACCCATGAAAAACTTCATGAGAATTCTGTGAAGAGAGAAGAGGACTTAAAGTACCCAGGAGCCATGAATCACCTCTTTGCCACATGTGCTCTATACACATGTGACTCATTATCATTTTACTTTAAAATTGTACTTCATCATCCCATGGATCCTGTGTGAATTGAGGGAGAGTGTGCCCCAGGCTTTTGTGGCATTATTCTTTGTACCAACTATCTTTATTATACCATCTCAATAATTACCCTTTCCTAAAAGCTAATTTAGGATAATGAGTGATAATCAGTGGTGATCATATGGAGTGGGAGCTTTTGAGCAACAATATTAGAAATCCCAGACCCTCAGGGTTATCCAGTGATAAGAAGTAAGGAAACTGCACACTTAATTGATTTATCTTCCTTTTCTCTCATTTGTTAGTAAAAGTATTCAGAGATACAGTTTTTCTCTTAATGACTCCTTTAACTGCATCCCACAAGATGTGGCATATTTCTTCATTTTTATATTATAATGTGATTACTGATTGTTTCTATGATTTATTCTTTAGGCTAGCATTATTTGGTCTCAGACAAAGCTTGTGTCCTTTGTTACTTTTCCCTTTATTGATTAAATTTTTTATTGTATTATAATCTGTAATCTACACAAAGTCTTACATTGACACTTCATCACAGCATGGTGGTGACTTTGGGTTCTGAAAGTCTGTTCCACTATAGTGTAAGTTCTTGCAGGGTTACATTCAAATATTTGAGCATGATTGGTAAAGACTGTGTTAAATATTTTTGCCTTTCTTCATTTTCTTAATTAATGGGTTAATAATGGGTTCTTTATGTCTCTGCATATAATCAGTTTTTGCAAAGGTTCTTATTGAGGCTGAAGACTAGGTATATTCCTTAAGATTACCATTCAGGAATCACCAAAAGGTTTTCATATCTAGTTTTTCTAATATTTTGTTAAGATTCTTAATTTCTGTCTTTTCAATTTATTAAAGTCTGACAAAGAAAAATCTCACATCAATAATCTTCCTGTGATATTGTACAGCTATGAGTAAACAATGGCTAAGGACAATGAAGATATGCATAATGTGTATGAGTAGTTTACGACATCTCAACAAATAGTTCCACAGGATAAGCAGCAAAAAGCATAAAATACAGACAAGAAAAAGAGGTGGACTAATTATCTTTAGTGTGGCAAGGAATAACTGATTGAAACATTCCACTGAAATCAACAGAATGTCATGAGATCTAGAGTTTAATTCCCTCACTGAATTTATATCTACTCTAGCTTCAGATCCCTAAGCAAGAACTCTTTAGATGAACTCTCTGGAGTTTTTATTCCCTTAAAGAGCAACAATTCTTTAAGTAAGCCAAAATATTATATGCCAATGGAGATCATTTACACTCATAAATCCTCCATAGGAAGTCTACCTCATAGACACATCCTACAAGACGAGGAAGCATGGATGGGTTGTATTCTGACCTGTTGCAGGGAGTATCCATTTTGGTAACACCATAGATCCATTGAAACTTTAGGTAAGCTTGAAATTTATAAAACATTTTTCTCATATACCCTGTGACCTGAATAGTATATCTATTATTATTCCCATATTATAGATGAGTAAATTGAGGTTGAAAGAAGTAAATCACCTTGATTATGACCACATTACTAACTAAATAGTAGAACCAGGATTCAAGCCTTAAGTTATCTTTCACTATATCACACCGATAAAGATATGTGTGTGTGTGTGTGTGTGTGTGTGTGTGTGAGACACAACTGGAGAGGAAGGTAGATAGCAACTTGAAACAGACTCCAGGCTGTGCTAACTCAGCCTAGAGACTG
>CM053596.1:231651092-231666306 GCA_028646575.1 Pseudocheirus occidentalis | reverse complement strand
CTATACAACCAGACTAATGTCCAATGTGAAAGTGTTTGCAGATCCTATATTTGATTGCATGCTGCCATGGCGGGGGGAGTGAAGGGGGGGAGAAGGGAGGAGAGAAAATTTGAAACTCAAGGAATTCTGGAACTGAATCTTGTAAACTAAAAGTAAATAAACAAATCAGTTTTTTAAAAAAATCAAGCCTTAACCCCCTGGCACAGGTATTAACAACACTGAATAATTGGCTATAAAAAAGGGAAGTAAGTTATTTCCCTATCTCTAGTGTTTGGACAGTTAGACATTTTACCAACTTAAATTGTCCTTCTCTATAATGTATGTGCATTATGATACTCTCAGGGATAATTATAACTCCTAGTTTTTTTAAGATCTGATGGGGATTTTAAGTCACATAATGACCACATTAGCAGATCCCAGAGGCCCTTTGCATACCAGGAGAGATTAAAGGAAGGGGTCTGGGAGCTGACTGGCAAGGGCCCAGAAGAGGGCCGTTCTTCCAGAACTTTCACTGACCATCAGAGAAAGCCATGGGCCTTGATGTTAATTAGCGGAGATAACTTAGGGACTCCTGGAGACATAGGTAGACTAAAGGCTAAAAATGAGAATTCTGCAAAGACCCTTCCAAAACTAATGCTCATATTCAACAATCCAATCTGACTGTCCTGTCATTTTTGTGATCCTCACAGTGAATAAAGGTCAGTGGAGAGGTGTATGTATTCATCCTTACTCTATTCCTCAGTTCCAATAATTACCTTTCTCCTGTCTTTGCCAAAGATGGCTTTCATTCTAGCCTCCTCATTGTCTCTGTCCATCAGACATCCTCACCTCATTTCTTACTTAACCTCTTTTCTATTTTATAGACTCCTATTCTATTCATAAGGGTCATTCTCTAACTTGTCCACTCAAATCTTCACTCACATCTGACCTCATCTGTATGAATTTTATAGTTTAGCCCATCAACACCTTTCTGTCTATTTCTTTGATATCTCTGATCTATTACTCTTATGGAATCATAAAATGATATAGAATTGGAAGGGACATTGGTTATCTATGCTGAACTTCTCAACCCCAGTTCTTCTGACTTCAAGTTCACTATGCCACACGTAGACAGTGACCCCACCTCTCTAGCTTATGACGCTGAGGGTGATGTCTGACAAACATGCCCTTGATCCACCAGTTCAGAAAAGGGCCTTTTTGTGGGCAGTTGGTCACTTTTACTTTATTCTTTTTTTTATAAAAATGTATTATACTTTATTATATATATTTATATATAAAAAGTCTTCAGGATCAGTCTTCGTGAAAAAGGAAGTGATGCTCACAAATAGGATTTGGTGTCCCAGACTAAAGAGCAAAAAAAAAAGAGTTCTGCTCTGTCCTGCGAACACCTAAGTGGTTGGCATGGTGCTCTTAAAATATGCAGCAAATGGAAAAAGTGATCCAGGATTGGTTTGGTACTGTACTCTTGGATGAGGAGAGAAAAAAAAAATAAAACAAACATATCCATCATGAAGTCTATTTAACTATTCCTTTGCTGGGAGATCTTCCTTAAGATAAATGATACATGCTATATACAACAGGAGTAGCATAGAGTCCCACAGGTGGGGTGGGGAGCACAGGTCTGTGAAAAGGATAGGATGTTCCATATATGGAAGCTGCTTGAAGTGGAGAGTTGATGGGGAAAGGGAGGCTGAAGCCGTAGGGTAACATAGGTTTGGCTGCCATTTTCATCTTTTCCAGTTCTGCTTCCTGCAGTCTCTTGGCCTTGGCCCTGCGGTTCTGGAACCAGATTTTGACCTGTGTCTCTGTGAGGTTCAGGGAGCTGGAAAACTCAGCCCGTTCAGCAATGGAGAGGTACTGTTTCTGGCGGAATTTTCGTTCTAGGGCCAGAAGTTGGGAGGTGGTAAAGGGAGTCCTGTGCTTCCGATTTGTCTTGTGCTTCCAAAGGGTACAGGTTGTAGGACTCAAGTGTCCTCTGATTGGTTGTCCCAGTTGCGTGCCAGTTGGCTTCCAGAAGCTTCGCTTCCTCCCCCCTTTTTAGACAGTCCGTGGATTTGTGGATTGAGAATTAGAAAAGACCTTAGAAACAATCTAGTTCATGGGTCTTTAACCATTTGCTGGCTGATTGAAACTACTAAACCTATCTTCCTGAGTTCAAATTGGGTCTCCTACTTTATTCTTTTTTTATATTTTTTACATCACCTTCATTTATAAATATAGTCATCTCTCCTTCCATCCTCTGAGAGCCATTGCTTTTAACAGATACTAAAGAGAAACAGATACTAAAAAAAAAGCAATTCAGCAAAATTGATCAACACATCAATTGTTGATCTAAATCTCAGCATACACATCATCCCACAGCTCCATAAAGAAGGTAGAAAGGTATATTTGATACTCTTTTTAGAAACCAAATGTCATGGTTAAAATAGTACAGTGTTGTTTCATTTTTTTCTTTCCATTTACTTTATTTTAGTCATCATAAATATTCTTCTCTTGGTTCTGCCTACCTTATTTTGTATCTATTTCTTTGAGTCTTCCCATGTTTCTCTGTTGTCTTAATATTCATCATGTCTTATGACTCCGTAATATTCCATTACAATCACATACCATATTTTCTGATTGATAAGCTGTTTCCAGCACTTTGCTCCTACAAGAAGTGCTGCTGTAAATATCTCTTTCACTTTACGGTGAGAATCCTCGATTTTTTTTCAGTCTTAGCCCTGAAATGTAGGACTTTTGAAATGAGGCTATATCTCAGGGTTATATTCTCAGAGTAAGCTTCAGAAGTAAATAGAATCAAACCATCATAAAACCTTGCCTCAAATTAGATTATCAATTTCCACCAGAAATTAGTACTCTGGAGGAAAGGGGAAAATAGCACACTATAACAGCAACCACACTGGCATACCCAGGACAGCTGCTAGCCCAGGTTCTCAGATCTCCTTTACTAGGAAAGAGAGCTGTTTAAAGAGTCAGCAATCTTGTTAAAATTACATTCACTAGTTTAGGCGAAAATTCAGCACCCTGAAATTCAAAGAAAATACAAGCAAAGAAATAGAGACCAGCAGACATGGCTCTGACAGCCTGAATCAACTATATACTTTACATACATCCCTGGATGGAGAGAGCCTTTACATCTGAGCAAGCAGGTGGCTCTGAACATACAACCACTCAGAATCTCTACCAGGAAATCACAAGATCCTTCTTATAGACAAGCCCCCAAAGCAAAATACCAGCTCAGAGTATATATGCACTTTTCAGAGCCAGAAGGCATCACAACCCTCTTGACCCAGAGCCTAATTAGAAATTAGCAAAAGGTATGAAAGATTTCCTACAAGCCTACAAGCAAGCCTCCCCTAAGCAAGTTTCCCTTATTGGGCTTCATATGAGGCCTATTAATGGGTGGGAACATCTTATATCCCATTAAAATTATGTACCATCTATGCTCCTGTGAGACAGACCCAAATAAGTACCATCAGTAACAGTATGAGATAAGCGGCACTTGGAGCAAGGAATACTAAGATTTAGGGGGGAGTCATGGGGAAGGGGAAGAAGACAAACCACTTAGTCTACAATTTTGCCTAAAGCTACACTACCCCAAGGCTGGTTCTATTACCTAAGTAGAGAGGAGGGAGAAAAACATACTTGAGACAGCTTTGCAATAGAATTAGATCTAAGTTTACTGTTCCTTACACCCAATAATGCAATGACAAAAATCTGAGTGAAGATCAGGAAAGCTGAATGAAGCATCTTCTCCTCTGCTTTGGGGCCAAATGTACTTGAAGATTATGGGGCTCTGAGCTTGCTCTAAACCAGAACCCAGAAGCCTAAAGGCCCAGGAAAATGTGTTGGTTAGCTCCCCCAGTTCCTAGCCAGTGAATTGCCCCTCACTAGTGTGAAAGATATGCAAACCCTGTCCCAAGACCCATTGACATGGGACTCTTTCCTTATTAGTGGAGATGAATGCCCTGCCCAATGAATTAGTGACAGAGAGCGAGAGCTTCAGTACTCATTAGGTTCCCCTTTGGGGATCTTCAAGCCAGAATCTTTGAGTATAGCATAAAGTCAGCTTCCAACTTCAAGTCACTAAAGGAAAAAACTCTAGGAAGACATGAGAAGAGCTAGAAGTCTTCATCGTGTCCCTGTCCCCAGCTTGTTACACTAGATACATATCCTAGAGTTTCCCTTTGGGTCACATCCAGGATCCTCTCCTTTAATTGGGCTGAGTTATATCACTCCCAATAGAACTTCTTCATTCTGTTTTATCTGGCATACATTCTCCTATGCATCCATTTTCCAATTTCAGTTTTACTATGATTTAGATAAGTGGATTTCTTTGCTATTTGATTTTTTGTGTGTTCATTGTGGGAAAAGGGTTAAGCCTTGGATATAGAGTTTGGTGTCTCCCTTTTCCCTACAGATGACAAAGTCATCAGAAGTAAGAGGAATCCAATCATATTCCCAAGACAAATAACATTTCAGGAGCTTTGTTTGTTGTTAAGTCATGTCTCTTAATGACGCCATGTGGGGTTTTCTCTGCAAATATACTGCACTGATTTATGATTTCTTTCTCTAGCTTATTTTACAGATTATGAAACTGAGGCAAATTTAACAGGACTTGCCCAGGACCATAGAACTAGAACATGTCTGAGATTAGATTTGAACTTAGGAAGATGAGTCTTCCTGACTCCAGGGCGAGCACTCTATCCAATGAACCAGCTAGGTGCCCTTATTTAAGGGAGTAGATATATATCATCCTAGTCCTGTATACTGTCCCTTTGAGAAGAGCAGAGGGTCCACCAGCCTTAACTTCCTACTTGCCCTCCTGGCAGAAATTATATTCTCCCTTGGAGAAGATTGGGGGGAGAAGGCTAGAGATATCTATTCTGCCTCCCTTTGAGCCACGCATAAGGCCAGCATCCTCACCATACATGGGCCCCTCTCCTCTCATGGGTTCCACTCTCTCCTCTATTGTTTCTGATGCAATTGGTTTAAAAGAAGTAGAAGGGATATTAAGGGAGCTAAGGAAGAAGGGCTGTCCCTAAAATTGGTGACTTAGTGTATTCTCCTCCATTGCCCCCAGGCCAGAACTCCACAGAGCCGAAGATTTTAAAACTCAGGATGATATGATCCCAAATGCAGAGGCAGAAGGAACCTCTGGGATCACTTGGTCCAAGATTCTCATTTAACAGATGAGGAAACTGAGGCCCAGAGAGACTAAGTGATCATACATTGTAGTCTAAACTTTAAAAAAAAACAGCTATTTTCACCCTGAACCTTGTCTACCATATTGTCCTGTTTCTCATTTAAAGTCTTTCTTTCTGTTACGTTATCCTCTCCTTCCCATCATCACCAATCTCTTACCTACCTACTGCTTTCATTCCACCCCATCCTCACCTGCTTCTCTCATCTCCACAGACCCTACCAATCTCACTATGAACAACAGAGGGCTAGATAGAGCAGCCTAAGGGAAAGAAAGCGGAGGCAGGGATGGAGAGCAGTAGAATCATCCCACCTTTTGCAAAAAGCTTTTTCCTTTCCATTCTTCCTTAATCTTAGTGCCTTCCTTGTGTGATTTTCTCCAGTTTATCCTGAATATATCTTCTTTATACATAGTTATTTGCATATTTTCTCCCTAATTAGACTGGGAGCTTCTCCAGATCTGAGACTATCTTTCGCCTTTATTTGTATCCCACACACTTAGCACTGTACCTGGCACACAGCAGGTGCTTAATAAATGTCATTGCCTAGGGTGGCTGGGTGGTTCAGTGAATAGAGCACCAGCCCTGGAGTCTGGAGGACCTGAATTCAAATCCAACCTCAGACACTTGACATTTCATGAGCTGTGTGATCTCGGGCATGTCACTTAACCTCAATTGCCCTGCCTTCCCCGCTCCAAAAAGGAAAAAAATAAATAAATGTCATTGACTGACTGACTTTTCAACTGACTCTGGATTAAAATTCTCTATCTCGTACCCATTATCTAGGTAGGTCACTTAGCATCTTGAACTTCAGGTTCCTAATATGTAAATTAGAAGTAATGGGGTTCAAATGACCTCTGAGGTCTATTCAAGCTCTAAATCTATAAACCTATGATCTCGTGATCCTAATATAGCCTTTTTAAGGAAGATACCAAGTAGATCGATTCTACAGATTGTCTTTATTTCCCATTTTCCATACAGTTTTTGACTGATATACAAACACTGACTAAATGAGCAAAGCACTAGATTGGAAGTCAAGAGAATTGTACTTGTGGCCTGGGGAAAGTCATTTAATTTCTCTGTGCCTTACTTTGTTAATGCATTTATGAAATGAGGAAAATACTGCCTGGACTTATCTTTCTCACCAGGAACTTGTAAAGACCAATAAGATTGTCTGCAAAATGAGGGAATTGGATTAAATGACCTCTAATATCTCTTCTAGCTCTGTAAGTTTATAATTTTATGAGCTGTATACTTCAGCAGAGAATAAAGGAATTTTTAAAATTCAAAATTCAGAGTATCATTAAAGTGTTATTATAATGCACATAAAGGCCTGGTTGATTGATTGCAGGAGCGCGTGTATGTGCGCATGTGCACACACACACACACACACACACACACACACACACACACACACACACACTTTGCCCTAATTGACCGCACATTTCCCAGCATTTTAGTAAACAGTCCTCTTTACTCTGCCAGAAGAGAATATGATGCTAGAGAAAAGATCTTCTCAAGTAGCTTTTTCATCCCTGTGGGAAAGATGTTTGTGCACTTGTGTGGCTGATGAAACATCACAAAAGCATGTCCACACCACTTTTGTGACTAAGGCAATGATCAGAGGAAGTGCCTCGCTCTTTCTTACACGTTTCTGTTTAGTGTTTTAATAGCTAGCTTTTTCTTCAGATCATTAAAACAGCACTCAAGCAAGAAAGAGAGAAGCCAATATATTTCAAACCTCTGCCTTTGCAACAGCCACTATATATGATGATGACTTCTCATAGGAGCATCACTGATGCAGGCAGTAGAAAAAGAAATACTTCAATGGGTCGTGCTTGCTGCCTTTAACTTTAAGAAATGAGCACTCTCTGTAAAGAAAATATTAATTTAATTGGTTCTGGTGCATCTAAGCTGCTCTGGTTTGGGTCTTTTAATTATCCTCTGAAAACTGCCTAGGCAACAGTTTAGTATTAGGTTAAACAGTGTCAGTACCTGTGCTGTAAACACAAACAGGTCAGTAATGCTTTACAAATCAACATTTATCTTCTGCTGTTTACGGTGGAAGAAGCCTTATTCAGAGGCACTTTTCCAGTCAGAAAGGCAGAGTGGACATTCTTGAAAACAAAACAATGCCTCCTTTTCTCCAGGAGAAATTCAGCCTTCAGCTTTTCGAGCAGCTCTGTCTTAAGAAATCAGCACCACCAATTTTCAATAATGCAGGGGCTGATTACACTGTTGCTAGACATGTCAGTCCCCTTACTTCTCCTCCTCAGGCTCCTTAGGTTTTGACCACTTCACTGCTCATTAGCCTCTTCTCC
Organism: Pseudocheirus occidentalis; assembly: GCA_028646575.1. NCBI lineage: Eukaryota > Metazoa > Chordata > Mammalia > Diprotodontia > Pseudocheiridae > Pseudocheirus > Pseudocheirus occidentalis. Next base: position 231,658,784 of record CM053596.1, on the reverse strand, counting down.
AGAGAGTGAGCAAGGGAAACAAAAGCAGATGAGATTGGGAGCAGTCTGTTTTGTTCCTTGTTAGCAACTTTAGCCCAAAGTTTGGTAGGCAAGGGGTCTGAAATTATTAACAAGAAGTTTGGAGATGGACTGGGGATTTCAGTCCTCCATACACTTCCTAAACAAGTAAGGGTTTTTCATACTATTTATAAAATCCATTTTCATTATGAATATATTAGCAATAATAACAGTGATATCAAAATAGCAACTGAAATATCAAAGTTTCCTTCCAAAGAACAAAATTTATTGTCATTATGATTACATTAACAATAATAACAGGGATATTAAAACAGCAACCAAAATATCCACGTCTCCTTCCAAAGAACCCCAAGTATTTCACATCATGCTTGTAAACCTTAATAGACTATACAATCATTAATAAAGTAACTGCTTTTAAATGCACATCATCATAGTCCCTGTGTACCTCCACTGAAAGGAAATCTACTGTACAGAAAGTCATATACTTACTAGAAAAAAATATGCCCTGATAATGATCCTCAGGGAAAGATAAGCTGGATTCTCTCAATGCAGAATTTACAGAAGATGCTGAACAAATATTTCAGCAGGCTAACCAGGGCTGTTAAATAAACAATTACAAAGCATCTTACAGGATTAACCCTTTAGGAAGAATTTAAAACTGAAGGCTTCTAAAGGAAATATTTTCCTTGCATTAGCAATAACACAATAGATTGAATTCAGAGGACCAAAAAATCAGGACACAGGAGTCCATAATCTATGGAAGGTAATTAATAAATTCCTGTTGAGTGGGATAAATAAAAAAATACAATTTCTCACATAATGAAGAAGTTTAGATCTTAGTGACATCCCTTCCTATTTCTTACAGGGAAACCACAAAAAAAAGTAAAGGTTTGAGAAATAGAAAGCAAGAAAAGGAAGGGAGGGGAGGCTAAGTGGGATAGTGAATAGAGCACTGGCCCTGGAGTCAGGAGGACCTGCGTTCAAATCCCGCCTCAGACACTTAACACTTACTAGCTGTGTGACCTTGGGCAAGTCACTTAACCCCAATTGCCCTGCCTTCCACCACCCTGCAAAAAAAAAAAAAGGAAAGGAACTGTTCCTTTTACCTGAGGTATTGTATTTTGTTTGTGTTTCTTTCAGTGGCCATAAACAAATATGTGTATATTACAGCCTGCTTGGAATGAAGGTAAAAGGGTATTGATAGTTCTCTACTTCTAAAACCTGAGCTGGATGCACACCGATAACTTATGACTAGTTTAAAGTACTATAGAAACTTTTTTTTCTCTTCTTTTATTGTTTTTTAAAATGGAAATATATTTTCTCTCCCTCCCACTTCCTATTCCCCACCATACTGGGAAAAAAGAAAGAAAAATAATTACTTTTAAGATATATATGTCAGTCAAGCAACACAAATCCCCTCTCTGAAACTTGGAGTGCCTCTCCTAGTCATTTCTGCATGGGCAAACAGGATGCACGATGCCACAGGGTACTCCAGTAAATATCCAGTAAATTATGATTATGTTAGCAATAATAACAGGGATATTAAAACAGCAACCAAAATATCCACGTCTCCTTCCAAAGAACTCCAAGTATTTCACATCATGCTTGTAAACCTTAATAGACTATACAATCATTAATAAAGTAACTGCTTTTAAATGCACATCATCATAATCTCAATTCTCAATCTCTCATGCTTCAACAACAAGCATTAAGTGCCTCCTATGTGCCAAGAATTGTGCCGTGCCCTGGAGATACAAAGAAAAGTAAAAGACAGACTCTGTCATCAAGGAGCTCACAATATAATGGAGATAACATGTGAGAGCTATGTACAAGCAAGGAAAATACAGGATAAATTAGAGACAGCCACAGAGGGAAGGTGTCAATATTAAGGGTAACTGGGAGATACTTTTTGCAGAAAATAGGATTTTAGCTAAGGCTTGAAAGAATCCAGGGAAGCCAAGAGGAAAAGATGAGGAAGGAGATAATTCCAGGCATAGAGGACAATCTGAAAAAATGTTTCACAATTTCTTCTTCTTCTTCTTCTTCTGCTGCTGCTGCTTTCTTTTTCTTTCTTTTTCTTTTTCTTCCTCTTCTTCTCTTCTTCTTCCCTTTCCCTTTCCCCTTCTCCTTTTCCTCCTCCTCCTCCTTCTATATTTTTTCTGGAACAAAATTTGTTGAGTTTCTCTATAGAGGAAGCCTTTGCTTCTGATTAGAGTACATCCAAAGGTCAGCAGCCTAAGGTGTGTTAAATCATCATTGCTCTCTGCTCCAATTACCTTTAAAAGCCCACATGCTATAAATATTTCCAAAAAGGCATACTGCCACCCGGGGGGGGGGGGGAAGGTGTAAGTCAGCTACATATTCCGTTATACACCCCCCAAAAAAAGACTTAAAAGTTCTTTTTTTTTTTTTTGCTTTTTGGAGGGCAGGTTGGGGTTAAGCGACTTGCCTAAGGTCACACGGCTAGTTTTTCGTGTTAAGTGTCTGAGGCCAGATTTGAACTCAGGTACTCCTGACTCCAGGGCCGGTGCTCTATTCACTGCGCCACCTAGCCACCCCAGACTTAAAAGTTCTTAGACAAAATGGAAAAAAATATCTGGAAAGAATTGGGGGGGGGGGCAGGGAATCAGGAAGACTACTAATGGGGAAGAGGAAAACCTAAACCAGGGTCTAAAGCAGTGGTTCTCAATCTTCCTAATGCCACAACCCTTTAATACAGTTCTCATGTTGCAGTGACCCCCAACCATAAAATTATTTTCATTGCTACTTCATAACTGTAATTTTGCTACTGTTATGAATCTATCTGATATGCAGGATGTATTTTCATTGTTACGTATTGAATGTAACCCACAGATTGAGAACCACTGGTCTAAAGATTGATTGGAGGAAGACTATGATACAGATAAGGAAGGGAAAACAATCAATATTTATTAAGAATTTACCCTACAGGTCAACCTTACTCTCATTGAATTTAGCTTAGGAAAGGAATGACATAAACTCTAAACTGGGTATCTTGCCACACAGGAGAGTAGGGGGGATGGGGATGAAAGGTGGGATGATGGAGGGGAGGGTGGGGGAAGGAGGGTTGCTGGAAGCACACACTTCTATAAAGGGACAGGGACAGGATAGAGAATAGAAAAAGGGGAAGGCCAGGATAGGAAGGAGGGACATACAAGCAGTCTCTCACAATATGCCCACTGTGGAGATATTCTGCATAATTACACATGTACATCGAATTGCTTGTCCTTCCAGCAGGGGTGGGTGACGAGGGAGGAAGGGAAGGAATCTAGAATTTAAAGTTCTATAATCAAATGTTAAATATATATATATGTGTATACATATTATTATTATTATTAACTACATGCAACTTGGAATTAAGGTATGCAGGCACTAGGGTAGGGAGACCCATCCTGCCCTGCCAGAAAGTTAGAGGGGTGATGGGAGAGGACATAGGAGAGAGTAGATTGAGGGAGAGGCTATACAAGTGGGATCACTGTTTTGGGGTGGTGGGTAGGGGAAAGATGGGGAGAAAATTTGTAACTCAAAATCTCATGGAAATGAGTGATGTAAACAAGAAAAATAAATTAATTAAAAAAAAAAGAATCTACCCTACATACAATAGAATACCATACTAGTTATTGGGGGAGATAAGAAGTTTAGAAAGGCCATGGTCCCTCCCCTCAAGCAATTTACAATCTAGTAATGGGATAAGACATCAATGCAGTTAGCTATAATATATAATAATATATGATCAACTCATTAGAAATTTCAAAACAAAGTGTTATGTGAAACTTGAGGGAAAAGAGTAGAACAATATACCAAATCTTATAAGATGAAATATAATTAGGAAAAATCCAAAGGTCTATACAAAGGTTCAAAATGTCAGATACACAAGTATAGAATAGGGGAGGTGTGGCTAAAAAGCATATGTATGTATGTATGTATGTATACATGTGCATGTACACATGTATGTTTTATAAATATAAATGTATGTCTATATACACATATATCAGTTCTTGGCATGTGTGTACATAAATGTATATACATATATGTATGTATATGTAAGCATGTGCGTGTGCATGTGCATATGCCTGTGTGTATGGCTTGGGGTTTTTGATGTCCTGCAAAGTCAAAATGAGTCAACGATATACTATGGTCATCAAGTAATGAATGTAGATACAGTACTTGGAAAGGAAAGTGATGATGACCTAGTTGATATTCTACCCTGATGAGGCTGCATCTGGATTATTGGAGCCAGTTCAGAGCTCTACATTTTTAGTAGGAACATTGACAAGCCTCCTTCTCTTTCCTGGTTTCAGGAAATTCATAAATTCATAGCTGTAGGGCTGGGAGCAACCTCCCAGTTTCTTTTATAGCAAGAATGTCAAGATTAATGTGATTCATCTCCTCCAACAATATGTCCACTGATCAGTCATTACACAGGGATTTCACTTTTAGTTTATTAAACTAAATCTTATGGATGACCTAAAAACTATGAATTTTTTAATACCCTTTGCCACTTTTTGACAGTGCTGTCACAGACACTGTAGAAGCTGATGGGAACCACACAAGAGTGAAGACTATCTTGTATTTTTCTTGCTTTCAGGGATTTCTGTGGCCAAAAAATTCACCACTGAGTGGAACGGTTACTGATGAGGAGCTCCTTTGTACTTCGACTGGTCCTCAGAGAATAGATTTAGTATGTTGCTAAATTCATCCTTGAAGCCTTTCCAGTATGCTAGAACATACCAAAGTTTATGTTCCATTGGTACAGCCTTGAAGAGCTCTGGTCATTTCCATGCCACAGTGAGGTATCAAAGTAGGACTTCATGGAAGTCAAAACTAGAAGAAAGAAAAAAGTTGTAGCTAAATGGAAATATGGTTATTCCTTTAGAGAAACAAAGAAAGGAGGCAAAAGAGTTGGTCTCATTGAATTCTCAAAGGTAACAAGAAATGTTATTTCATGGCATATTTGGTCATATCATATTACAGTTGTGATTTTAAATATTTATAAAAAGATCACATGAAAATAATCACAACTTACACAAAAACATTGCTGAGGAAGAAGAAATTCATAAATTCTATGAAGAACTGGTAAGGTCCTCTAAATTAACTCAATATGCACTCTGATATTTGGTCACTTCTGAAGGGAATATGCCAAAGATATGGGAAAATGTCTCAAATTTTATTAAAAACTGAAAAGGAGATTGAAAAAGTGTTAACTATTCACTTTTACATTTATTCAAAATTCTTATGTCATTAATAATATGAATCAGGGGCATTCACAGTGAGTGTATTTGTAGACAACAAGCTGGCTTTAACAAATTATATTCAAGAATGGACCACATCTCTGCTACTTCACAATTAACTGAAATATATAGAGAGAAAATGTTAGATACTGTTGTACTTATGCATTTGATTTGCTAAAGCAGAATATTTTCTTAAAGGCTCTTTGTGTTTCCCATCTATCAATACATCAAAATCATTCAAGATTTCTTGGAAAATGTAACAACAAAAATAGTAGTCTTCAACAATTATCAGATCATAAAAATCAGGTGAAATGTGAAACAGGGAGATGTACACCCAACAAAGGTGTTTGCCACTGTGATGGAAAAGATCCAACAAAGAGTTCAGGTCAAAGGGCATTCCCTGTGGATAACCAGGCCTTCCAGATGTTACTGTTTACAAATAATATGGTGCCAATTGCATAAAATACCAGGTCATCACAGGATGACCAAGGAGATCCATAATTATTCAAAAAAAAGCTTGACCCGATTAAAAAAAAACAAATAAATGAAGAATGCTTATTACTCAGATTTTGAAACTGGTTGCATAACTGTTATGCCTCTCCAGGCAGGTCTGCCCGCATGTAGATATGCCCACATACAAGTATTTAAGGGTCGCAGCATTAGGAAGGCTGAGAACCACTGCTATAAAAGTTAAAGTCTATCTTTTTTAATATGAATACACTACTGATATTGTATGGCAGCAAGACATGGGATAAAGCTGTCTTCAAAGAATCAAAAAATGGATGGGGGGGAGAGGTTTGAAACAAGAATGTCCATTATCACCATTGTTGTTAGCTTTAGCAATAAGAGAAGAGAGAGAAATTAAAGGAATTAGAATAGGCAAAGAAGAAATAAGGTATCATTATTTGCAGATGATAGGATGGTATACTTAGAGAATGCATGATAATCAACTAAAAAACTACTTGAAATAATAAACAACTTTAGAAAAATTGCAGGATATAAAATAAACCCACATAAACCATCAGCACTTCTATACATCACTAACAAAGCCCAACAACAAGAGACGGAAAGAAAAATTCCATATAACGTTACTGCAGACATTATAACATATTTGGGAGTCTACCTGCCAAAACAATCCCAGGAACTATATGAACACAATTACAAAACACTTTTCACACAAATAAAAACAGATCTAAATAATTGGAAAAACATCAGTTGCTTGATGGGTAGGCCGAGCTAAAATAATAAAAATGACAATTCTACCTAAATTAATTTACTTATTCGGAGCCATACCAATCAAACTACCAAAAATTATTTTATAGAACTGGAGAAAATAATAACAAAATTCATCTAGATTTCTAGAAGGACAACATGTCCAGAATACCAAGGGAATTAATGGAAAGAAATATTGGGAAAGGTGGCCTAGCCATATCAGATCTTAAATTGCATTTTAAAGCAACAATCAGCAAAATTGCTTAGTACGAGGTAAGAAATAGAGTGGTGGATCAGTGGAATAGTTTAGGTACACCAGACACAGTAGTCAATGACTCTAGTAATCTACTGTTTGATAAACTTAATATAAGAACTCATTACCTGACAAAAACTTCTGGGAAAACTGGAAAATAGCATGGCAGAAAAGTTCTAATAGGTACACAATTGAGATATAAAGACTGATACTGTTAGCAAGTTAGGGGAGCAAGGAACAGTTTACTGTCAGATTTACAGAGAACGAGGGATGTTGTCGAATATATTCATATTTCAGTTGGGGATTAAACTAGACACCCTCTATAACCCCTTCTAACCCTTGGCTCCTCTGATTCCAAAGGGGTAGCAATTGTCTTGATGTTACCATACCAAGGTTTTTGGAGTACATGTCCTGTCTAGAAAATCTGTCTCAACCCTGTGGATTCAAGAACTATATTTTATCAATGTATCAGGCCCTGAGTAACTCAGGCTAACCAAACTCACAAGAAATAGATTTTAGAAAAGACTTGTAGGAGGCTAACCAAACTCTCAAGAAATCAAAATGTCAGCTTATTAATTTAAAACAGGAGACAGACCTTTCCATTAGCCGGAATCATTCTATCTATTATCTAGAGCACAACCTTTTCCGTATCAAGGTACCCAAGAGACTGAATTAGTTAACAGAACATTGCCTGAAGTATATAATCAGAAAAAAGGAGACAATTTGAGCTGAGAAGTTGGGTCTGGTAGTGAGTTGGCAGCACAAAGAATGTGAAACTAAGGCCAGGAGAAAACAGATGAGCCTAGGTTGGGGAATCTGAGAGCAGGGTCACAACTAGGCAATAGAGGAGAGGAGTTCAGAAGTGGGTCAGAAATGAGAGAAAATAGAAAGCAAAGGTTAAATCAGAGCCAGATCAGTGCTGTGGTGAAAAGTTGGAAGCTGAAGATGCAGACTTTTGCA
>CM053596.1:231635404-231650592 GCA_028646575.1 Pseudocheirus occidentalis | reverse complement strand
GGAGAGACAAAATGAGGTTAATCATCCCATATAGAAGAGGCAAGGGATAACTGTTACAATTTTACTCTCAATTACTCTCATTGAATTTGGCTTAGGGAAGGAATGACATAAACTCTAAACTGGGTATTATGCCACACAGGAGAGTAGTGGGCATGGGGATGAGAAGCTGGATGATGGAGGGGGAGGGCAGGGTCTGGGGGAGAGATGCTGGAAGCACACACCTCAGTAAAGGGACAGGGACAGAGTAGAGAACAGAACAAGGCGGGGTGTGATAGGAAGGAAGGAATATGATCAGACTGTCACAATATGTCCACTGTGAAGATGTCCTGTGTAATTACACATGCACAGCCTGTATTGAATTGCTTGTCTTTCCAGTGGGTGATAAGGGAGAAACCAAAAGAATCTAGAATTGAAAGCTCTACAGTACATGCAACTAGGAATTCAGATATACAGGGGCTGGGGTAGGGAGACCCTCCCTGCCCTAGCAGAAAGTTAGAGAGCAGATCAGGGGAGGGGCTTTACAGTGGGATCGCTGTTTTAGGGATGGGGTTAGGGGAAAGACGGGGAGAAAACTTGTAACTCAAAAAATCTCATGGAAATGAATTATGTAAACAAGAAAACAAATAAAAAATTTATATTAAAAAAAGAAAAATAGGGATATTAATGCACTATTTATGAAGCTGTGAGCTGGTCTAACCATTCTGGAGAAAGATTTGGAACTCTGCCCAAAGGGCTATAAATCTGTTTTTAACCTTTGACCCAGCAATAACACTACTAGGTCTGTGTCCTAAAGAGAATGTACACATATGTACAAAAATATTTATAGCTCATTTTGTGGTGGCAAAACATCTTGAAAACTGAAGGGATGCCCATCTGTTGCAGAATGGCTCAACAAGTTGTGGTATGTGATTGTGTTGGAATACTATTGTGCTGTAAAAAATTACAAAAAGGGTGATTTCAGAAAAACATGGAAAGACTTACATGAACGGATGCAAACTGAAGCAGATCTAGCACAGTAAAAGCAATATTGTAACAATATTTTGACTGTGAAAGACTTCTTAGCCTTTCTGATCAATATAATGATCCATGATACTTCCAAAGGACTCAATGAAATATGCTGTCTATCTCCAGAAAGAAAACTGATGAAATCTGAGTGCAGATTGAACCCTATTCTTTTGTATTTTCTTTACTTTTCTTGTTTTATTTTTCACAGCATGACTAATTTTCACATGACTAATGTGAAAATATGTTTTTCATGACTTCATATGTATAATGGACATTGTATTTCTTGCCTTCTCAATGGGAGAGGGGTAGAAGAAAGGAGCAGATTAAAAACTGAAAATAAAAATTTATAATTGTCCCCTGGTTTAAAAAAACAGATCTTTGTTTTCCATTTCCCTATTTTTAAAAAAGAAAAGCAAATTTCTACTTATTCTTTCACATCTTTGTGTTTTTATCAAAATGTTCAGCTATACTGGTTTTGTTTTTCAGTAATACCTTATTTCAGATTAGCTCATCAACCTAAAATATTTATTGTGTTCTGTCTATGAATTATATTACTTTCTTGGGTGTCATAAACTGTTGCTTTGTTAGAAATTTCCTAAATACAATATTTGAAGGTTATTTCTATTTTGCAACCCTTTTAACATGAGCATTTGCAAATAAAATATTTCATAATTTCTGTTACTCCCTAAAAGTGGTTCTGAGACATGAATATTCTTATGTCCATCTAGCCTTCTCTCAGAAACAATTTCCACACTGAGTCACCCACAAAAAAGGCTATTTTCTGAGCATACCAATGGTTCTATTCATTCTAAGTGACTTACTACTTCTGATTCATCCCACTTTAAGTACCCTGTTATGTACAAAGCCCTTAAAGTGGTTTTATTCATTTTTTCTTGGTAACTTTTAAAATTTCCCGTTTGTCATCCATATATATTTATATTCAGCCATGTCTTCCTAGCCAATCTTGATTGTCTTAACTATTTTTCATCTTTAACCATTTAATCAACTGAGATAAATAACTAAAGTTCTTTTCCTTATTCTTTATGCTCCAGTTGTTTCCTGAATGAAGTTCAAACAAGTAGAATCTTTTTTTTTTTTTGCTTTTTGGAGGGCAGTTAAGGTTAAGTGACTTGCCCCAGGTCACATGGCTAGTTTCTTATATTGTGTCTGTGTTCAGATTTGAACTCAGGTCCTCCTGACTCCAGAGCCAGTGCTCCATTCACTGCACCACCTACCTGCCCCCTAGAATCTTTTTTAAAACTTATCTTCCCATGGTCTGTTGCTCATTATTTCACTTACAGCTTTCAAAGATTCGTTCTTTTTTCTCCTGAAAGATAGGGAGGAAAAAATATGTAAATTCACAGCACAACAACATGTTCCTGTAGGATACACAAAGAAATATGTTATTATAGAGCACATTGGATACTAATTTTACTAAATTTCCACTTAAGTAAGTTATATTTACTAATGCAATACATAAAATGCCACTGGACAACTGAGAAGTACTTATTAGAGTAATCAGACTTAGAAAAGTTTTAATAGAAATAAAAATGTGAAATTGTCTCTGAATCACTTATCTTTGGGCAGTAGAATGGAACCTTGACTTCTGTAGTGGCAGAGAGATAAAAGGATCAAGGATGGAAGAAGAAGGGAAGAATGGGAGGTAGCAAATCATATAAAATTTCAACTTAGCATTTGTTTCATAAGAAATCTGGAACTTACCTCTATAGCATAAAAGAATTTGCAAATAAAATATTTCATAATATTTCTCTCTTGTTGGAAAAAAATTATTCTACCACTAGCATTCTGTTAGTAATTTTCTATTGTCTATTTGTTGTTGAGTACTACTTCTAAATTCTTATATTTCTAATCAGACTTTGTTTTAAATCCCCATTATTTAACTTGAACATATTATGTTTCTCTTCATTGAAGTTTTGAGGAAAGATTTACTTTTTCCGCATGCTTATAGGGGCAACTAGATGGTAGAGTAGAGAGTGTGCAGTGATGCATCTTACTGAGTTCAAATCCAGCCTCTGCTGCTTACTAGCCATGTGACCTTGGGTATGTCACTCAGTTCTGTTTGCCTCAGTTCCTCATTTGTAAAATGAGCTAGAGAAGGAAATGGCAAACTACTCTAGTATCTCTGCCTAGAAAACACCAAATGGGGTCATGAAGAGTTGGATATAACCGAAACAACTGAACATCAGAGACATTGTAATTTTGCATTTTTATCTGATTCTTTCAAAGATTCCCATAGCTGAAAGTATCTGTTAGAATCTGCTGAAATAACTGTATGGATAAATTTGCAGTGGGTTGGAAGCCTCTTGAATAATAATCATGCCCAGGATGTTTTGGTTAATGAAAAAATACCAACTTAGAGAAGGGGCTTTAGGATAGCGTCAGAGAGTAGAATTTAGTGACTGATGAAATAATAAAAGATATGTTCAGCAGACATTTAAGTTACAGAAAGCAGAGTAATATATTGCTCTAGAAATAACAAAATCAAGAGTCATATCTATTTTTAACAGTTTGCTAGGTCCAAACCAACATTATTAAATATAATAAGGATAAAAGCAGAATACTATGTTTAGGTTCAGAAAATAAATTCTACAATTGATTTGTCATTCTTTCCTGCCAAAAAAAAAAGGTCACATGAGTAATTGTTGAAGAGGAAACATAGCACATTTCATTAGAATATATACCCAAGGAAGTTTACATTTTAAGGCAGATATTTACTTAATACTCAATCATAAAGTTGTATTCTAAACATTTTTAAAATTACCAATTAAACTTTATTTTAAAATACTGACTTTGAAAATGAGACAAAAATACCAGTTTTTTGTTATAATATGAACCAGATATATACAAAATTGCAATCACTCTTAATGATCTTTATATTTAACTAGCTAACAAGCTAATCCAAATTGAGCAGAAAAATAACAAATCATCTTAAAGAGAATGAGATGCTGCTCACCAAATGTTATAGACAAACTCTTTGAAAACATCATTATGATTAAGTCACAAAGCCAATTTGTACCAAATTGTAAATGAGTCAAGGTACTGTTAGGCCGTTTATTTTTTACATGCAGTACTTTTGAAAAGGTTCATTTATGTGAGCAGTTAAGACAATAAATATTGAATCTATTTGTAAAAAACCTGAAAGATGGGAGACCCATCTGATGTCTTTAGCCAAGTTTGATCTTTCTTTGCTGTGTTAGTAGAGAACAAGTGGCAACAAAATCAGATGTTTTGTCCTTTGATGGACTTCATTGTGTCTACCTATACTTTTTATACAAATCTGACTGAACGTCTTTATTTACCCCTCATTTTGTTTTTAGAAAGCATAGACAATCTTTTATAAGGACCTCAAGATAACTGAGCCTAGCATTTTAATCTACAATTTTAGGATATTGTGGACTGTCATCAGATGAAATATTTAATGGTTTTGTATAAGAACTACTTTGACTCAAACTAAGCAATCAGGGCTGTTGCTGTGATCGTTACTTAGTTTATTGTATCCATTGGAATTTGTGCTGGCAGGAGGAAGACCACATTTTGTGGTAAAAAAAAAAAAAACAACAATGATGCTAAAGTCAGACAAGCAGATTGAAATCTTATCTTGGACACTAGCTATTGTATGAACTTGGGCAAGTGACTGAACCTCACTTTCTTCATTTGGAAAATGGGGGTGGATTATATAGTCTTAACAGTCCTTTTCAGCTTCAAGTCTATGCTTTATGATTATATAAATTCTTTACCAGGGAATTCAAGGTATTTTGTTATTATCAACGCATTTATTATAATTTAGTGTTTTCTGCTTTTCTTATTTAAAAATAAGGGGGGCATTATGAATTATGATGAATTAAAATGTAAAACCATTGGCTTATTATGCCATGTCAGTAAAAAATACATGCGGCAGAGATTACAAACAGTACTCTGTGCTAAGCATACTTGATGTGGTTGCTTATATAGGTCTAAAATTTTCTAGAGCGCTGGTTAGAGGGGTAAGGGAGGGCCAGTGATAATGCAACACCACAGTAGGGAGGCTCATGCTACAGCTAAACACGACCCTTCTGTACATTTCAACAGAATTCTCATGGTTTTATATTTATTACCTAAAATATAATCTGCAGTTTTAAAAAAGGACATTATGTCCTTGAATTATAATTTAATTAATTTAAAAATTAAAATGAAAAATAAGACCACCTTTTCTGTGCCATTAGGGTACTTTTCTTTATCTAGCAAACCTTGTATGCACAAAATGGTAGTGAGATGCAACCTGTAGAAGAAAAAGAGTCAGGAGAGAAATATGAGCTATCTTCAGATATTTGAAGAACTGTAAAATAAAAGAGCATCTTGATCTCTATGGTAGAGAAAGCATGAGACTGAAAGTTGGGAGGCCTGAGTTGTGGTTGCCTGTGCTTGATCATTGTATTTCATACTTGAAGACTAAAATGACATAGCTATGTCAGGCTCAGTGTGCAATGTGTCCACCTGCATCTGATCAGACTAGTACAAGCTTGGAAGACTCTACTACAGTTGGGGAACAAATAGTCTGTGTGAACATTTGTGGTGAAGATGTCTCTAAATTTGTGTTTCTTGTATTTTTTTTAACTACTGTGATTCTGCTTCGGTCATAGAGCATAGCACCTTCTTTGATGTAGGCACACTGTGCTGGGTGGTCCTGTGTAAGTGTCTCCCGTGTCTCATAATCTGTTTCAAAGTTCTTCAGAGAGACTTGAGCGTGTTCTTATATTGCTTCTTCTGACCACCAAGTGAGTGCTTGCCTTGTATGAGTTCTCCATAATGGTTTTTTAGGCAGGTGTATATTTGGCGTTTGAACATGGCCAGTCCATTAGAGTTCCACTCTCTGCAGTAGAGTTTTAATGCTTGGCAGTTTAGCTCAAAAAAGAACTTCAGTTTCCAGTGCCTTGTCTCGCCAGCTGACTTGAGAATCTTCCTGAGCTAATTCAAATAGAAGAGGTTCAATTTTCTGGCATGTTGGTGGTAGACTGTTAAAGCTTCACAGGTATACCACAATGAGGTCAACACAACAGCTCTGTAGACCGTCAGTTTGCTAGGCAATCTAATACCTCTTCTCTCTCACGCTTTCCTTTGGAGCCTCCTAAACACTGAGCTTACTGGCAATGTGAGCATCAATTTCATCATCTATGTGTACATCCCAGAAAAATATACTGCCAAGGTAGGTTAACTTATCCACAACATTCACAATTTCTCCATTTGCTGCAACTAATGGTTCCACGTATGGATGGTGTGGTTCTGGCTGATGGAGAATCCCTGTTTTCTTGGTGTTGATTGTCAGGTCAAAATTAGCACAAGCAGGAGAGAATCAATCCATACTCTTTTACATCTTTGCCTCAGAGACTGCACTGAGTGCACAATCCTCTACAAGCAAAAAGTTGCACACCAAAGCTTCCTTCACTTTAAGTTTTGACTTGTAACCTTTTCAAGTTAAATAATTTATTGTCAGCACAATAGCAGACTATGATGCTATTTTTGTCTTCATTGAAGTTTTCCAACATGGGAGCAAGCACACAGCCCTGCTTTATTCCTTTGGTGACTGGGAAAGCTTAGGAACATCATCTGTTAGACAGAACCCATGTAAGCATGCCATCATGAAACTGACATACAATGCTGATGAACTTCCTTGGGCAACCATATTTTGCCACAATCTCCTACAAGCCTTTACAATTGATGTTATCAGAGGCCTTAGATCAGGAAGTGTTGTGTATTTTATTCTGCTTTATTCTACTCCTCGGATTTCTCCTGGAATTAGTAGGTAGCAAACACCATATTGACTGTTCCTCAACCCTTTCTGAAGTCACCCTGTCTCTTGGGTAGATGACCATCTTTTAGGCGAAGGATCCTCCTATTAAGGAGGACTCTGGCAAGAATCTTTCTGGCAATGACTAAGAGAAAGACTCCTTGTGAATGTTATAGGACAACCTATTTCCTTTTCCTTTATAGAGAAAGATGATGCAGGCATCCTTGAACTCTTGGGGGATGACCTCCTCTTGCCATATAACCCAGAAGATTTCAGTCAGCTTTTGTGTGAGCAGTGAACACCGTGCCTTGTAAATCTCAGCTGGAATAGAATCAGTACACTAGGCACTTTGCCACATGAGAAGACCCTAATGCCATTCAAAATCTCTTCTTCAGTTGAAAGTTCAGCTAGAGAGGAATTGACTTCAACCTGAGGTATATGGTCAGTGGCATCAGTATTACTTGATAACAGTCTGTTGAGAACACTATAGAAGTGTTCAGCCCATCTATCAGCCCAGCCATATCCTTAGCACTAATCAGTTTGGCTCTATCAGCACTAAATAGTTGAGATGCATTATAGGTCTTTGGTCTATAAATCATAAAAGTGCTTTGAATGGTCACTATCTGAATAAAACTGAATTTCATCTGCTTTCTTATTGAGCCAAGAATCCTGCATCTCTCTAAGCTTTGTTTGAACTTTACTTTTGATGGAGTTAAATGCTGCCTTAAAAACTATCCTTCTGGCAAACCCTGTGGAGTTCTTGTTTTTCATTTGGTAACTTCCGAATTTCCCCATCATTGTCATCAAACCAGTACAGATGTTTGCAAATGTTCTGGCCCAAATGAGTAAATATTGTGCTATGCATCAAATCTCTGAAAGTTCTCCACTCCTTTTCTATTCCACTCTTGAAAACTGTGTTGACTCAGCTTTCCCTCTAACTTAACAAATTTCACACTAGGAGAAGCTAAATCTGTTAACACTTAAGTCTTCTTGTCATCTTGCCTTGGAGCCACTACTTTTGTTGAATGGGAATGTTTGGCTTAGAGAGTATGTCTGTGATTGATTCTGCACTCTGAGCCAGCCGTTGCCTTCGTCCCTCTCACATCCTGTCTGTCTCTTCTCTTTATAGTGACATAGTCTGTTATATGCCAGTGTTTGCTACAAAGGTGCCTCTTTAATCTTTTGTTGCGTTTAGATAAGTGGAAGATAGTGTTGGTGATGAGAAGGTCATGAGACACAGGAATTTTCAGTAGTGACTGTTGCCATTCCTGTTTCTGACTCCATTTCCCCCAAGACCTCCCTGCCTTGTCTGATAGTCTGTGCCTACTCTGGCATTAAAATCACTCAGAATTACAAACGTGTTCTCTTTCAGCACATTGACAATGAGGGTTTCCAGGTCTTCATGAAATTTTTCTTTGACCTCATCAGGGTTTATCATGGTGGGAGCATATGCACTGACTGATGATGGTGGTATGGCACTTTATTTTTTAAAAACTAATTTATTTTAAATTTAAATGCTAAAACTTAAATATACAAGAAAAGAAAAGGAAACATAAATTTAAATACTAAAACGTAAATACAAAATAAGACAAGGAAAAAAGAATTGATATGTGCACAGTAGAATATAAGAGAGGATTCAAAATATATAACAATAAATTTCCGTTTGAATAAGGTCTATACAATAAATACTGCACACTATGTTCAGAAATGTCTGTCTTTGCTTCCTTGTAAGTTTTCTTTTATTCTGTGCTGTGTACTTTTTACTTTGTTCTTTTTTCACACTTCCTACTCCCCTCCTCCAAGAAGGCTACATTAAGTGCAGATGTATATAGATATAGATATAGGTATAGATATAAATATAAATACATATATACATACACACATACATATACACATACACAGACATACATACATATCCACATACATACACTTAGATATCTAAAAATCACATATAAACATATACATGCATATGCATCTGTATAAAACTATACCATACTTGTTTGTCCTCTGTTTCTCTGAGCGTGGATAGCATCTTCCTCCATAAGTCCAAGTCTTTCTGTATTTTTCTAAGTCCACCAACTCATCATTTCCTACATCACTGCAATATTCCAACCTTACACTGTTCAGCTATTTTAAATAATCAAGAACAGGATTTATTAATATGGCTGACATATAGGGCACTTTCTTACAAGTAGCAATTGCATTGTCATGAAACTTTCATTCACTTCTTTTGGGAAACATACAAGCTTGTTGACTAGATTAGTTTTGATTACAAAACCTATACCAGCTTCACAGCATTCCTCATCACAGGGATCACTCCAGAAAAACGTATATTCTATTCCACCTTTGGTTATTGGCCTTCATTTGCCAATCTTCTTTCACTAAGTTCTGCTATTTGGATATAATGCCTGCAACAAGAACTGTTCATCTTTCAGGTCTATTGGATTTTGTGTTGTCCATAGGCATGCGTACATTCCATCTACTAATGGTGAATGGAATGATGTTTGTAAAGTTTTTCTGCATGTGTGTGTGTGTGTGTGTGCGTGTGTGCGTGTGTGCATGTTTAAAGCACAGTGTAGGCTACCTGCTTGCCACAGTAAGCAGGCCATGGTTAGGTTAGGTAGAAGTAGACAATTTTTAGGGTACCTTTTTTAGCCTCTTCCTCATGCCAGGAAGTGAGCAGTGCAATCATTAAAAAAGACTACTCAGACAATCAGGTGGCTGCCAAATTGTACTGCTGCTTCAGTTGAGAATATAACCCGGTGCCCTGGACCACCTGGGTGAAGTGTGATAACTACAGCTCCCAGTGTATCTGCAGCTGCTGTTTCATCAGTTACTGTTGGCATAGGACTTTAAGGTAGATAAAAATGGTAAAATGGTATCGATGATATCTTTTGACTCACGCATAAATTGGATTTAAGTGAGTCAGAGTTATGCTAAGTTGTTAGCCTTACTCTCTCTTCCAGAGTCATCGGAGTCGAGTGGCAATACAAAAGCCAAGATGACTGGTGATGACTCAAGATGCAGTGGGTGACCTTGGAATCTTCGACGTCTAACCGAGTTCTAAGTGCTCCACAGCACCTGCTTTCCACTGCCTTCCTGGCCTATTGGAATAAATTGTTCATATCCACCTATTCCACCAGGGAATCACATGCTTGGGGTAGACATCCCTCCAGCTCACTGATGGATTTGAGGCCCATCAGTTACCCTCAACCTGGTTTAGCCCATCTGCTGAAATGGTTCTACTGTAGTGTGGCCACTGTGCATGCTATAGCTCCTTGGAGCCACAGGTGAGAGTGGGTGGCAGATGGATGCCAAAGCTGGAAAGCAGCCCTCATACCAGAAGTACTAGTCTTCCCTGAACATCTCCTACACCCCATGAGCAAATTACTACTCTAGGCCTACGTCTTTTCATCTGTAAAATTAGTATATCAGTGTATTAGTATAGTTTTATGGTCTGTTTCTTCTTCTCATTTAATTTTTCCTTTAAGAGTTTGGTGTGCATATGTTTAGTACTGATACTTCTTCATTGTCTGTTATCTTTTAATATAGTCTCCTTGATGATCTCATTAGGCCTATTTTGCTTTTACTTTCTCTGAAATCATGATTATTTCTGTTCCAGTCCCCTTATTTGAACTCTATGTATGTCTTTCTGTTTCTTGTAAACAGCATATTGTTGTGATTTCTAATGCATTCTGCTGTCTTCTTCCATTTTATGAGTGAGTTCATTCCATTCACATTCACATTTATGTTTACTAACTGTGTATTTCCCTCTATCCTATTTTCTTCTATTTATCCCTGTCACTTTTTTAACCTGTCCCTTCTCAAGTCTGTTTTGCCTTCTGGAATATCTTATACAAGCCTTCTACTATATTAATGTGGAAGTTCCTTCAGAGCTGTGTAATGGCAAGCAAACAAGTACTTAGCACCTTGTTTCAGTTGAACCTTGCTCTTGATTATATCAAGTCTTTGTTAAGAACCAGGACTTGTGAAACCCACAGTGGGAGGTACTTGCCAAAGACAGGAACAGGAAGAACATAAGAGGTAGGCAGAACATGGAGGAGCTAATGACCTAATAAGGAGTTGCCCAGGCTGAGAAAGGGCAGAACTGAGAAGGGAACATTTGTGGTGGCAGAGTTGAAAAGGAGAAAATTTGTGGTATCCCGGCACTCTGTTTGTCTGTTCTATCTTTGTTGATTTGTGTTTGTAATACTTCATACAGAAACCCTGGGACCTTACTGAAAGCCCTGAAAGAGAATTTTCTTGTTGTCTGTTTACAGAAGTCTTGGAGGAGGGTTTCAGAGGTTCTGGGACTATACTGACAATTTGTGTTGAATTCTCAGACTTTGTGGGTCTGTGCTGATTTCACAGATAGAAAGTGAATTGATGATGGTGCCAGCAATGTGAATGAATGTTTTGGCTCTGTTAAACTCTGTCTCAGGAACAGTGAAGGACTTGAGGTGGACTGGACACTGTGAGCTTCAGTATGGAACAGGAACTGGGAAAGGAGCTAGACAAGAAGCTGAGAGCCGTCTACCTTTGAATCCAGGTGACAGTTGGGTAAATTCAGGCAAAAGCTGGGACCATGGAAGAGTACTGACTGAGAAGATCCTGATTTACTGTGGCCTAGGGATCGAAGAACTTTGTACTCTGTACTGTGTACCTATTAAGGGTGATTGGAAACTAATCTCCAATCAAGAGGAGAGAAGATTTTTTTCACTCAGAGATTAAGACAATGTGACCTAGGGGTGGAGAACTTTGACCTTTGTACTTTGTGCTCCTTAAGGAGGCTTGCTTCTTAAGGATGATTGAGTTAAGGACTTACTGAATGATATCTTTTGTTTAAAACTGTGGTCGCTTTAGTGATAGGTTGTTATGTTATAACATTGTGAATGCTGTAGTTTGGTTACTGTGAGTGTTTTGCTTTAGTTTATTGCTGAATAAATAGAGAGTTCACTATACTATGTGATCAGAACTTTAAAGCTGTTTACAGCAGCAGTGCTCTGGGGAGCTGCTTTTGCTTGCCTTTACAAACTGTTTTGTTGTCTATTTTTTTTCTGTTTATATCCCCAGTGTTTTACACTTGGTAAGCACTTAATAAATGCCTTTTAGTCATTCATGCACTCATTCATGTGAAAAAAGAAGCTGCCAGTATAAACACAGGCAAAGAAGAAACTAAATTATTTTTGTAGACAGTATGATGGTCTGTTTAAAAGTCCCAAAGGAGTTTTAAATTTATCAACATTTCTATATATTGCCCACAAAAATCAACAAGAAAAGATAGAGAATTTGCATCCAAAATAACAACAGAATATATACAATATTTGTGAATCTGCATATCTAAAAGTACCACATTGGGGGGTGGCTAGGTGGCCCAGTGAATAGAGCACCAGCCCTGGAGTCAGGAGGACCTGAGTTCAAATTTTGCCTCAGACACTTAACACTTACTAGCCATGTGACCTTGGGCAAGTCACTTAACCCCGGTTGCCCCCCAAAAAGCAAAAAATAAAATTAAAATAAAATAAATAAAAGTACCACATGACTGGAGAATAAATATCCTGATTTTTCAAAACAGGAAAAAAGTGTAGTCAGTCAACTAGTACATATTAGGCACCTACTTTGTACCCAGCACTGTGCTAAGCACTGGGAATATAAAGAAAGACAAAAGCAAAACACTAGAATTTTGAGCTTCATTCAAATTCTAAGTGAATTTCAGACTGTATTATTAAAAGGATAGTTTTCTGAATATTTAAAATTGAATATGATAATAAAGTAGCTTCATCAAGAAAAGATCTCAACAAACTTAATCGTATTTTCCCTTTTCGTAGAAGAGGGAAATTCTGTTGGTATAGTGTAATTATACTTCAGCAAAGTATCTGACAAAGTCCTTTAGATTATTCATGTAGTTGAGATGGAGAGAGGAAGGTTTAGATTATGATACAGGTAGGTTCAGAACTGGTTAAATGAGCCTATCCAAAAAGTAGTCATTCAAAGGGCAGATATCAGCTTGGAACAGGTGGTCATTATTAAATATTCAGAAAACTATCCTTTTAATTAAATTTAATTAAATTTATTTCAGAGGAATCTATTGTTTTGCACTTAGATTTTAAAATCAGTTTCAGAAAATATGAGATAAAGACATAACTAGATAATATTGCTTGCAAAAAAAAGAACTGAGTCTTTTAGTGAACTGAAAATTGAGTATGAGTCATTATCACATGGCAAATTCTTAAAAATTAGTACTGTCTTAGGCTACAATGAGAAGTGCATTTTGCCATGAAGGAGTGAACTGATGTTCTTGCTTTATTCTGGTCAGATCATACTTGAAGTATTATTTTTTAATTCTCTAGGCTTTGGTGGACTTCTGGGTATCACATTTAGAAAAGAAATTCATAAGATGATGGGCGTGTTCAGAATAAGAAAACCTGAACATTTGGAGGATTGGAAATCATACTATGCAAGGAACAATTGAAGGAATTGTGGATTCTTTTCCCAGAGAAGATATGGTAACTTATCAAATATTTGAAAGGGTTTCATATGGAAGAGGGTTTAGGCTGTTGTAAAGGGGATTCCTCTTGAGATATGCATTGGACTAATTGGCCTTTAGGCCCCTTCCAGCAAGTCTAAGATCTTGTAATTTTTTTTCTGAATACTTCAAAAATCTTTTTCCTGGGCAGCTAGGTGGTGCAGTGAATAGAGCACCGGCCCTGGAGTCAGGAGACCTGAGTTCAAATCCGGCCTCAGAAACTTAACACAAAAACTAGCCATGTGACCTTGGGCAAGTCACTTAACCCCAACTGCCCTCCAAAAAGAAAAAAGAAAAAAAATCTTTTTCCTTTCAATCAAAGGTGAGAGGTAGTATGGTGCAGTGAATAGAGGGCTAGCCTTGGAGTCAGAAAAACCTGACTCACTCTGACTTAGATTAACTACATGACCCTAGTAAGTAAGTTATTTAACAATTCAGTGTTCCAAGTAGCTCTCTAATGGCAAAGAAATAACAGTACAGTGAAAAGGAATGCTGGATTTTGAGATGCAAATTATTTAACTTCTGGATCTTAATTTCTTCATCTGTAAAATTGGCAGAGTTGTGTTAGACAACCTTCCATCTCTAAATCTGAATTCTATATTGCAGATTCCCAGTCTATGTTGGTATAAGGAGTTTCTATGTCAGAAATGCCCACTGAAAAAGTCTAGATTACATATCTGTGCTCAGCATCTTTCCTTTTGATTTTAATAACTCAAAGGTAAGATGGCAATTTCTTCCAACATTCCTGTCACATTCATAGCACCAACCATCCTTGTGGTCAGAATTCAAAATAGTAGTTACCTTTATTAGTTTCTCTACCTTATTGAGGAATAGTCATTCCTCATGTGTGCACAAAGCATATCAGGGCATGATGCACCTCTTATTGTAGCCTAGGATAGTATTAATTTTTAAAATATCTTATTCTTATGCTATAGCAGAATACAACTTCAAACAGATGATTAAATAATGGAGTTTTCTGAGGGGTGGAGCCAAGATGGCGGCATAGAAGCAGCAAAGTTTTGCAGCTCCCACACAGCCACCTTAAAGACTCATAAAATACGACTCTAAACAAATTTCAGGGCTCTAAAACTCACAAAAATACAGAAAACACATCTCTCACTGAAGGCAGCTCGGCAGGAGGGGCTCAACACGGTAGGCTGGGAGCCAAGGCCAGCCCAGCCTGAAACCAAAACCACGGCCAGACCCCAGGGTGATGGGGAGGAGCTGAGCCACAGCTTGAGTCTACAGGAAAGCAGATCTGCAGCACCTGGAGCAATCTCCACGTTTATCAAGCCAGGAAAAATAAGGCTTAGAGAAAGGTTAGTGGAATTCAAGCTTTCAGGCTAAATTTGGGAGAGGAAAAGCAGTTTAGCCAATCTGTCCCCAGGGCAAGGAAGCAGTGGGAATAGGTAGGATCTGCTGCAACTAGCAACTGCCTCTGCTGGGCTGTTTCAGAGCGCCTGGCCTGCCAGTTGCAGGAGGGCTGAGACAATTGATCAGAGCCAAGGGCTCTTGCATTGAGTGGCCTGGATCTGGATCATGGTCTTGGGTGGTGGTCCTGGGATGTGCCTTCAGCAAGCCAAAGCTGGTGGGGGCTGTAGCACCCCCCCAATAGCTCTGGCAGCTGTGAAAACCCCAGCGATTTGGGACAGAGCTTTCCCCCCTGGAAGCAGAGTTCCACAGAGCTAAAAAAAAAATCAAGAAATTAATTGACTGGCCAACATGAGGAAAAGGAAGCAAAATAAGAACAGCATTAAAACTGTAGAATTCTTTTTTTGTGGACAAAAGGAAACAAAGCATGGAACGGGAGGAAGACAACACAGTCAGAACTCCCACACCAAATGCTTCCAAGAAACATGAATATTGCTTACA
>CM053596.1:231606872-231634904 GCA_028646575.1 Pseudocheirus occidentalis | reverse complement strand
AGGAGAGTAGGGGGCATCGGGATGAGAGGGGGGATGACGGAGGGTAGGGGAGGGTCTGGGGGAGGGTTGCTGGAAGCACACACTTCAGTAACGGGAAAGGGATAGGATAGAGAACAGAACAAGGGAAGGGGGATAGGAAGGAGGGACATATAATCAGCCTCTCACAGTATGTCCACTGTGGAGATGTCCTGTGTAATTACACATGTACAGCCTGTATTGAATTGCTTGTCCTTCCAGTGTGGGTGGGTGACAAGGGAGGAACCAAACGAGTCTAGTATTTAAAGCTCTACAATACATGCAACTGGGAATTAAGATATACAGAGACTGGGCTAGGGAGACCCTCCTTGCCCTACCAGAAAGTTAGAGGGGTGTTGGAAAAGGGCACAAAAGAGAGAACAGACTGCAGGAAGGGGTATTCAGTAGGTTTGCTCTTTGGGGTTTGGGAGTAGGCAAAAGATGGGGAGAAAATATGTTACTCAAAATCTGGTTGAAATGAATGATGTAAACAAGAAAATAAATTTTAAAAATTAAATAAAAATGTATGAATTAATTCAGTAATATTATTAGTTCGAAATAAAAGTCCACATGTGCTTTTTTTTTAATCCATTCTGAATTTTCTCCCTCTCTCCAGGCCCTCCCCCACCCACTTGAGGAGGCAAGAAATATAATACGCATTATATATATTCCTGCAAAACATTTCCTCATAAGCCTTGTTGTGGGGTGGGAGGGGAGCAAGAAAAAATAAAGTGAAAGAAAATGTTTTAATCAGCACTCAGAATTCATCGGTTTTCTCTCTGGAAGTAGATGTCATTTTTTCATCATAAGTCCTTTGAAGTTATCATAGATCACTGTATAGATCAGAGTATCTTAAGTGCTTCAGTTTTATAAGATTTTGAGTTCTAAATTTTCCCTCCTCCCTGCACTGTTCCCTCCTCAGTATGGTATGCAGTCTGATTATTAAACATATTTCCACATTAGTCATGTTGCAAAAGAAGAATCAGAACAAAAGGGAAAAACCATGAGACAGAAAAGACAACAGAGAAAATAGTCTGCTTCAGTCTACATTCACACTCCACAGTTTCTTCTCTGGATGTGCACGGCATTTTCCACCATGAGTCTTTTGGAATTGTCTTAGATTGTTGCATTGCTCAGAAGAGCTAAGTCTAACAAAGTCAGTCATCCCACAATGTTGCTGTTGCTCATTTCACTCATCATCAATTCGTGCTAATCTTCCATATACTATGAAAATATTATTCATAGTATCAGTTTTCATGGTAGCCAAGAACAAGAAGCAAAGTAAATGCCTATCAGTTGGAGAATAACTAAACAAATTGTGGTACATTAATGTAGTGAAATATTACTGTGAGGTAAGAAAGTATGAATATAATGAATGCAGAGAAGCACTGAAATATCTACATGAACTTATTCAAAGTAAAGGAAACCAAGGCAATAATATATACAACTATAACAATGAAATAGAACAACTACCACAAAGTAATAAAAAAAAGTATTGCAAAATTTTAAAGAAAAAGTGTGGCCCTAAAGAGGTAAAAGGACTCTTTTCTGGGGCAGATCCATGAATGTGGAACATAACATATATTTTTAGATTGTTTGGTAAATTCATTGGTTTCACTGACTTTTTTCCTCTTTATTTTATTTTTTAAAATCTTTGTTATGGAGCAGAGGGAGGAATGAAGATATAAGAGAGATGTAGAGAAGAAGAGTTGAGAATGTATTTTCTCAGAACTGTAATGAAACGGGATCCTTTGCTGACTGGTAGGTGGGAAAGCAAGGTGTGGAAGGTTTGAACAAAGAACAAAGTTTTAGTACAGCAGCTCTGGGGAATAAAATAGTCAAGTGAGAAAAAATAAAAGGAGGCGATCAAAATCTAGCTAAAATTAGATAATAAAGTAGATAACGTAGTAAATCTACTCAGCACAGTTGTGTGACTTCCTCCAGCATAGTTGAAACACACAGACAATAGGAAGGGAGCAAATCGATGTTAAGGGCAAAGCAAAGTTGGAATTTGGTAGGACAAGGGGGCAAAGGATTTGAGAATAGAGAGCATTGTAAAATTGAGCTAGTTAGCTATGGCTTCAAAACTGGGAAAGAAAGAGAATGAAGCCAAACTAGGAGCAATATCCTAGGAAAGCAACAAAGAATGGAAATCTTGTTTAGAGAAAACATTGCTTTGGGAGGACTAAACTATAGGAAGATATTAAATAATAGGAAATGTCAAGTGATCAGACAGTAATTTCAGAAATTTTTTTATCATGAAAATGAAACATTTATGGGGAATGGCATAATCACGTGTGATAACTCCTATGTGTACATACATGAGACATACTGAAATTTTAGGTCATAGAGGTTGGCAAACTGGAAATCCAGGTTATTTGGAGGAGCAACAGCATATATATAGAAATCTCCTAATATAAGGATGGAGGTTGGTATGGAAAGGATGGTGATAAGCCAAGTGATGAATTCTTTGAAAAAGAATGACCCCTTGCCCTACTAGAAAGTTAGGGGGAGTCATGGGGGAGGATATGAGAGAACAGATTTGGGGAAGGGGTATTCTGTAGGTTTGCTATTTTGGGGTGGGGGTAGGGGAAAGATGGGGAGAAAAGTTGTAACTCAGAATCTTGTGAAAATGAATGTTGAAAACTAAAAATAAATTAATTTTTAAAAAAGAGAGAATGGCCTTGTAGCCAGAAGATAAATGCTATAAGAATCTACATAAAGTAATATATTTGAATAGAGTAAACCTCAAAGAAGAAGAGGTTAGACTTGATTCAGTAGGCAAGAGCCATTGAGTAATAGAACATGATATAGCATTATACAGAATGCATTGGAGGAAAGTGAGACTATGAAAAGAAATAACACCTTGTAGACAATTGTAGTGAAATAAATGCTGTGTACTGACAGTGTGAATAAAGATAAAGCACAAGAGATACTGCAAAACAAGAATTGTCAGTTGATCAAATTGCATTTGGATTGAAACCACAGAAGTGGTATCTTTAATTTTGTCACTGTGTAACTTGAGAAGTAAAGGACAAAGAAGAATTACAAGTTGCTTTAGCTCTTTGATATGAAAATATATTTGCTCTTAATTATTTCTCACTTGTTTTTCATTTTGGTTTTATTCCAGGTTACCCACTCACTCATGGGAAAATGGATAATTCTAACCCTTGGAGAACTCGGATCTCACAGCATTTAGACCTTACTTTAAGTCCTCTAACTTCCATTTTAACATCATAGAACTTGCTGAAAGACTGAAACTAGATATTTTGTTTAAAAAAAAACTTCAGAATGATTTTGTGAATTATCATGACATAGCTGTCGTGTCCAAAAAGACTGAGACAACCAATAGATGCTATGCCCAGGACTAGTGTCTTCTGCAATGTGACTTTTCATTCAAACTCACATGTGCACTAGCTACTGTATCTTGGCAATATATCCCAGCATCAAGTTTTATTTCCTTTTTCAAAAAATAAAACCACTACCCAAAATTAGCAAGTTATTACTGAAATCTGAATGTCAAAACGTACACACGCTACGTGAAGAAACTAGGAAATCTAAGTTGAACCAGAACCTCGTTGTGAATTCAGACCTCCACTAAGTGGATCTTAGGTTATGGCAGCAGCCTACAGGCTTGTGGTTAGCACTGTGAACTATTACAACAGTGTAGTCATAGATCAGCGTTTTCAGCAGGCTATACATTATTGCACTGGAACTTGCCAGACCTTCAGACATGGAGTTGACTGTATTGTGGTACATCATAGTGTTTGTGCAGAGCTCTTGCATATCCCTGTCTCTGGTGTCAAAAATGCAGCACATGCTCCTATATTTCTACCTGATGAAAATGGTCTTTCCTTGGCTGAGAGTGAAGAAAACCATCAAATCCTCCCTGGTATACCTAAGGTCAAGAAGGTATCTGTGGTGCAAAGCACCTGCAACCTAAAAGATATTGCAGGAGAAGCAATCAATTTTGCCAGTGGAAAAATCAAGGAATTTTCCCTTGAAAAACTCAAGAACTCTAACCATGTGACTTACAGAAAGGGAAGAAAAGTTAAGAGTGATTCATTTAATAGGCGGTCAGTTGATTTTGACCTGATCTTTGGTCATTATGGCAATGATGGAAACTATCCATCCTTTGGTTTACTCCGGAGTTCCTCACTTGAGGAAAAACCTGTACCCCATAGTAATTCACTTGAAACAAATATGACTTCTTTGTTTCTCCAAAATTTGTCTGAAGAGAATCTGATCACCCAGATATTGGAAAAACATAAGCTGGATAGCCCTTCTTCTGGGACAGATATAAAGATGTGCTTGGATATCTTGCTTAAATGCTCTGAGGACTTGAAAAAATGCACAGACATCATAAAGCAGTGTATAAAGAAGAAATCAGGGAGCAGTATTAGTGATGGAAGTGGTACTGATTCATTTTCAAGCTCTGAAACTATCTACATGAATGTAATGACCAGATTGGCTTCCTATCTAAAAAAGATACCATTTGAATTCTTGCATCCTGGACATACTGAGAATACAGACTTGACTGAATTTATTAGTAATTTGCCAAACTTAAAGCCAGCTCCCTTCTCCCCAATATTTGGCACTGAACAACCCCCTAAATATGAGGATGTTGTCCAGTTAGCACCAGAACCAGGGCAGTTCCATTCAGCTGAATTTCAAGAAGACAAACATAATAGTATTAAAACTGGAATAATTAAGTCTCTCCAGAATAACCCCACAAAAGGTCCTTCAAATTCCTTACGAAGTTTAGAGCTTACTGACCCCAGAACTATGGAAACTATCCAACTTAAACCACAGGCTTTGACTATGAATCCTTTAGAAGGTGTTTCTTCTACTGACTTTATGGAAACTCTTTATATTGAGGAAGAGTCAGATGGGAGGAAAGTGCTTGATAAGGAAAAAAGAACTGAGAACAGCTTTAATCAGGAATGTTTAGAAATGAACAAAGCTAAATCAGAATTTATTGACCCAAATAACAGTCTTGAAAAATCTCCTACCTTAGTACAAGCTGAAACTCTTGGCAAGGTCTTTGAAAAATCAATGTTTGCTTTATCAAAGGAGGACCCTACACCCAGAGTCACTAAAGTTGAAGAGAGAGATCACATAGGTATTATAAAACCTAATAATCAGGAAGAGATAGATAAACTATTATTGGACTTGGAGTGTTTCTCACAGAAAATGGAGAACACACTAGGGGACCCTCTTGCCAAGAATTGTGACACTAAATCTTTAAATAACCATAATCCTTTGGCTGAGCAGACGACTTTGATTCTTGAGCCCAAATCTAATGACTCTTCACCCTTAGAAAAATCTACTTCTTCCTGTTTGACAAGAATTATTGAAACCAATGGACATAAAATAGAGGAAGAGGATCGTGCCCTCCTGCTGCGTATCCTAGAAAGCATTGAGGACTTTGCTCAAGAGCTAGTTGAATGCAAATCAGGCAGAGGAAGTTTATCACAAGAAAAGGAAATGATGCAAATTTTGCAGGAAACTTTGACAACTTCCTCCCAGACTCGATCATCAGTATGTCAAAATCACACAAGTGATAAAACCAAAGATAGTACTGCAGTGGTTTTGATTCAGCAGAGCCCCGAGGTAATCAAGGTAAGACCAACAATCTTGTGTCTTTAAGGTTCACCAAAGAAATACATAGAAAATAAACGCACATGAAAAATGCCTTGGTTGACTATGTTAGTGTTGTTTCTACTGTGAAAATACCTGCCTTAGAATAATAATAGTTTCAGTGACTTCAGCCAGTCAACCAAGTATTGGGATCCATTTCCCAGTACTGTGCAAGTTTCTCCAGGTGATGCAAAAGAAGTGTGAGACATGGTGCCTACCTTTGGGGAGTTAATAATCTAGGTAAAACTAACACACACAAAGCAATTAGAGAAAAGTGTATTGCTGATCAATGTGGTCCTGACTTATAGGAGTGCATTTAAACAAGTGTCTGATTAATCCCTGAAAATGGCTAACAAGTAATTTCTTACAAGAGAAGAAAAAGGAGACAGCAAGTATTTTTTACCACAACAAAAAAAGTTGTAGTGAGTCTTACCATTCTTTATATTGTTAACACTTGGAGTATACAGTACTAGTTATCAAGTATATATCTAACCTAGCCTACCATCATGGCTTTGGGAAATTATGGGAAAAGAAATGGAAGGAGACCATCTTCATCTTTAGTATATATTAAGAATATCCTTTCACTATGCCAGTGGTGAAAGAAAAATTGCTCTAATTTTCTTTTGGCAGCTTTTGAACACTTTATACTAAATAAAGGCACAGTATTAGGATGCCTCTTCTGTCTTCCTCTTCTGTATGACTTTTCTCTTTTCTTTCTTCCCCTTTCCCCCATTTTCCCTTCAAATCTAAAGAAATAAATGGGATACTGGGTTCCTAGCTTTTTTGTTTTTTTGGCACCAAGGCTTCCTTTGGCAGTTTGGTGGCGCCAATGGGACCTCTTCTAATAATACTGCTTTTAGATGCATAAAATAAAATATATAGAATTGCCAGCCAATTATATTAAAATACAGTTATCAGTTTGTTTTTTTTTAATGAATTCATGATCCCTTGTAGTAGACTCCCAAAGGTTTTGTGGATCCTAAATCAGCTACCTTCACTACAGAGATATAAACTAGTCTAGTGAGTCAGGGTTAGAATAGGTAGTAAAGGGGTGGCTAGGTGGTACAGTGAATTAGAGCACCAGCCCTGAAGTCAGGAGGACCTGAGTTCAAATCAGGCCTCAGACATTTGACATGCTTACTAGCCATGTGACTTTGGGCAAGTCACTTAACCCCAGTTGCCCTCCAAAAAGCCCAAAAAAAGAATACGTAGTAAACCTGCAGATTTTTAGAGCTATAATGATCTTTGTTGTTGTTATTCTGTTGTTTCGGTCATGTCCAACTCTTCATGACCCCATTTGGGGTTTTCTTGGCAAAGATGCTAGAGTGTTTTGCCATTTCTTTCACTCATTTTACAGATGAGGAAACTGAGGCAAACGGGGTAAGTGACTTGCCTAGGGTAACACAGTATCTGAGGCTGGATTTGAACTCAGGTCTTCCTGACTCCAAGTCTGATGCTCTAGCTGGTGTACCACTTAGCTGCCCAAAAAATAATCTTAGAAATTATTTATTCTACCTCTCAGTTTTACAAGTGAAGAAAATTGGAAAAGGAACATAGTTAATGGTAAACCAGTACTAGGATTAACATCTTTTATTTTCAATCCAGGATTCTTTTCATGGTGCCATTTTACCACTTTTCTGATCTCTTATTATTTCCTACCTTAAGTCTTTCAGGTTATTATACCCACCTTAGAGTGTGTCTTTTGGAACCATGAGAAAGTAGGAAAAGCTTAGGTGCTAGGGCTACAATTTCAAAGAAGAAATGAAAGAAAATAATGTTCTGAATTAATATTTAGAATTCAAGGTTTTTTTTAAATGAAGATTACAGTCATTCAGGCATTTAGTAATTAACTATAAACTTATTTCTTGTGAAAATCTTATTTCATTAAGTAAGTCATGAGGGAAATGCAACATTAGGTATCATATTTTTAAAAAGTAAAATGACTCAAGGCTAAGAGTTATTCACAAGATAGACAAAGCTAACAATTGGCCATGTTAATACTGTCTAGTATGTATTAGTTAGAATTCTTGCCTGACGGTCTTTTTAAACCAGATATTAAGTAAGTACCGGTTGTGTATTATGAAAGAGAGGAAGATGGCAAATAATCTAAGAAGGTTGAGAGTATATACAAATCCTAACCATGAAAAGAATCCTGGTATGGAAATAAAAGACCCTAGATGTCATTTCTAAGATCAGAAGAGCAAACTTTTGGCAAGATATAGTAACATAGTCTCTTGTTTAAAGGACTTTATATTTCTCTGGAACATCCCTACAAATACAGTATATGAAAAATGAGAAATCTCAAAGTGTTGGGTAGCAAAAGAAACACTTATGTCATGGAAAGTCTTAGAGGCTTTTAATTTAAAAGTCCTTAGTTTTCCCTTCCCCCGCCCAAATGATCCCCTTCCTTATTATTCTGTTCTACCAGATCACTTGCTTTCATACCTTTTGTCTGATACTCTGTTTCCAACTCAGCAATAAAACTTGAAACTGAAAGGAACCTTAGATGTTTTCACATTATTGTCAACTACTG
Source organism: Pseudocheirus occidentalis (assembly GCA_028646575.1). Classification (NCBI taxonomy): domain Eukaryota; kingdom Metazoa; phylum Chordata; class Mammalia; order Diprotodontia; family Pseudocheiridae; genus Pseudocheirus; species Pseudocheirus occidentalis. The sequence goes on along the minus strand of CM053596.1, from coordinate 231,626,716 downwards.
GAACTTCTTTGATGACCTAAAACCTCGTTTCTTTTCCCTGTGACTACCATCAGATGCTTGAAGACAGCAGTCCTCTCTCCTCTAAATGTTTTTTTCCAGGCTAACTGTCCTCAGTTCATTACACCGTTCCTCATGACGATCGACAGTACTCATCACATACCTCCTTGACATCCACTTGCTCCCTAAAGCCTTCCCCACTTACATAAGCAGGTACTTAAGATTTTCTCTCATCCCACTTTAAGAAATAGACATGGATAGGGAAATGTATGAAGTACAATTAAGGGGAATTTCTCTTAATAGATATTGGTTTTTTTCAGTGTTGTTCCAAAAATATGATACACAAACCTAAACCAAATACTTTAGATGTGGTCTAACAGAGTAAAGTGAAACTTTACCTTTTGTTTCTTCTTGATGAGAGAAAATAGAAACAAAGTAGAAGTTATATTTATTTTCTTGCTCACTGTCATTTAGTAAGAACTCTCTTGATTTCCAGAACAGTGGACATGCCCTCTCCTTATTCTTTTTCGTGTGCCCAAAATAGCTTCTTTTTTTTAAGTTATTTTTTTCTTCTTCAAATTATTCAGAACTTTAGTCTTCCTGATTTCCTAAAGTATCCTGCTTCCCTTTTGATTTGGCCTCTCATACACACACACACACACACACATGTATGTATGCATGTATGTTTGTATGTGTACTTATATACATGTTTACATTTATATTCCATCTTTTGTACATTTTCTTTTTAAACTTGAGCTTGAATTTCTTATTTTGCTATTTTGTACTCTTTAGACATTCCTTTGTTTAATCTAATCACCAGTAATTCCTTGCCAAGATACAAGCCTACATTACCCCCACCATAAACCTTCACTCCTAAGCACATGCTACTACATTCCAGTCAATTTGGTTACACAATCATGCCAATTAGTTCCTTTCACAAAGTTATGTTATCTGATGTCACCTGGGTGCTAAGGCTGCATGGTGATCCTTTTGTTATTGCCCAATGACCGATACTTTCCACAACTGCTTGAAACCTCCCATTCTCTCCTCAGGCCTCCAACACCATCTCTTTTCTCCTTGTTCCTTTGAAGCACAGGATATTGACTGCTAGTTTCCTAGGACGAGAACTGGGCTCCCTTAGTCTGTATCTCAAAACTCCTCTACATCATCCCCCATTCTCTACTCCTTTATTCTCCTTCAGAGACGTGTTTCTCCTTGACAAAGCAGCCTCTTCACTACTGCTCCAAGAGCTTGCCCTCTCAATCTTTTCCTCATTTTCTCTTGATTGTATTCAATCTCAGCTCATTCTCTGCTTCCCTGATGTTTATAAACATGCCCAGATCCCCATCCTTAAAATACCTTTACCTAATGTTACTATCTCTTCTAGCTCTTATTGTATATATCTTCTCCCTTTAACAGTCAAACCCCTAGAAGAAGCTGTATATACCCTCCCTCTGCTTCCTTTCTCTCACTCACTTTTCAGACTTTTTGGTATTACTTCTGATGCCACTATTTAACTGAAATTGCTCCATTCAAGATAACCAGTGATCTCTTAATTACTAAATCTGATCATCTTTCCTCTGGCCTCATGCTCGACTTCTCTATATCTTTTGACATGAATGCTTTCTTATCCTTGTTAATCTCTTCTCCCTTCGTTTTCATGATACTCCTCAACGAGTTCCCCTTCCAGAGTAAACTTTTTTTTGAGTAGGTAAAAAAGGCCACTCTTTGCCTTATTTCTTACCTAGCCTTAATCTCTGAATGGGTATTGCCTCATAAACTGAGACCTGGGAAAGAGTTTAAAAAGACCAACATCTCCCACTGCATCTGGGGCTGTTTCCCATTGTCCTGATCTGTGTCTTGCCACTGGATCCAGATGGCTGTGGAGGAGAGAATGAGAATGCACAAGCCTGCTTCACTTAAATCCAGTTCACTTGCTGATGTCATTGGTCCTCTTCAAGAACAAAGGACAAACAACAACTCCTCTTCCTGGTTATTCCTTCCCCTGTGTGACCTTACCTTCTGAGTCTGCTTTATTGAATGATGATCCATGTCCCACCCCTTAATACTAGGTGGGCCACAAAACTCCTTCCTGTTTTCTTTTATTTCACCAAACCCTCTGTCAGAGATCTTATCAGCTCCCATGGATTCAGTTGTAATCTGTAGCAGCTGCTTAACTCAGTAGCCTAAGGACCAGCCTTAGGCGGTATTCTAAGGAGGGACTAAGTTGGGAGAGAGGTATACAGCAGCTGACCTTTATTGTATTGTAGTGTCCTCTTTATATACCCTAGAACCCTAGAGCTAGCATGATTATCACGTGTGCCAGAGGGGAACTGATCAATGGAGGAGGAGCCACCCCAGCTGTTTCAACTACCACTCATCAGGCAAGTAATTTCACGAGAAATCTCCCTGTGAGCTTAGCAACTGAGCTGTGACCCTCAGCACCACAGGTGCTTTTTGACTCACATTGATCCCTACAGTAATCAATTTATATATTACTCACAAATTTGTATATGCAAACACTGACTTCTCTTCCGAATTCCAGTTCCACATTATCTACTGCATGCTGTACTTCTGTACCTGAATATCCCATAGGCATGTCAAACTCAACATGTCTCATACATGTTTTATTATCTTTCTCCCATTACACTTATCCCTTCTCCATATTTCCCTATTTCCATTACTTCCTTCTAGTCCCCCAAGTTCATAGCCCCAGAGTCATGTACTCTTTATTGTCCATTCTTCATTCATTCCCTATAGTGGGCCAAACTTGACTGAGGACAGTTAAGGTTCAGGATTGGAATGAGATGAAACACTCATCAATCACCTGACGGTTATAAAAAGGAAAATTACTTAATCATAGAAAAACTATTTGACAAGGATAGGTTCAGTAGCCCCCCTCAGCTCCATAGAGGAACCTCTTTGGTCAGAACACTTTTGACTTTCATGACAGCATCACATTTGTCGGGTATGAATGGTGCTGCCTCCTTGTGGACTGGGCTTTTTATGCCACCAGTCACTGAGATTTTGTGTCAATAGTTTGAAACCTTCTCCCTTGGACCAACCAGGCAATAGGACAATGGCCTTACCTTTTAGGGGAAAAATGACCCCTAAAAAAAACTGACCCAACCATTATGTGGTCTAGCCATTATAGAAACCCTAGCATATATTACTCCTGCTCCACCTTCATCACTTCCAGAAAGTATCCAAAGTCTTATCATTTCTTTCTCTATAACATCTGACAGCTATCCCATTTCTCACAGGCCTACAACCCCAGTTCATGCTCTTAATGTTTCTCATTTAGTGCAATGGATAAAGGACTGAATGTGGAATCTGGTAGATCTGTTTGAATCTTGCTTCAGAAACTCTGTGACCATGGGCAAACCAGATCTTGGTTTCATCTGTAGTGTAAAAGAGTTGAATTTGATGACCCCGGTGGTCCCTTCTAATTCTAAATCTCTGATTCTTTGGGCCTATGGCCCATTGGAATAACCTCCTATTTGGTCTCCCTGCTTTCTAGGCTTTCCCCTTTATAACCAACCTTCATACAACTGCCAAAATAATTACCCTAAAGCACACTTCTGATCTTGTAACTCCAGTGCTTAAGAACAGTCAGTGATTCCTGATTGGTGGCTCTAGGGCACAATATAAATTTCTCTTTTTGGAATTTAAAGCTATTTGTAACTTGATTCCAAGCTTCCTTAACATACTTATTTTACATTACTTCCTTTTCTTCCTCTCTCTCTCTCTCTGTCTCTCTCTCTCTTTCCCTCTCTTTTTATTTCTCTCCCTCTCCCTCTCTCCTGCTTCTTCCTCTTTCTTCCCCCTTTTTTTCCCTCTCTCCCCCTCTCTCTTTCTCTTCTCCTTCCATATACATGCCCACACATGTTATGTGGTCTAGCCAAAATGATCCATTTTCTATTCCCTAAAATGCATTACCATAGCTCCTACTGCCATACCTTTTGTACAGGATACCCCTCATTTGTGCTGCCTCCTCTTTTCTAATTGAGAATATATGGGTTCTTTCAGTGCTGAGCTCAGGTGTCAAGTCAGCAAGTGTCTAATAAATGTCTACTGTGTGCCAGGCATTGTGCTAAATAAGCACAATACATAGATGAAAAGTCACTGCCTTCAAAAGAGCTCACATTCTAAGGGGGGGGGGGGGAGAGAAAACATGCCACTGTGTACTTGCATGATGTATACAGAATAAATTGAAGTTAATCTCAGATAGAAGGCCCTAGTATTGAGGAGGACTAGGAAAAGCTTCTGGCAGAAGGCAGAATTTTAGTTTAGACTTGAAGGAAACTAGAGGTGGAGTTGAGAGAGAGCATTTCAGGAATAGAGGGCAACCAGTAAAAAGGCAGGTAATTTAAAAATGGAGTGTCTTATTTGAGGAACAGTAAGGAAGTCAGTTTCCCTGGATCTCGAAGTACATGTAGGGAAGTAAAGTATAAGGAGACTAGAAAGATAAAAAGGGGCCAGGTTACAAAAATCTTTAAAAGCCAAACAAAGACTTTATATTTTATTCTGGAGGTAATAAAGAGCCACAACAGTATCTTGGTGTCAGGCAATATGGTCAGACCTTTGTTTTATAGGACAATAACTTTGACATCTTAGTGAAAGGTAGAATGAAGTGGGAAAAGACTTGAGACAGGGAAAATGCGTTTTTAGGCTATCACAATATATTTTGAAAGGTAAAATCAAAAGGAGTTGGTAGCAGATTAGAAATGGGAGGTGAGACTATTGAGTTGAGGATGACCTCCAGGTTGTAAGCCTAGGTAACTGGGAGGATAGTGGTGCCTTTGACCATAATTGGGAAATTAGGAAAGGGGAGAGAATTTAAGGAGAAAAATAATGCTGTTTTATACATGTGTGATGTTAATGGAATTTAAGATCTTCCCCACCCATTAACAGGCAGGCACTAGAGCCCATTAAGGGAAGCTCCCTTAGGGGAGGCTTGCTTGTAGGAAGGCTTTCCCATGTTTTGTTAATTTCTAATTAGGCACTGAATCAAGAGGTCTGTGATGCCTTCTGGCTCTAAAAAGGGTATATATACTCTGAGGTTAACATTTTGCTTTGGGCCTTACTCATTGGAAGAGTGTTCCTGTGATTTGATCAGATAAGACTCCATTGACTTTGAAAAACCCAGATGTTGGTGCTTCTCTCTTTGGTAACTATGTATGTATTGCCTTGGTCAGACAGTTGAATCTCTCTCTCTTGATCTTTGCTAATTTCTCAAACTGTTAGAAGTCCTATCTGTTATTTTTTATTTCTCAGCTTGTATTTTCCCTATTTTCTTTGTTTGAATTTTCTCTGAAATTCAGGGTGCTGATTTTTCCCCTGAACTAATGAATGTAATTTAAAAAGATTATTGACCCCTTGAACAGCTCTCTTTTCTAGTAAAGCAGATCTAAGAACCTGTGCTAGCAGCCATCCTGGGGATGCTAGGGTGTTTGCTGCTACAACATGTTAAGATATCTACACGACATCCAGGTTGAGATGTCTAATAGGTAGGTAGAGATATAAGACCAGAGGTCAGGAAAGAGATTAGGCCTGGATAAGTAAATTGAGAGTCATTGGCTTAGATAATTGAAACTTGGGAGCTGTTCAGATCATCCCTAGATGAGATAGTTTAAAAGGAAAAGAGAAAAGTGTCCAAGACAGTCATGTACCCTGGAAAAATGATGATCCAGCAATGAAAATGTAAAATGTGTAATACAAGTTGGTGAAGAAGCAGGAGAAGGCAATGTCATAAAAACCTAGAAAGTAGAGAGTATGAAGGAGAAGAAAGAAGTCAACAGTGTCAAAGGCTGCAGAGTGGACACAAAGATGAGGATTAAGAAAAAAGCATCATTAGATTTGCCAATGAAGAGATCATTGAGAGAGAGAGAGCAGTTTCAGTTGAATGATGAAGTCAGAAGGCAAACTGCAGAGAGTTTAAAAGAAAGAAGGGGAAGTGGCTGAAATTGTAGATAGCTTTCTCAAGGAGTTTAGCCACAAAAGGTGAAAGAAATATAGAACAATAACAGGCAGGTCAAGTGAGGACAGGTCAATGGACAGATCAAGTGAGGAATTTTTAAGGATGGCAGAAGACATTAATGGATTTTTAGTAAAGCAGCTCTTAGAAAGGGAAAGATTAACGATGAGTGAGTCTGGGGGGTGGTAGAGCAATCTACTGGATAGGATGGGATGGAATAGGGGCAAAGGTTTAGGTAGAAGGGTTAGCATTATCAAGAGGAAGGGATATTTCTTCTTGTGAGGTGTGGGTAACCCCTCACAGGAGGCTTTTCCTGATCCCCTCATAATCAGTGTTATCTCTCTCTTCAAACTAGCTTGTGAGGTTTTTTTTTAATCTGTTTACATGAAAGGAGAATGGTACAATGTAAAGAGAACTGAATTTATAGTCAGGATCCCAGAGTTCAAATCTTGGCTATGCTTAGTATCAGTTTAAGCTTAGAAAAGTAACTTAACCTCTCTGTGACTCGGTTTCCTCATCTCTAAAAAGAGGGGGTTGAATTAAGTGACTTGTAGGTCCTTTCTGGCTCTAATAGTCCCATGTTTTGTCCTCTAGTATAATGTAAGTTCCATGAGGGCATGGACTGGTTTCCGTTTTCTTTGTATCACCAGCACTATACTTTTGAACATAGTAGATATTTAATAAATGCTTGTTGAACTGAAATGGACAATCAGTTTTGAAATTCTTTCGTAAACATAGTGTTTTTGAACTTATTTTTAAGTTCCTGAAGTTCATTTATAATTTTAGATTTGGAGCAAATTTATTTTTTAAATTCTTTCTCTTATATAGAATCTGTATGTAGATATTTTATATGGTCAATAGAGGAGTCACCCCTCTCTCACCAGAAAGTAATTACAAATGATATTTGCCTTCTTTACCCTTTACTCTTTTTTTAAGCCACAAAGTAAGGTGTTTGCTTTCTTCTTTGGGCTTCAAAACAGCCAGCCACCATATCTGGAAGGAACTAATGCATCCTTCTCATGAAACAAGCTTCTCATATATGGAGTTTTTATAGCACTTCTTTATAGAAGCATGAAAAACCATCCCTTCAGTTTCTTTATGAGCTGAATCCACTTTCCACTTAGTACTCATTGTCACATAATGTAAATTTTCTGTTATTCAGTTTGAACTGGCTGAGTTTGGTCTTCCCCAAATATCTCTGAAACACAAGGGTAGAGCTTTTGTTTGGGGCGGGCGGGGGGGGGAGGTGTTGCAAGACAGTCTGTGTTAAGTGAATTGTAAGTTTTGTGTGTCTGAGGCTGGATTTGAACTCAGGTCCTCCTGACTCCAGGGCTGGTGTTGTATCCACTGTGCCATCTAGCTGCCCCAGGTTGTTGTTGTTGTTGTTTTTTATTCTCTGTGTGTGTGTGTGTGTGTGTGTGTTTTTAACAGATTGGACGATCCATGCTATTATGTATTTGCTGCAGAAGACAGCAATAAAGTCTTCGTGTTAGATTCCAGGAAAGGACCTTCCAACCAGTTCTTTTAAAGAGATTGGTTGAATTCAGTATTTCTATAATACCTCCCCTTTCATTTATTTCAAAGGTAGTATGATTATAAAAGTGGTCCCCTAAGTAGTAATGATTTCCAGGGATTGTTAAGGAACTCTCTAACCAGGAAATGATTCATTTTCCAAACACATTATTAATTCTATATTCTGTAGCTTTGTGGCTCCCAATTTTTTTAAGTATGAGAACTCCTGAATGTGAAAAAATTGTGCAGACCACAATTAAATAATAACGTGCTTTTTAATTGCTTGGAACAAAGTAAGATATTTAAACATTGATTGCCCAATCCTCATAACTTTTAATGTTTCAAAGTCACTTAATATACAGTACGATCTCCTTTTGCTATAGTCACTTATTTTACACAGTTTGGCTTTGAATTCATGAGATTTTGACAGTTTTTTAATTCTTCATTATGAAACCACACTTTTATCACGTTGGATATTAAGCATACCTTGACGAAGAGTGCATTTTCCCTCATGGGTCTTCCAATAGAGTTTAAATTAAGCAAGATCTGAGGTGATTGAAACATGTATTTTCTATTTTTTTTGGATGATTTTCTTAACTTTTTGTGACTTGTGCTGTAGTAGATGATCTTGATGTATTTATTCTATCCCTGTTTGAAAGTTTCTCTAAATTTTAAGGGATTTTGCTCTTGGTATGTCATTGTATCAGAAATTATTTGTCAGAATATTTATTCATTGTTCCCTAGATGTTGACAAGGTTTTCAGGTTCAGGCTCACTGAAAATTTTTTAAAATCTACATAATATTTTTGAGTGGATGTTTTATAGTTTGAAAGAGATGCCCAGATCTTAAAGGCTCATTCAGATTTCTTCTGACAATGATTTTGGCATAGCCTTGAAAGGAAAATGTGAGTTTCTTCAGCCTAAATTATCTTTTTACCATTTTTAGTACTCCAGTTTTTGTATTGCCTTTCTTATGACAAGCATATTCTTCATAGCATTGGCCAGCAGCTTTTTTTTTTAAACTGGCTCTCTTCTTCCAGTGTAAAGAAGCTTATGTCATACTTTCAAGGAATTAACAATACCTTTACCTTCTCAGTTATTTTGAAGAGCTTTGCTTAATTTTTAAGAATTAATTAAATTGTTCTCCAGCAGCAGCGTGTTATTGGTACAGCACTACTTTGGTTTTTTACCATGCTTTGCTTTGTTCTTCTGTGTGACTGAAAGTGTTTCCTTGAAACACTTGACCCCTTCCTCAGCAGTAGCATCTGCAATGTTTCTAACAGTTGTAGAAGTATACTTTTTAAGAGCTACAACTTTTGCCTATTTCCTTGGAGAAAATCCATTCTTAAAGATTACAGAATTAATAACAACATAAAGGAGCAATGGAACACATGTATGGCATGAAATCTAACACTTAGCTGGCAGGAATTTAAAATTCAATTTAAAAACACTGTGTACAAGAAAAAGATGCCAAAATTGATGATCCATGTCAGTTCATTCCATTCAGCACAATCTGGTTTTAGTCGGTCTAAGTCTGATATTTTGACCATATTTTCAATAAAAACACACACACATGACCACTGCTGTTACAAAATGAATCTATATCTATATCTTTGGTTGTGTCATTGATAGAGAAAATATATAATGGCAGAGGATTACTATGAATTCAGTGACATTTTTAAATGAATTCATTTTATTCACAACAGCATCTGGATACATTTGAAAAATAGAAGTATGTGTGTGTGTTGTTCCTAAATAAAAATTGAAATTATAACATTTAGAGTTCATAAAAAAATAGAGACCCCTTGCAATAAATCCACAACTCCAAACCCACCCTAAAAGTCAGTAGCTCACACACTAGAAACCACTACTGTAGCCCAAATCCAAGACTCTGGTCCTGCTGGAATGGTAGCCTAGAAGATACAAGTAACCAACTTGGGTATCTCCCAGTGCATAGTTTAGTAAATGTACTATCAGCTTGGAAATATTCATCAGGAAAGCATTTTTGCTCTTATAAAAAAGATTGTTCATATTTGGATAGTCAAGACGCTTTCTTCTATCTTGATCTTTATTCCTACTCCTCTAGGATTAATTAGACCTCTGAGTCCAATCTATGAGAGTTCCCCTCCCTGCTCAGCATTCCCCATTCAATCAGGACTGTAACATTTTAGAATTGGGAGGGACCTTGGACATTATCTAGTCTAGATGTTTTTCATCTGTGCTGCATTCCTTTACTTTTTTTTAATATCTTTACAACTATTTCAATATCATTGTTTTTAGTATAGTTCAGTAGTTGTTTTCCTTTGTAATCCTGTGCATTTTGTCTTGTACCTATAAAAACCTTATTCTGAATAGACTTCACCAGACTGTTGAAGGAGTCCATGATAGAAAAAGGTTAAGAATCTCCCAGCTAGTCCAGCCCATTTGTTTTATTTTTTTTCCATTTGTTTTATAGATGAGAAAATTAAGTCCTAGAGAAATCAAACGGCAGAACTGGAACTAGCGCCTAAGTTTTCTTACTAGTCTAGTACTTCTCTCTTCCCCCTCTCCCCCACTTCAGGTCAGCACTTGAATGGCAGAAAGTCTTTCTAGGACATTCTGGCTCATGGAAGTCAGCCTCAGACAAAACCACTTGTCTCTGTTACACCTCAGCTTAGATCATGAGCCAGCCGTTCCTGTGACCGCCATTTCCACTCTGCCACAGCCAACCACAGAGTGTATGCTTCACTATCACATGAAGCTGCCCAGCTTCCAACATCCCCTGAAGTTCCCCAGCCTGGTCACATTCTGCCCCCCTGCCTCTCCTGCCGCCTCACTCCACCTGTTCTTTGCACTCTTCTCTAAAGAGAGGAAGGAATGCAGGGTTTGGAGTCAGAAAACTTGGGTTCAGTCTTGGCTCGGCCACATATTACTTTTACCTTGAGCAAAAGAACACTGACCTCAGTTCATGATTAGATTAGATATCCACTAAGGGCCAAGGTCCTTCCCAGCTCTCAATCTCCTGGCTTAGTCCATCACCCAGCTCAAGACTCGCTTCCTTCTCATTCATAGTTTTGAATATATAATAAGCCATTTCAACAATGATCCATCCTCCATCCCTGAATCCCTTGGCTCTGTGTTCTTCAACTTTCTTCAGTGCTAATCTCCAGTCTCTCTTCATCCCAATGCCAGAAGTTCATCTTCTCCCATTTCCAGGCTGCTAGGAAACACTAAACTGTTCTAACTGGATGCACAACTAATTCCTACTAACTTAAGCTAAACCCTCACTGATGCTTGACAGGCTTTAGGTTGATTTCTGATTGAATCCGTCACATTTCCCACAGTATCAGTTTCAGACCTCTCTTCTCAAACCCCCAGCTCTACTCCTACTCTCTTACTTTAGTGAAAAGACTAAAACCATTTGTCATAAGCTCCCTTACACCTCAAAAATCTATTTTTGACCACTTATCTCAAAAAAAAAATTTCCTCCCATCTCAAAAAATAAGGTGGTTCATCTCATTAACTGTACTTAATAATGACTTATTTAACTACCACTTTCCTAACAAAACTGTGAGGAAAGTAGTTCAGTCTGAACTAGTAGTTCAGATACTATTATTTTTCCCATTTTACAACTAGGGAAACTCAGAAATGTTATATGATTTGCCCCTGACCCCAGAGCCACAGAGCCTCTTAACTACACATCCAGTGCTCGTCACTGCACTGTGCCCTTGATACTAAGTGCCCAGGGTACCTTGGGTACCTTGTTCTGTCATTTGATCCCTCTCTTATTTCCATTAGTTCCCTTAACTGGATTCTTTCTCTCTACTAATGCAAACATTTCTTTTCTTCCTCTAAAACATCCTTCTGTGCTACTTCAGCCAGGTATCACTATGTAGCTCTCCTTTCTCACTATTAAACTTGTAGAAAATGTAGTCTCTGCTTAGCTTCCTCCATTTCTTTATCTTGGACTCCTTCCTCAGCCCAGTGCAGTCTGATTTCTATGCCTAGTGCTATTAAAACCTTTTTATTTATTGACTTTATTCAAGTTAACTCATAATTGACCAGTTCAATAGGAATAAAGAGGTAAAGAAACATCAAGTATCCACCATGTGACAAGCACTGGGTTGAGACTTTACAGAGATAATCTTTTTTGATTCTCACAGTTCCCGGTAGAAAGTGCTGTGGGGAGCCAAATAGGCCTGATCCAGGATTCAAATAAGAGACCTTAATTATGTACCCCAATTCCTCTCAAGGTGATGTGGCTTACAAAGGCTGGCTCCCTCAAAGGAAACTCTGGGGTGCACTTGAAAAGACTTCTGTCTGATATCCAGATATCAAAATCTTTGCCCTCAAACTTCAGGCACCAAAAAGGGACGTGTTCTTTATCATATGCTAAAGACTATTGTAAGTCAAAATGCTTGATTCTCTGGGGTCCAGCTTCTATGCAGATGTCTTTGAGATTATGGCCTGCTCTCAGGGAGCATCCTTCATCCTGTAAGATGAATTTTGATAAAAGACAACTGACCTTCCCCATGACTTCCTGGGTCCTTGATAACAAGGCTTGTCTTATCCAAGCTACTTCTTGGCTATGGCAGACTATTCTATTAGTAATAATATTCTAGGATATGATTGAGATAAGAATACTTGAATCTTTGTCATTTGGATCTTTAAAAACTTTGTTCTGAGCATCGATAAACGGAGTTCATAGTTCTTCCTTGAACGACCCACGTGGCCTGGTCACTTCATTTATTCACATCTCCGGACATGCTTAATGCTGGACATTAAGCAGGCTCCCAACAAAGTGCCTCTGTTATCCTCATTTTACAGTTGAGGAAATGGAGGCAGCCGTCAGTTGAGTGACTTAACCAGGGTCACACAGCTAACTGAGGCCAAATTTGAACTCATCTTCCTGACTCAAGACTCAGTGCTCTATCCACTGTACCACCTTACTGCTAGTGTCAGAGCTGGTAGCTTTTTCTTAATCTATTCTCAATCTGTTGGCATCGTTTGGTACTGCTGAATACACTCTCTCTTCTTTTCTTGACTTTCATAAATTTTATCTATTAGCCCTATCCAGATAGGCTCCTCTTTCTCTGGACCCCTTATTATCTCTACTCAGTGATCTCATCCTGTTCTATGTTCTAGAGGTTCTAGAGGTGACTGAAAAGTTTTCCTTCAAGTCCAGCGTCACATTCCTGTCTTCTGGATGTAACTGCCCAGATGCCCTGCCACCATCACCTCAGACTGATAGCAAACGCGGCTCAGAGTGAGTTCAGCATGTTTCTTCTTCGCCTCAGATTCTCCCTTCAAGCTTTCTTTTTTCTGTTGATAACACCATCATCTTGGAGCCATTTTTGTCTCTTGCCACCTCAGTCTGCCTGACAAATAGCTATTGCTAAATCTTGTTGATTCTGCTTCCTTCTATTTCTCCTCTCTGTTCATATTGCCACACCTTAATTCAGACCCTTACTACTTCTGACTTGGACTATTGTGATTACTTCTTAACTAGTCCTTAGCCTGCCTCTCCTCTCTTCCCTTTTTTAAAAAAGAATTTTTTCTTATTATTTTGACCATGACAAGTATGAACATTTCCTTACATAAAGAACAGAAAAAAAGAAACAGAGGACACCTTCGAACTGTGCTGCGCATGGCTAGGTTCTTTTTGGATGTACCTGGCCTGAATCCTACCTGCCTGCCTGCTCCTTTTTGATCTGTTTTGCTACCTCTTCTTCCATATCGCATCCCTGGTTGTGGGGATCCCCCAAGCCTCTATATTCAGCCCTCTTTTCTATCTTTATTATCTCACTCGGTGCTTTAATCGGTTCCCATAGGCTCAGTTATCATCTCTGTGCAGATGCTTCCCAGATTGATTCGTTCAGCTTTCTTCTCTATCCTAGTCTCCAGTTCTGCTTCACCGAGTGTCTTTCAGTCATTTCTATTTGAATGTCCTGTAGGCATCTTAAACTCAACACATCCAAAACTCATTGTCTTTCCCCTTTTTCAGACTTCCCTGTTACTGTTGAAGGCACCTACATCCTTACAGTTACTCAGGTTTGCAGCCTCAATGCCATACTCAGCTATTCACTTTTACTTCAAGTATCTAATCATTTGCCAAAACTTGTCATTTTCCATCTTCCCAGCAGCTCTCTTATACACCCTGTTCTCTCTACCAGCACAACCCCACCCTTACTTAGTCTCTCCCCATTTCTCACCTGGATTATTATAGTAGACTTCTAATTAGACTCCCTGCTTCAAGTCTTTTCCCACTCTTAATTCATCCTCCACACAGCTGCCAGGGTAATTTTTCCTAAAGCACATGTCTTTCCAAGTCACCCTCCTCAATAAACTCTAGTGGTTCCATTATATCTCTAGAATAAAATATAAAATCCTTTAAGGTTTGCATTTAAAACTCTTCACAACTCATTCCCTTCCTACCTTTCCAGTTTTCTTACACATTACTCCTCTCCATGCACTCTATAATCCAGCCTTCACTACTTAATTTCCCTCACACTGACTCAGACACAACATTACTTCCTGTGTAGTTGCTTTTGTTCAGACTATCTCTAATGTCTGAAATGTTTTAACTTCTTTCTTCTGCCTTTTAGAATCCTTCCTTCAGACTTCCTTCAGAACCCAGATCAAATGCCACCTTTTGTCATAGGTCTTTCCCAGTGCTTTCAGAAGCTACAGCCTTCTCTGCTAAGGTTACTGTCCACTTATTCTATATGTATCTTATAAGTACTTATTTATTTACATACTGTCTTTCCCCTTAGAGTGTAAACATCCTTGAAGGAAAGGACTGTTTTTACTTTTCTTTATATTTCCAGGGATTACTAAGTGCTTAATAAATACCGCTTACTTAATTGATTAGTATTAAATTTGACATGATGGTACAAGTACTGCCCTGTGTCCCCTTTTGTACTGACTTTTGCTTTTTGTTGTGTATTTTTCATATTTAATTGATATGATTAATTTCTTATATTCTTTTTTGTTAGTATAATTATCACTGTCCCCTCCAGACAAGTACCACCTCATAGCTCTCTTCCCAGGCAAAAAACAAAAACAAAAAGCCTTCCCCTGTAACATATGAGTATAGTCAAGTAAAACAAATTCTTGGCTGTGTCTGAAAATATATGTCTCATTCCACACTTTTAGTCCATAACCTTTTTTGTCACAAAGTGGGAAGCATGACTGGTCATCAGTGTTCTTGAGTTGAGGCCGCTTACTGCTTGATCATAATACTTAGAATTATTTAATATTTTGCAGTTAGAGTCATATAAAGTGTTCTGGTGCTAATTACTCACTCAGCATCAGTTCATACTAGTCTTCCCAGGCTTTTGAGAATATCTCAAATTATTTCTCATGGCACAAAATTAATTTATTACATTCATATGCCATAATTTATTCAGCCATTCCTCAGTTAATAGACATCTACTTTTTTCCAGTTGTCACAAAAAGGACTGCTATAAATGTTGTGTTAATGTAGATCCTTTCCCTCCTTCTTTGTTCCTTTGTGTATATTCCCTAATCACTCTGAATCTCATTGATTGGCCAACTTTGGGTCCCGGTCCAAGCCTCACTTGGTCATTGTTTGGACTATGCTGATTCAGAGGGAGTAAAAATAGCAGTTCTTTCTGTTGGGGCCAGAATCCCTGAGGGTCTACTCCTTGTAGGTTGATTTAGGTTTTTGTTGTTGTTTGTTTTTGATTAGGTAAAAGAGGCCATTCTTTGCCTCATTTCTTTCCTAATCTTAATCACTGAATGGGCTTTGCCTCAGTCATAGTGAGATCTGGGAAAGGCCTTAGCTTAAAGAGACCAGTGTCTCCCACTGCATCCAGGGCCATCTCCAGTCATCCTGATCTTTATCTTGGCCACTGAGCCCAGATGTCTCTGGAGGAGAGAATGAGGTTGGTGACTTTGCACAGCCCTCCCTCACTTAAATTCAGTTCACTTGCAAGTCATAACATCTCTTTCCTGACGTCATGGTCCTCTTAGAAAACAGAGAACAAAGGACAAACAAGAAACAAAAGGAGCAAAGGAACAGTGTGTATGTTCCTAGTGGTGCTATCACAGGGTTAAAGGGCATGCGTGGTTATTGGCTTTGTAGGTGTAGTTATAAATTCCTTTCTAGAAATGTTGGTTCAGTTCACCCCTCTGCTAACAGTGCAGTAGCGTGCCTGGCCTTCCACAGGCTTTCTAAAAGTTTTTTCTTTCATCTTTTCCAATCTTGTGACTGTGCATTTGAACCTCAGAGTTATTTTAACGTGAATTTCTCTTATGATTTAAAGCTTTTTTTATATGGTTACTGAAAGCTTATCCTTCTTCTTTTGAGAACTGCCTTTTCAAATCTCTTTCACCCTTTATCTACTGGTGAGAATTGCTGTTTTTCAATCAATCAACAATCAACATACATATATTAAGTGATTAAAATGTTCCAGGCACTGTGCTAAGTATCTGGGATTGGAAGAAAAAGCAAAATATATTTTTATCATTTCCCTAGGTCCTTATGTATCTTGGATATCAGATCTTTATCAGAAAAAAATTGCTGTAAAGATTTTTACCAGTTAGTTATTTCTTTTCTATTTCTAACTGCCATTGATTTTGTTTATGCAAGACCTGTTCTATTGTATGTGATCAAAATTGTCTCTTGTACTTTATTATTGTCTCTTATCTCTTTTTTGGTCCAGAACTCTTCTCCTTTACATATATGTGAAAAGTACTTTTCATCCTCATTCTTCTAATTCATGATATAACCTTTTATATCTATTTCATAAATCCATTTGGAACATATTGTTGTATATGAGGTGAGCAGTTTGTATTTACCTAATTTCTACCAGATTCTTTACATTTTTCACAGAAGTTTTTTATATCAAGTAGTGAATCCTCACTCCAGTAATTGGATTCCTTGAGTTTATGGAATACTGTGTTATATTTGCTTCCTTCAGGGTTTGGTGTACCTAGTCTGTTCCACTGATTAGTTTTTCTTTTTTTTTTCCTGATCAGAACCAAATTGTTTTGATGATTACTTCTTTGTAGTATCATTTGAGATCAAGTCCTCCACTGTTCCCTTTCCATTTTTTTTCATTATTTCCCTTGAAATTCTTGACCTTTTGTTCCTGAAGGTGCTTTTCCCCCATAATTCTGTAAAGTAATTCTATGATGTATTATTGGCATGACACTAAATCTGTAAATTAATTTAGGTAATATTGTAATTTTTAAAATACTGGCATTTATTCTGATTATTCTGAGCATATAATCCTGAGCAATTATTCTCTTTCCAGCTGTAAGAGCCTTTGGTACTTGGATATACAAATATTTTATACATTCCACAGTTATTTTGCTGGAATTTCTCTATCTAGTCTAGCTGACTTTTGTTGGCAATATATAAACATGCTGAGAATTCATTTGGATTTATTTTATATCCTGCTACTTTGAT
This sequence comes from Pseudocheirus occidentalis, assembly GCA_028646575.1. NCBI lineage: Eukaryota > Metazoa > Chordata > Mammalia > Diprotodontia > Pseudocheiridae > Pseudocheirus > Pseudocheirus occidentalis. The sequence continues at coordinate 231,609,816 of CM053596.1, read as the reverse complement.
TAATTGAATTCATTTTTGTCAAATTATTAGTGTTCTCTAAGTTGGATATACCTGTAAAAAGTAATATTTATGGGGCAGGTTGGTGTCACAGTGAATAGAGCACCGGCCCTGAAGTCAGGAGGACCTGAGTTCAAATTGGAACTCAGACACTTAACACAAAAATGAGCCATTTGACCTTGGGCAAGTCACTTAATCCCAATTGCCCTGCAGAACCCCTCCAAAAAGAAAAAAAAAGTAATATTTATTTGCATGACTTCCTTTTCTTGTCTTATTGCTATAGCTAACATTTCTAAGTATGTGATTAATAAGTGGTGATAATGGACATCTTTGCTTTACTCCTGATTTGAGGAAAGGCCTCAAACCTTTCTCCATTTCAAATAGTGTTTATGATTGGGTTTTGATAAATAATATATTGAGAAAAAGTCTCTTCGTATGCTTTCTAGTTTTGTTGGGTTTTTTTTAACAGAAAGGTATGTTGGATCTTGTCAAAAGTTTCTGGCATCTATTGACATAAAATATGATTTTTTTGTTGTTTTTGTTATGCATATGACTGTTAGATTACAGTTTTCCTCATATTGTACCACCCCTGGATTTCTTATATCTAACCTTGTCATATTGGATAAGCATTTTAATATTTTGTTGTAAACGCTCTGCTGATATTTAATATTTTTGTGTTACAGTTCATTAGGAATACTCATCTATAATGTTTTGTCTGTTTTATTTCTCCCTATTTTAGGTATCAAATCCTAATATCATAGTGATAATAAAAACACTCATTTTGTAAGGTTTTCGTAAGGATCATTTATATCCTAGAGTTTGATAGGATCTTTTCTATTACTGTTCCTGAAACATTTTATGTCATATTAGAATTTGTTGTTCCTTGAATATTTGATAGAATTTACTTATAAATCCATCTGGTCCTGGAGTGGGTTGGTAGGTTTTGTTGTTGTTGTTTTCTCCTTTTGGAGTCCATTTTTGGCTTGTTCCATTTCTTTTTCTGATGTTGGGTTATTTAGATAATCCATTTCTTACTTCATTCTTGGTATTTTTGTAAATATTTATCCATTTCAGCTATGTTACTAGTTTTGTTGGCACCAGAAAAATTTTCCTGTTCGTTTCATTTATTTCTTCTTCAATTATGAATTCTCCATCAAGGATATTTATTTTCTCCCAGGAACTCCTTTAGCTGAGGCATCTGGGTGGCTCAGTGGATAGAGCACTTTCCTGGAGTCAGGAAGACCCGAGTTCAGACTGGGCTGCACACATTTAGTAGCTGTGTGGACACGGGCAAATCACTAACCCTATTGCCTTGCTTTTCTGATCTGTAAAATGAGCTAGAGAAGGAAATGGCAAATCACTCCACTGTCTTTGCCAAGAAAACCCCAAACGGGCTCATGAAGAGTCAGGCATGACTGAAACAACAAGTTCCCTTTAAGCTACATTCCTTAAGTTTTGGCATATTGTCATGTTGCCATTTTCATTGATGAAATTTTCCCTTGTTCTCTGACCAACCATTTATTTAGTTTCTAATTAACTTTTAAGCTCTTTTTCAAAAGTCCCTTATTGAATAGCATTGCGGTTGGTGTGGGTTGGGGGGAAGGGGAAAAGGAACAAGCGTGCGTTAAGTCTCTGCTTTGTTCCAGGCACAGTGGGAAGCACTTCACAGACATCTCATTTGATCCTTATAACAACCCTATGAAATGGGTGCTGTTGTTATCACTGTTTTACAGCGGGGGACACTGAGGCAAACAGAGAGGTTAGGTGATTTGCCCAGTTAAGTGTCTGAAGACAGCCTCAGCTCTAACCCCTCGTTTCACCTTTATTGTTCCTGATTTGGAGCATTCTTTCATGTGATTTTTAATAACTTGCAGCTTTTCTTCTGAGAACTGTTTGTTCATATCCTTTGACTACTTTTCTACTGGGGAATAGCTTTTGGTTTCATGTGTGCACACACATGTATACATCTGTACAGACATGTGTGTATTGGTATATGCGTATGTCTATATACATGCACAGGAATGTATGTGTGTCTGTATACACACATAAATATGCAAATTACTGATTGAGTGCATCACATCTCTGAACCCAAGGAACCAGGTGATCCCACGGATGAAGTGCAGGAGGCTGATAAATCAGTAAACCTTTATTAATTGTCTACTCTGTGCCAGGCACTGTGCTAAGTGCTGGTTATACAAAAATAGACAAATGACAGTCCCTGTCTTCGGGGATAAGTTAGGTATTAGTGGATCTTTATACAATACCACTTTAGATATTTGAACAAATGAGAAAAAACTGAGTTCAAATACTGCTTCAGACACTAGCTGTATGACCCTGGCAAATTATTTAAGCAGTGTCCGTCTTCGTTTCTAAAATGGGAATAACAATAGTAACTTGCCTTTTAGGGTTGTTGGGAGGCTCAAATAAGATAATTTGCAAAGCATTTTACAAATCTTGAAGTGTTGTATAAATGTTAGCTATCATCATCATCATCATTATTATTATATACCCAGTCTATTGTGAACACTTGTCAGTCGGCTAACATGAAAATGCATTCAAAAGGAAATCTACCTATTTAAGTTGCAAAGAAACAGTACAAAGTAAAATAGGACTCACAGCTAAGGAAGAAGTAGTATTAATGCAGCAAGAATTTTGCTTTTAGAATGATGTAAACAAGAAAACAAATTTTAAAAAAGATTTGGCACTGAAAAAATAAATAATAAAGATAGCAATAAATAAAAAAATTTGGGGGCGGAGCCAAGATGGCAGCATAGAAGCAGCAAAGCACCGCAGCTCCCACACAAACACACTAAAAACTTACAAAATGGGACTCTAAACAGATTTTCAAGCTCCAAAACTCTCCAAAAGACAGAAAACACATTTGTTGCTACAGGCAGCTCAGCAGGTGGGGCTCTTTGCAGCAGTCTGGGAGCCACTGCTGAAACCC
>CM053596.1:231587017-231606372 GCA_028646575.1 Pseudocheirus occidentalis | reverse complement strand
TCAGTTAGGTTGTTGACTCTCTTTTCACGATTTTCTTGCATCATTCTCATTTCTCTTCCCAATTTTTTCTCCACTTCTCTTATTTGGTTTTCAAAGTCCTTTTTAAGTTGATCTATAGCTTGTAGGCAATCTACATGTTTCTTGGAAGCATTTGGTGTGGGAGTTCTGACTGTGTTGTCTTCCTCCTGTTCCATGCTTTGATCCTTTTTGTCCGCAAAAACGGTTTCTAGAGTTTTATTGCTGTTCTTATTTTGCTTCCTTTTTCTCATGTTGGCCAGTCAATTAATTGCTTGATTTTTTTTTAGCTCTGTGGAACTCTGCTTCCAGGGGGAAAAGCTCTGTCCCAAATTGCTGGGGTTTTCACAGCTGCCGAAGCTATTAGGGATGTGCTGCAGCCCCCACCATCTTTGGCTTGCTGAAAGTGCACCCCAGCACCATAACTCAAGACCATGATCTGGATCCAGGCCACTCATTGCAAGATCCCTTGGCCCTGATCAATTGTCTCAGCCCCCCTGCAATTGGCATGCCAGGAGCTCTGAAGCAGCCCAATGGAGGCAGTTGCTGGTTGCAGCAGATCCTGCCTATTCCCGCTGCTTCCTTACCCTGGGAGCAGTTTGGCCAGACTGCTTTTCCTCCCCTAAATTTAGCTTGAAAGCTTTAATTCCACTGACCTTTCTCTAAGCCTTATTTTTCCTGGCTTGATAAATGTGGAGATTGCTCCAGATGCTGCAGATCTGCTCTATGGTAGACTCATCTGCAGCTCGGCTCCTCCTGACCACCCTGGGGCCTGGCCGCTGTTTCAGTTTTGGGCTGGGCTGGCCTTGGCTCCCAGCCTGCCGCGATAAGCCCCTCCTGCCAAGCTGCCTTCAGCAAAAGATGTGTTTTCTGTATTTTTGTGAGTTTGGGAGCCCTAAAATTTGTTTAGAGTCATATTTTATGGGTATTTAGGGTGGCTGTGTGGGAGCTGCGAAACTTTGCTGCTTCTACACCACCATCTTAGCTCCGCCCCACTTGATGTCTATTTACCTTCATTTGTAATTAAAACTAAATGATTATTTAAATGTTACTTGTTTATATGTTTTATCATTTTGATAAATTGAGGATGGAGGTCATGTTTATCTTTGTCAGTATGCAGACGATGCTTAATTCATTAAAAAATGAATCTATGTGAAAGTGAAAAGTGTAATAAAAATGTGCTATGAGGTATCAAATATGCATTTCTGATGATGACTTATTTCAGATGACACTTAATCCTAACCAAACTCTTCTGTTCTAAAATTTTAAAAGTACATAAGAAATACTATGAGAGATAATGAGGAAAGAGAGATCATTTATGGCTGTCTCAGAAAAACCTTCATGGAGAAGATGTTATTTGAATTGGTCAGAACATTTTCTAGACAGGCCTGCTGAATAATTTCTTCTTTCTTGCTTAACAATGTCCAAGTTCAATGCAGTATTAATATTTAAGGAACAACATGAGATCCACCTTGAAGACGGGCAAAAATTGGTTAAGTTTATACACTGGCAATTTTGGGCGAGATTTCTCATTTTTTTGGCAATAGTTTCACACTATAGATGGAACATCTTTTCAAGTACTGAGAAGATTTTAAAACGATAGAGATGATGTAAATGATGAATTTACTCACATACTATATACTTTCTTCCTACTTAAAACATTTGTTATGTTTGTTACTCTTTTCATAAGGACCTTAAAGGTTGAATTATTGATTGATGATATTAAAAAATGAGAAATCCACCTACCGTAGTGATATAGCGGGAATGGAATTCTGGAGCATCCTTAAGGAACGTCAGGCCTGGGTGTGTATCCACTACATCCTAAAAAGATAAAGCCAAGCAAAACGTAAGTAAAAAAAAATCTTTTTTCCTCATCACTTAGTAATTTAAGTTGCTAATTGATTTTTTGCTGATTAGCAGCATTTTCAAGATCTAAATATGATTTTCATGTTTTATGGAGCAAGGGCCAGGTCACAGAATCATATATTATAGGATCATAGTACCCTGACTAAGATTGAGAATAGACCTAAGAGGCTATCGAATCCAGCAGTTTCCTGAGGAAACAGGCTAGAGATGTTAAGTGATTTGCTCAGAGTCACCCTGGGCAAATAACTATCTGGGGCAGGATTCAAGTCCAGGTTTTCCTGACTCCATGTCCAGCCTTCTTTCCATTATACCACACTACCTTTCTCATGTCAGTTACATCAGGGAAATTACTCCAACAGACTTTGGCAGAAACAATTAAAGATGAAGTCAGGAATAATCAAACTATAATAATTATCCTCCCTAACCTTGGAGACACTAAGAAATCTTGAATGAATAATTAAGCAGTTAGACATTTGTATGTGTCAGATTTTGTGAACTAGCTACCATCCATTAAAGAGGAGCAAAAAAAAAGACTTTGCTTACAACATCTTTTTTTTTTTTCAAACAACGGTTTTGATTTTTGAACTTATTCCTAGGGTCCTCGTTGAATATTGTTAACACATCAAAAACTTGATAAAATGTGCTTGTATCTACTTTCTTATTCTCACCATCTACCTTACCTTTATGTGCTGCTGCTACTCTGTGGTAGGTATAGAAATCAAAGAAATCAAGATGGTAAGAAATGTGTATAAAATAAGAGTAAGGATTTCTGGATGAATGAAAGATATTTGTGGAGTCATTCTCTAGTAAGGTTGGACTAACTTCCTCTGAGTAGGCATATGTTGTTAAGGACCCTGGGAGTTGTATTTATGTTGAGCTAAAAAGAGACTATCATCATGGGATCAGGGCTGAAGGACAGATCTTCTGGTAGACCTGGACTTTAAAGAAGTCTCTTTAGGGGAGCAGGAGGAGTGTTGGCATGAGTGCACAGTGGTAAGTAGATGGACAACCTTCCTCTCATCTCTCTCCAGAAAGCCGTTTAAACTCTTGCTGTAACAGAAACTCTGTCCCCCCAGTTCTGATCCCATGATAACAGTTCTCTCTTTTCAGCCTGATAGAAACACAACTCCCACAGTCTTTAACTTGGAGGAAATTAGTCTAGTCTGGCCAAAAGAGCTTTGCATAGATAGGAAAAGTAAATACAAATATATGTATATATTTATACAAAATACAAATACAAAAATAGAAAATTATATATATATATAATTTTGGTAAGGGAGAGGCAGATACAGAGATTAAGAAAAGACTCATATAGAAGGTAGGGTGAAGGTGAGCCTTGAAGGTAGTTATGGTTTCTAAAAAAGTAGAAGTGAGGACAGTGCAATACAGGCCCTGGGAAATAGCCTGTAAAAAGACACGCTAGCATGAGAGGTCAAATTGTGTCTAGCAAACCATTCCAAAGTCAAATGTAAATGATAATTTTCTATTCATGGCTATCTATCACTGATATCTATAACATTTTTACAGATAACAGAGATTTGATTATTTTCAGGGATGGTTTTTCAGTATGTACTGAAAAAAATCTGGAGCAGAGGCATTTTAGAGGTACTGAAAGGTTACTTTATTAGTTGAATAAAAGGAGTTTACAAAGCTATCCATCTCTCTACGACTTGCAGTAATCTTTCAATATGCTGTTCCTAGTCTCTGTTGGGTTTAGAAACCAAAATATTAGGGGTGTTAGAAGGTCCCTTAACAAATGAATTAGTGAGTTACGTATATGGATTTTATGACAATTATTTGACCGCTCTAAATATATATATAAATACATTTTTATTTATTTATTCATTTTTTGCTTAAAATCTGGTTGTTGGAAGTGCTCCATATGACTGCAGGTGGTGATGCAGGGATTTACCATATACACTTTGTAGTTATTTTTTAACCACCTTTCTATAGAAATGGAAACCATTTTCATGAGCAAGCAAAAAGTACCTGAAGTAAAGGAATAAAATCCTCTTGTTCTAGACAACTGCAGTTGGGTTTTGCCAGAAGATAGACAAACTTGGATGCATCATCATGACAGTTATACAGCAACCTGAAAAAGAGACAATGTAGGTTGTTTAGTTTATCTGCTGAACTTAATGCTTCTGACAATTAGTAATTTTAGTTAAAGCTTGTGGGCCACTCATACCAAAAGTGAAACACCCAACAATCATGATCTTATACTATGTGTTGAGGATACAAAGAAACCAAAAAAGTTCCTGTCCTTGAGGAGCTTGCAATCAGCTGGGAGAAACACCAAATATCCATATAAGTGCTATATTATTATTTGGATGGAAAACTTTTGGGGTTTTTATTATATGGACAACTGAAACAAGCAGGGAAAATAGATATGATCTTTTACAAAAGGGCCCACACAACAGCAACACTTGGCTCCTTAAGTAAGGCCTGTATCTGGAGTCAGACTTTCAGTGCTACCAACTGGAAATAAATTAATTTGTCAGAAGCAAAAAGGTAAAAAAGAACATTAGGTCTATATAAAAACCCTGCAAATGTCTTTGTTTTCTCAAGTGAACACATTCATGCTTAAGGTGAGGCAGAAGCTTACTGATATAAGATTTGGCATTTACATTGCCAGTACTGATTTTTCTTGCGAGCCAACCATAATCTCCACCTATCTACTGGGCATTTTCAATTGGATGTCTGTTTCTAGTATAGACTAATACCTTATTACAGAGTAAACAATTGGCACTGGCTTCTCAAAGGCTACAGCAACAAAGTGCAGACTCTGGAAGGTCTTGTAAATGCAGTAAGGCTTCAAGTATGAGTCTTCTCACTATAGTTTCTGTTGCTCAGGAACAACCTAATCTGAACTTTAGGTGATTTTTTTCCCCCTGTATTTTCTGATTTTTCACTGTAACTCCTAAAGACTCTGGAAGGATTATAATTTGTGCCAACAGATGACAAAACAATGGAAACACTCATTTTTTAAGTCTTCCTATTACCTTGACCGTAACACATTGAAATACAAACATTATACTTCTCTATAAATAGGATTCCTCTTGGACTTATCTCTATTTTTAAATATTATTATAACCTAGGATAAAAACCCTGAAATCATCTTTTTTAAAAAAGAAATTATGAACTTGCTGGACAACAATCACAATTATTTCCTCATACAAAGAAGAGAAAGCCAATTGTATGTGAAACCGTGAACCAATTATTTGTCTTTTTTTTAATGAACATCATCACAACATTGCACTGTGTGTCTGCCTCTGAACCTCTTTCTGCTCTCTTCTGCATATTTCACCAATCTCATTTTCTTTCTTTTTTGTTTTACATCATCAGTACTACTTTATAATTACACACAAAGCTCCCCTCTTACCCCTTACAAATAAATATTGTTGTTGTTTAGTTATTCAGTCATGTCTGATTCCTCATGATTCTATGGATCATAACATGCTAGATCCTTCTGACTTGAAGGTTCATCTTTCAATGGCCTGTCTTTAATAGTTATCCCTTTCACACTGCAGGGGGTAGGGGCACGATACCCCACAATCTGGAAAATCCATATAAAATTTTCTGGTCCTTTCTTTGTACCAGAGAAGTCTGAATTTTTTCTTTTTCTTTTATGGGCTGTTTACAGTAATTTATTATAGAATTTGGGTTAAATGTTTGCTCACAGGCTACATGTAAGTCAATGCTAAGTAAAAATATTATATAAAAGACATTAAAAACACGAAATGCTACAATAATTTCTTTTGCCAACAATTGCCATGGGGGAAAGTCACAATGTGGAAGGGATAATCATAACGTCCATGGCGCTTTCTTGACAAAGATATAGAGTGGTTTGCCTTTTCCTTCTCCAGTGGTTGATACTTTGTCAGAATTCTCCTTTATGACATGTCTTAGGTAACCCTGCATGGCAAAGCTCACAGTTTCACTGAGCTACACAAGTCCCTGTACCACAACAAAGCAGTGATCCAGAAGAGGACAAACACTACCTTTAACAAATGAGTATGGTCAAACAAAACAGATCCACATATTGTCGGTATCTGGAAAGTTATGTTCCATTCTATACCTTTAATCCATAACTTCTTTGTAGAGATGATTTGTCACTGGTTGTCTGGAAATATCATTGTTTCTTGTACTGAACAGTGTTCTCAAGTCTTTAATTTCTTTTGCAATGTTGAAGTTATAGGAATTTTTTTTTACTGGTCCTGTTCACTTCACTCTGCATCAGTTCATATAAGTCTTTCTAGGTTTCTCCCAGTCTCTCCCTTTAGTCATTTCTTAGGGAACAACAATATTACACTATATTCATAGGTCATAATTTGTCCAGCCTTTCCCCACTCTGTTTCCAGATCTTTGCTATAACAAAAATGATGCTAAAATATTTTTTTGTATATTAGAGCCTTTTCTTCTTTCTTTTCTCTCCTTGGCATTTAAGCCAAGAATACTGGTATTGCTGAGTCAAAGGGTATTCATAAATTAGTCATCTTCAGTGTTACAATAGTTACAAACTGTTTTTCAAGATGGCTGGAACAAATCACAGCTCAACCAATAGTGCATTAGTATGCTTGTGTTCCCCATAGCCCTTTAGACAATTGTCATTTTAATTAAATTATTTTTTCCAATCTGACGAGGGTGAAGTAGAACCTTAGCTTTGCTTTAATTTTCATTTCTCTTAGTATTTGTAATTTGAAGCATAATTTTAACTTTTAAAAAAAATGACCTGATTATATCATCTTCCCATTTAACTACTGGGGAATGGCTCTTGTTCTTACACATTTGAATTGATCAATTGATCAATAAGTACCTCATCAGCTCCTATTGATTTAATTATCTTTTTTATATTGATGATTCTCACATGTATCTACTCTATCTGAAACTTTCTGCCAATCTCTAATCTTGCATCTCCAACTGTCCCTAAGTTATCCTGAACTGTATGCCCGGTAGACATCTTAAAATCCATATGTCTAAAACAGATTTAAGTATATTTTCCCCAAACCCTTTCACCTCATCCTCCCTCCCCCTTCCCTAGTGCTGCAGAGTGCAACTCCACCCTTCTAGTCCTTCTGGAGTCCTTACTATCACCCCCCAGCCCCCATTATTCAATCTCTTACTGAAGCCTGTCAATCTCACCTTTGCAACATCTCTCAAATACGTCCCCTTTCTCCTTGACACTGTCACCACTCTAAGAAAAGCCCTCATTACCTCCTTCCTAGACTTCTGCAACAGGCTGCTGGTGGGTCTGCTCATCTCAAGTCTCTCCCCACTCCTATTCATCTTCCATTCATTCGCTAAAGAAATATTTCTAAATCATAGGTTTGATCATGTCCCTTCCCTATTCAATAAACTTCAGTAACTTCCTATTATCCCCAGGAAAATATAAAATGCTCTGTTTGGCATGTGAATTCATTCATAACGTAGCTCCCCTTCTACCTTTCTAGTCTTCTTCTTATATCTTATATAGATATATCATATCTAATAAGAAGATCCAGTGGCGCCGGCCTCTTGGCTGTTCCATGAAGAAGACATTCCATCTCTTGGCTCTGAGCATTTTCTCTCACTATCCTCCATACTTGGAACACTCTTCTTCCTCTTCTCCAACTACTGACCTTCCTGGATTTCTTTGAGTCCTAGGGATATTACTATCTTCTACAAGAAGTCTTCCCCAACTCATCTTAATTCTAATGCCTTTCCTCTCTTGTATTTCCTAGAGTTTAGCATAGTGCCTAGCACATAATAGGCACTTAATATTTATTGAATGATTAGTTGATATGCCTCAAATATCAGACCTTTATCAAATAAGTTTCCCCATTTAACTTATTTACATTCTAACCTTAATGGCACTGACTTCATTTGTACAAAACATTTATAATTTTATGTAATCAAAATTGTCCATTTTATCTCGTGATCTTTTCTATTGCTTACTGGTCAAGAACTCTTCCCTTCTCCATAACTGGCCCCTCCCTCACCCACTGAAACAGCAAGCAATTGCAAAAGAAAAAAAAGGCAAGTAAAATAAAGTGAAAAACAATATGGTTCAATCTGCACTGACAGTTCTTTCTGGAGGTAAATCACATTTTTCATCATGAGTCCTTTGGAATTGTCTTGAATCACTGTATTGATAAGAGTAGCTACACCCTTCACTGTTAGTCATTACAATATTGCTGTTATTGTGTACAATGTTCTCCTGGTTCTGCTTACTTCACTTTGCATCAGTTTGTATAATTCTTGGTTTTTCTGAAACCACCTCTCTTGTCATTTCTTTTAGCACAATAGTATTCCATTACATTCATATATCACAACTTGTTCATTTATTCCCTAACTGATGGACATCCCCTGTTTCTAATGCTTTCCTCCACAAAAAGAGTGGCCATAAATCTTTCTGTATATATGGGTTCTTTTCCTTCTCCTTTTATCCCTGTGGGGATACAGACCTGTGGTATCACTGGATCAAAGAGTAGGCTAAGTTTTGGAGCCCTCTGAATATAATTCCAAATTGTTTTCCAAAATGGTTAGATCTGTCCACAACTCCACCAACACTGCATTAATAGTACCAAATAGTTTTTAATAATTATTAATTTGTAAAATAGTTTGAGATCTGATACTGCTAGGATCTCTTCTACTTCTTTGGTCATCATTTCCCTAAGATTCTTGCCTTTTTGTTCTTCTACATCAGACCTGTACCAACTTGGCAGCAGGTAGGGGCCACAATTAAAATAGATTAAACTTCTTTGGGTCACAGATCAGTTTTTAGTGGCTCAATTTCCAAGTAAAGGTATAATTAAAGGTATAACTATTCCTCAAAAACACTTTTTAAAATTGAGACATAATCTAGAAACTGCAATCAGCAAATGCTTTTTTATGAAGTCACCTTCAGTAAAAGACTTCCCAGAAGCATTTTCTTTAGAAATCTGAAAACTAACCTTAGTAGCTGCCTCATTTTCTGAGTTTATTTTCTTGAAAAACCCATTGTTACCCACTGAGATTTTTCAACAGTTTGGATGCTTTAATTTATTTTTCATGGGTGTCCAATTTGTTTAAGTCAGGATGTTTTGTTTCAAAATGGCAAAGAAGACTGTATTCCTTCGGAACGGATATTAATTCTCAGCAAACAAGATACCGTATTTTGTCTCTCATGTAAGTAAACAAGTATTTATTTGTCTACTCCAGATTAAACACTCATTCTATGTTCTGATTCGATCTTCTGTTTCTTTGTATCACCCATTTTACAAAGTCACCCCCAAAACTTTAATGTTAGAACCAAACAATTTCCATAGCAACTGCTCACATATAAATACTGAACACTCATGTTTGACCTTGGAGCAATGACCCAAAACACAGCAAAAAGATACAACTTTTGTTCCTCAGACTAGAGACAGACTGGTGATGGTTGCTGCGGATCATGTAACAAAGAGGAGAGTTCACAGAGGCAACCCACCAGCCAAATTACAAGATGGGCACAATAGTGACTAGAGGAAGGCAGGTTAAGCAGGGCATGGACCGTATGTTGTGCACGTCTACTCTAGTTAAACTGTAATTATTTTTTCTAACTCTATAAAGTAACCCTATCATAATATGATTGGTATGATGTTGACTTTGAACCAATCATGAAGAATTAATATCTTTCCAACTGTTCAATTCCTCTTTATTTTTGCAAAGAATTGTTTCATAGTTACATCAACACATTGTTGTGTTTGTCTTGATAGCTGGATTCCAAAATATTTTAAAGCTTCTGAATTTATTTTGAATGAAAATTTTCTTTCTTACCCTTCTTGCTGAATTGTGTTGGTAATATACACAAAGTCTAATGATTTATATGGGTTTATTTTTTATCTTACCCTTTACTGAAATGACTGTTTGAATAAATTCTTCAGTTGAAGGTCTAGAATAAGCCATTATATCATCCTCAGAGAATCAAATCAATTCCATTTGGTATCATTGCCGACATTTAGTATAATTGCTGAAGTTCTATGTCCTTGAGCTAAGTTTAGTTTTTTCTTCTTCTGTAAATCATATAATTTCAAGGAAAGCAGCTATTATTACATTTCTTATTAGCTTGTAGAACTCGAATAGAGGCAACCAATTATCAGGTGGATACAACCAATCAAGCACTGGAAAGTTCCTAAAACTAAAAATAGAAAGTCTTAAAATAGCAACTGTGCTTTACTATAAAAGCCCTTGTAATTAATCTCTCTTCAGGGTCCTTGTGCCTGCTGAGGGACCTTGGAATGATTTGTTTTGCAACTGCTTTGCTAATTTTTCACATTGCTTTAATGGTTTCACATTTGCTTTGCTAATATTTCACATTGCTTTAACGGTTTCCTCAATTTACCTCATTTCACTCATAATAGTTGAGGAGCCAGCCAGGAGATAAAGAGAGGAACCTGGACCCCAAGGGCAACCTTTGAAAAACCCCTTAGAGCATTTAGGTTAATTTTCCTACCTAAGGATTTCTGTACAGAAGACTTCCCCAGAGGTGGGACGACTCCTCAATCTCAACTCTTCTGAGCCAAAGTAAGCCTCTAATTAGAAGGTAACTTTAGGGAAGTAATGGGATCCAGTATTAGCATACTGAAGGGAACCTCCTTAGAGACATTTCTTATAGCTTGGGACTAGAAGATACTCCCAGTGGAGCTAGGAATAACTAAGAAGAGCACAATTAGATTTATGTGAACTCTAAGAGACTCAACTGACAATCTGTTTTGCCTTCAAATCTGTACCTCTGAGTAATGAAAATTCAAAGACTGGCTAGACATAGGAGACAAACATCCAAACCAGCCGGAATACTGTTTTTCTGGGCAGCCTTTTCTGATGGCATATGCCTGGCAAACTTGTGGATATCTTCTCTTTTTCCTATTTTGCCTGCTCCCTCTTCTGCTCTTCTACAATGCCTGCTGGTTACTATTTCTGCTACCACTGCCTGGCCTTCCCTGTCCTCTGAATCCCAATCCTATTCTCCTCTTGAATTAACTGGCTGTGGCCCTGTGTATCTCCTAAACTGGCCATTACAGAATCTGGATTAGAGTCTCAATAATCTCGGTTACACCAGGCTACTTCAAGCTAGAGAATCATTAGAGGTATGTACCTTCTGTCCCGAAAACAAGTAAATTCCAAGAGATAATTCAAATGGACAATGAAGCCACTAACCACATTCATGATAGGTTGTAAAAAGAGCTAGCCAGCGTACAGATCTAGATCCATTCAGGCCACAAGACGCAAGAACTATGGATTTGTCCTTTGTAAGTCAATTCTAGCCAGAAATTTGAAAGTATTTCTATGAGAGTTGCCTGGGATGGCATGAGAAGCGTATACACAAATTTAAAAGCATTGCCTAATGGATTTATTGAGGAAAAGATAAGGAGAAAATGAAATCTGAGCCAAAGGGCCAAACTGCTATTCTTGCCCTTGCACAGGCTATGTCAGGAACTCATGAGTCTCCTATTTTTACTGAAACAAAGGCCATATTTCTTGAAAATATACAGAGGAAAAAATGAGACCTCAAGAATAAAAATAAAAATGGGTCTAGAAATGCCCAGGGGAATCCAGGTGTATAAAGGCACAGGGGAGGAGGATAGGAGGTACTGTGGCTCTTGAAGGGGACTGTCATGCCCCACTCATCCTGGTCCAGGCCTTCCTCCACATTGGTGAACCCCATGTTATCTTTAAAATTGGTGATGCAATCTATGATTACTTACTAGATATTAGGGCTTCTAATCCAGTTTTAATAAGTAAACCAGACTCTAATCACACCTCTATTTAGTCTCTGAATGTTGCTGAATGAGTCTCAGGAAAAACCTGTGTTCCAAAATTGTCTCACTGCATGATATCTGTGGGCTCTCTATTGTACTCTTTCCTCTTCACGCCCAAATCCCCTGTAAATCTGTTGAGTGTGAGATGTAAACTCACACTCTTTGTAAACTCTTTACAAAAAGAGTTTTGTAAACTCTTTGTAAACTCAGAGCCACCACTTCCTGCTCCCATGATTGATCTCTGCCCTTGCAACTCTCCAAGAATTCCCTCTTTTTGGGTTCAGAATGCCCAAGAAACCCCTGATGACATTCCAGGGATTCCATGGGTTTCTTCATTTTCAGATGTAGGATTGTTAAAAGTCTGCTACCCCAGTCCACCACCATCAATTTCTGGGCATCTCCTAAACTGGTCATTACAGAACCTGGAATAGAGTCCCAACAATCCTGATTACACCAGCCTATTTCTCAATATCCTCTGTCCAGGGAGCCCATCAAAAGTATTTCATCCATTATTGAGTCTGAGGGATCAAAGAATTATTTTTCCATGTAAATACTCCTATTCTCCCTATGAAAAACTTAAGACAGGTCCAGAATTTGTGTGAAGTTAATGCTTATGTTATACCCAGGCATCTAGTGATAACCAATCATGCTACCAACATTTTCTCAATTTCCAGTGAGATTACTTGTTTTACTATGAGAGATCTTTGCTCTTTTTTTTTTAAAGCATCCCCATTCACCCATACACTTATTACCTGTTTGCCTTCATAAAATGGACATAGCTTTGTTTACTTCAAGGGCATATTGAAAGCCCTATACTATTTTCTTAAATCTTATAGCAGGATTCAACTTCCATCACTTTCCAGAACTCCTCTCTGATCTAGTACATCAATAATCTCTTGCTTGTGGTCCCAAATGCCAAGATCTGTCAGGATGACAACCACCATCTTATTTTTAAACTCTATCAAAGAGGATACAAAGTCTTTAAGTCAAAAGTTCAATGGTGTCTCACTCAGGTAGAGTATCTTGGTTTCATTCTATCTGCTAATGCTTGCTTTGTTTCCCCTAGGGATGTGTAGGCTCTGCAGAATTTATCCGTTCCTAAAAACGAGAAAAAATTACATGCTATCCTCAGACAGCTGGATATTGTTGACAGTGGATGCTGTCCTATGGTGAGATCATTAAGCCCTTTTTTTCCTTTAAAGACTCTGTTCCAGAACCTTTGAAGCCTGACCTCTCCTGCCTTGCAGATCTCAAGAAAGCTTTACTATTGTCTCCTATACTGGGACTCTTAATTACAGTAAGCACTTTACTCTTTTTATATATGAATGAAGGAGAGGAGGGTGACTTCCAGTATCCTGACCCAAGCATTTGGGCTTGTTTCACAAGTGGTTTATTATTCTGCTCAGTTTGATGCTGGGGCTGCCACCACCCTCCTGGTGGAGAAGGCTTGTAGTCTGGTTCTGGGAGCCCCCTTAACAGTGCAGGGGAGGCCCTCTTACTTCACCAATGAACTGAGGCCTTTTCTGACCAGAGACTTGTTAAGTACGAAGTGACCTTCCTGGATAAAAAGAATATCACTCTCAAGTCATGTGACATTTTTAATCCTGCTACATTGCATTCTGATTTTCCAGTTGCGTGGGAGCTACCATATGATTGTGCCTCTGTAGTGGACATGGCTGGGAAACCTCAAGGTGATCTCTCTGAACTTCCCTTGCAAACTCTTGATTATATTTTATATACTGACTGGTCTTTTATGAGAAGGTATTTGGTACACTGCTGCTGCTGTGGCCTCTGGCCGTGCCACCATCTGGGCAGCCTGTCTGTCCTCTAACCTCAGTGCCCAAGCTGCTGAGTTTGTCGCCTTCACCCTGGCATGTCACCTTGTCAGTGGAAAAAGTGCCACAATTTATCCTGACTCACAGTATGGATTTGAGGTTTGTCACATCTTTGGAATGTTTTGGCTACAAAGGGGTTTCAGCTGGCAAAGTCCCTGGGAATGTGACTTTCATCAAAGATTCTTATCTGCCCTGAGGCTTTCTGATGCCCTGGCCATTGTCCATTGTCCTGCCTACACCAGTGGAACCAGTCCTGCTTCAAGAGGCAATAACCACCCTAACACAGCTGAAAAACTTGCTGCCCTTGAAGGCCTTGAATATGTGCTTCATCTGTTTCTTTCTGGTAATGCTGCCCTCTGTCTTACAATGTTTCTGAAAGATGGAAGCAGCATTTTGTGCCAAACAGTTACAGGGGGGTGACTGTGGAAGGAAAACTGCCCCTTCCTTGGAACTTATATCACCAGGTATATCTGTCTGTTCATAAAGGGGGCCATTTTGATACATAAGGAATTGGAGAGTGTATAAGGAGGGTGGCCCCTGGCATCACCCCCATAGCTGCCTTCCTTGACAAATATTTAATCAGCATGCCTTGTGTGCCACTGCCTACAGAGGACACTCCCTACTTTATATACCTTTTGCTCACTGAAAATTGATTTCACTTGTGTGCCTAGATCTAGCCACTAGTTAAGTCTGCCTTGTTATTGCTGATCCGTGGTGTTGATACCCAATGTTGATGAGTAGAGGCCTTTATTAGCTCTAGGGACATGGCTGGATTTATTGTAAAGATGCTTCTGAAAGTATCCAGTTGCTTTGTTCCGTAATTTAGCCTTGTAGCCTGCACTGAGTCTGACAGATGCATCTACTTCACTGATTCTGTCCTATCCCAGGTTTATTCCTGCCTAGGGGTGGGTCCCAAAATTTTATGCTCAGGTCAAGTTGAACATAAGAACAAGAGTCTGAAAACCATGACTGGCAAGTTGTATAGTGAAAGACATCTAAAGTGGCATAATGTTCTTCCTTTGGCTTTGTTTTATATGTGTAGCAGACCAAATATATATATCTCCTTTTGAAATGCTTTTCAGGCCACCCCTCCCCTCTTCCCCTAGTCAAAGCAAACCTTTTCTCCCAATACAGACACCTTTATTGGGAGGAGATACTTTTGTCACTTTTTATATACAGGAACTACAAAGCACACTGAGAGAACTCCATGACACTAGAGCTGTGGTGCAGACTGGGCCTTTGAACTTGTCAGTATATGACTTTCATCCTGGAGACAAGGTCTGCATCACAAATTTCCAGTGGACCAATGGAACTCAATGTGCTTTGGGGGTCCTATTCCAAGAACTACTGATGACTCTGACAGCAATTAAGATCAGAGAAAAGCACTCTTGGATACATCGTTCCCACATGAAAGCTGCCCCTAAACAGTTTCATAATGTTTTTGCTTTGGTTTCCTTTGGCCTGCTTGTTACCCATTCCTTTCCTGTCCTCTCCACACAGGAGGAATGGGAAAAAATATAATGCTATCAGTGAGAAAACTTAATGCTATCATGAGAAAGTGGTAAACACACCGTACTACCTCAACGCAATTGGACCTCATGGATTTTGGGTTTGTCATATCCAACAAAGAAACCTCGATCATGGGAAGTCTTTTCAATTACTTAACAGAAAACGCTTCCCCAACCATAAGACCTTCTTCATCCCTCAGATTATTACCCTCCAGCTTTAAAGGGTGCTTTTATGCCTTTTGCTTTAGTAACTTTACCACTTGTAACCTTACCACTCCTGACAAAAAGATGTGGAAAAGCTCAAAAGTCTTTTTCTTTATCCCACTCAGGAAAAACCAAATCACTTTTAAATTCAAGGGTCTTATGGTATTATTAAAGTTAGGGCCATCTTATTAAAAGCTGTCATTCTCCTCCTGAGTTTCCATTCCTCTGTGAAAAAAAAGGAGAGAGGTCATAGTACTACTCTACATTTAGGTAATAGGTAACTGCATTAATACTCTCCCTTTCCCTAATATTATTAAAGGAGATGTATTTACCTGTGCCAAAGCCATTCTTATTTTTTTTTTTTTGGAGGGGGGAGTTGAAGCAATCGGGGTTAAGTAACTTGCCGAAGATCACAAAGATGGTGTCAAATATCTGAGGCCAGATTTGAACACAGGTCCTCCTGATTCCAGGGCCAGTGCTCTATTCACTTCACCCCTTAATCCCCAAAGAGATTCTTTATAAAGATGTTAAAGACTATAAACCTGCTTCCCTTTTCAACTTTACATACAGTGCATCTAGCTCCCTAGGATGGACATAAATTTTCCCTTTCTGAAGTCTACGGGGTCTGGTGACCCCAGGCTAATTTTTTATTTGCAATGATAAAAAGTTTACTCCTCTCTAACCCCCAAGTGGTTTGGTATCTGTGACACTGCCTATTTGACTCCACTAATTTCAGTCTTTAATCATACCAAAGGGCTAACAGGGAGAACATCTGGTAGAAACCTGGGTGAATGGTGGCATAGCTGTCAAAAAAGAGGAGAAACTCTAATGAGCAGCAATGTAGTTTCAACCCCACATCCTGTAAAACAACATGGAAACGGAATAAAGTTCCTTTGGTCCTTAGTTCCATATGTAGGCATTGCTGTACTAGACCAAGCAGGTGGAAATCTCTCTCTTGAGATTAAAAAACTGACCCAGGCTACAAGTGAATCCATCTTCTCCCTCCAAAGTACGGCAGATCTTTTTAGCTCAGATGGTCTTACAAAGTTCCATGGTTCTAGCCTTCTTTACTGCCCCATAAGGAAGAGGCTTTGCTACGATTAATCAACCCTGTTGTTCCTACTTTTAATTGATCAAAAGGAATTGTAACAAACCTCCATAAAATCCACTGAGTTATAACAAAAACATGATTACCTCCCTGAGGCAACCCATGGTGGAATCCCTCTTCTTGGTTCACCCGGTTACAGGAAAATGGCATACTGGCCACTCTTGGCAAACTGGCCCTCACTGCCCTTGGTTTGAATAATTCTTTTTAGACTCTGCATTAGCTTTTGTGTTAAAGCCTTTTCTAAGATAGCCCCAGAGAGGATCATATTGATACACTCTGTTGATCACACTCATGTTAAAAAAAACTTACAGATCTTACTGAGAACTAAATCAGTTTCATTTTGTATTATCACTGACGTTTTGTATAATTACTGAAGTTGTTCTGTGTCCCTGAACTAAGTTTTGTTTCTTCCATAAATCATATTATTTCAAGGAAATCAACTATTATAATATCTCTAACTAGCTTGCAGGATGCAGGTGGATGCCACCAATCAACACCCCCAAGAACTGAAAAGTCCCTAAATCTAAAAATATAAAGCCTACAAATAGTAACTATGTCTTACTATTAAAAATCCTTGTAATTTTCTCTTAAGGGTCCTTGTGCCAACTGAAGGGCAATGGACCCGGTTTATTTTCTGTATGCCTTACCAATAAATTGTATTGATCAGACTTCTTTCCTCAGTTTACCTCATTTCACTCACAACAGTCTTTAAGATCTGTTAATTTTTTTGTTTCCCCTTTCCCTATACTTATTAACTAAATTTCCTTTTTGAACCTTATTGACATGGGTATAATTTTTTAGAACTATGTCAAATAATAATTTTTTCTTTAGAACTATCAAATAATAACAAGCAGCTAGGTGGTACAGTAGATAGAGCACCAGGCCTATAATCAGTAAGATGTGAGTTCAAATCTGACCTTAGATATTTACTAGTTGTGTGACCTTGGGAAAGTCACTTTGCCCTGACTCAGTTTCCTCACCGGTTAAATGAGCTGGAGAAGGAAATGGGAAACCACTCCAGTATCTTTGCCAAGAAAAACCCCCAAAGGGGATCACAGAGTTGGAGATGGCTGAAAATGACTGAACAACAACAAATAATGGTGGCATTGAACAGTCCTAATTTTACTGGAAAGACCTTTAACATTTTCCCAAATAAATCTAACTTAAAAAAAATAAAAATTAGAGTCATAGATTTAGAGCTCAAATGAACCTTTAAGGCCATTGAGTTCAATTCAGTCATTTTAATGATTACTATTGTTATTGTTTTATAGCTAAAGAAAACGAGGCCCAAAGAAGTTAAGTGATTTGTCTAGGCAGCACAGTCTAATTTCTGAGGCAGGTCTTCCTGATTCTATCCCTATATTTGTCATGAACAATAAAAGCTGAGATAACAAACCACCCCATGAAGTGATATTTCTTATTGCTATTGGACATCTGATGGAACCAACTTGGTTAAATCTTTTTTCTCAAGAAGAGTTTGTTTGTAAGCTATCCTCCTTCCACTAAGTCACAATTCCCTCGTCTTATTTTATCACAAGAATATAAATATTGGTATAGTATAGCTCTTCTAAGAGTATATTAACTGAATCATAGACTCACTAGACAAAGACTTCACATTTAGGATACCTACATTTATAAACTATCTAAAATCTGGGTTTTTCTTAACATTCACTACTACTTTTTCTAATACTCCATCACCATTTTGCTACAGAAATGAGGAAGCAATGAAAAAATTTTTTTTCATTGCTTCATGGGTTGCCATAATCAAAATCATAATCTATTGATTAACCTAGAAGTGAAGAATCTTTTTGTTCTTAGGAAGTTGGTCCTCAGACATGAGACTTGATTTGCCAACAAGGACCTTTTATACACATAAACACATATACTTATGTGAGAAAAAAACAGCCCCTAAAATGATACAGATCCTCCTTAATAAAATCCACAACTTCCTGAGAGTTCAGCCTTCTCACTCAAACAGTAAAAAACCAGATGAAGCATATCTCCTGTTCAAACTGTGATATGTGATTATGCAGAAAGTCCACCGAGTAGTCTCTTAGGATACAAATCATGGATAAATACTGCAGATGGACAATGAGCCCAGAACTGCATGTGAAAAGACTGAGATGGACTGCATTTGGTAGATTGTGCAGAACGTTCAACAATTTCAAGTTACTCCCTGAAAAAAATCTTTTAAATTCTTATTCTTTAATTGTTGCTGTATGACAACAAGTCACAGAACATCTTCAAAGAATCGCATAATCTTCAAGGAACAAAAATTTGGGATGATTCAAGGGCAATGGATACATACATACAAATAGGAACAGTCTATTTATTCTTATGCTTTTAAAATGCTTTTAATATAGAGGGGTGTTGTATTTTGTTATTTTGCTTTTGTTAGTAAAATGGTCTATTATAATTATAGTTTTCCTAATGAACCTGGATTCATGGCATAAATCCAATTTGATCACAGTGTTTAAATCTTTTTAAATATGTTGTGGCTGCTTTGCTAACAATTTAATCAATATTCTTGCATCCTTATTTATTAGAAATATTGGTCTATAGTTTTTTTCACCTTTGCTTTATCTTTCCCTGGTGTAGGCATCACGATCACACTTTTCTCATAGGAGTTTATTAGGATCTCTTATCTCTTCTTTCCTTGCAAATTTGCAAGTAATTTATGTAAAATTGGAATTATTCTTGGAATGTTAGATATAATTCACTTGCAAATTCATCTAAGTCCTGGGATTTTTTTCTTTAGGAGTCCAATTTCTTTTTCTGAAATTGGACTATTTACATTTTCTATTTCTTGGTCTATTAGTATAGGTAATTTATATTTTTATATCCATTTAATTTGTGCTATCAGCATTTTTGAAAAAGGAGAATTTGCAACAAATGGAGAGGAAATAAAGAAAATCTTCAAAAACCCTTTTATACTGGCTATTCAGTTTTCTTCTTTTAAAAATAAAATTGGGGGGCGGAGCCAAGATGGCGGCGTAGAAGCAGCAAGGTCCCGCAGCTCCCACACCGCCACCCTAAACACCCATAAAATACGAGCCCAGAC
>CM053596.1:231571267-231586517 GCA_028646575.1 Pseudocheirus occidentalis | reverse complement strand
TGTGCTTGATCTTCCCCAGCCTTTCCACTGGAAAGCCTTTGTAGCAGGAGCCTGGGCAGTGTGGGGTAGCTGGGCATGCCCTCTGCCCGAGGGGCTTGATTCATCCAGATCACTCCATCCCTCAGGGCAGCAGGCAGCCACTGAGCCTGCCAGCTCTCTTTCTTACTCTTAATGACCAAGTGCTGTGTTAACAATGTTTTCGTCATAGTCATGTCTTTGGGCTCAAGCCCGCCTCATGTTTTGTACCTCTATTAAACTTGTCCTAAGGGAAAAAAAAAGATGTCATTAGAGGGTGGCTAGGTGGTGCAGTGAGTAAAGCAACGGCTTTGGAGTCAGGAGGACAAGAGTTTAAATTTGACCTCAGACACTTAACACTCACTAGCCGTGTGACCTTAGGCAAGTCACTTAACCCCAATTGTCCTGCCTTCCCCCATCCAAAAAGGAAAAAAAAAGATACCATCAGTTCTTTGTCTGGAGGTGGATAGCATTTTTCATTATATGTGTTCCTTAACCTAAATATTGGTATATATCCCAATATTACTGCAATCACAATGCACACATCCCTACCTTTTTCAGTCTGCCCAGTTTTCTATCAGGTTGTTTTGATCTTTCAATAAAGACCTTTGATTAGGAGTTGAATGAGGAGTCATAAGAGGGAATGGGTGTATAGCCCATGTTCTCATTAAGGATGGTTGTTAGGATTTAACTTGAAGCCTTTACCAGTAACAGAGAAGTGCTACAGTTTATCTACGCTGCTTTCACAATCTACAGTTCTGTAGCAAGATGAAGATAGATTTATAAAAGTGTAGATCATAAAGAATAAGTTTCTAATTTTGTTCTTCAATCATTTTCAGCATCATCAAATAGGATTATTGAAAGAATATTTTCTGGAGCAGTGACAAGGTAAGAAAATGCCTCAGATTTCATTAAACACCTTACAAATTCTTGTTGACTGAATGTCTTAAGTTTGGGAAAGAATAAAGGGGCAGTAGTCAGAACTGTGACAGCCATTTGATAGTGTCATGTTATGAGGGAAAGTATCCCACTTATTTTCTTATCAGTATTTAATAAGATAAGATACTGGGGTACATTCCCTTAGATTTCTTTAAACATGTTAAGTAGTAAATTAAAAAGTTATAGGAAAATTTTCATTATTCTTAATGTTGAGTCTGTTTGCTCCCTGTATTTCCTTCCCTTCCTGACTTACTTTATCTGCGCTGCATCTGAAATTAGAGTTTTAGAATTTACTAAAGAAAAAGCATCATTTAAATAGATAGCTGCTAATAATGGAGCGAGGCTCTCACCATAACAGGGTACATCACATGAAAATTGTGATACATAACATGATAACTATAACTTGTGTCCAGAATGATTTATCATAAAAGCCTAATGAAAATAGCTATCTTACGATTTGTTTTAGTTCTGCCCAGGATTCAGTCAGCGCCTGCTCTGTGCCAGACACCACATTAGGTAATACACAGTTAAAACAGTCCCTGCCCTCAGGCTTACATTCTATCAGAGGGCAATGTAGGGGGAAACAACGTGTACATGTAACACAGTATAGAAACTGTGCTCAAAATAAAAACAAGATTATTGGGGGAATGTACTTGAACCTGGGGAAATCAGGAAAGGCTTCATGTAGAAGGTGAGCTTAGCTTTTCAGGAAACTAGATTTCTAAGAGGCAGAGGTGACAAGGAAGTACTTTCCATAACTGGGAGGCAACTATTGAAAAGGCACACAGAAAAGTAGGTAAGGGCCAAGTTATGACTTTAAGTGCCAAACAGAGGAGTTTATAAGTGATAGAAGTCATAGAGATTTGTTGTCATTAATTCATTTTCTGTTGTATCGGATTCTTTGTGACCCCATTTGGGGTTATCTTGGCAAAGATATTGGAGTAGTTTGCCATTTCCTTCTCCATTTCATTTTATAGATGGGGAAACTGAGGCAAACAGGGTTAAGTGACTTGCCCAGGGTCATACAGCTAATAAGTGTCTGAAGGCAGATTTGAACTCAGGAAGAGGAGTCTTCCTGACTCTAGGCCCAGCTCTCTGTTTACTGTGCCACCTGGCTCCCTCCCAAACTACCTTCTATTTAACTGTTTTGTATATGTTTCTATTTAATTTAGGCTATATTTTTTCTATCAATAAACAATCATTTATTAAGCACCTACTACACATCATGTACTGTACTAGGAACTGGGAATACAAAGACTACAAATAAACAGTCCATCCCTTCAAGAAACTTCCATTCTGGCCTGTATATATCTTTGCAAACATTTAGTGTCTCTTTATTTACATAGAATGTAAACTCTCTGTGAGAAGAAACTGTTTATTTGCATTTATATCCCCAGTGCCACAGTACTTGATGCATTAAGTAGGCACTTAATATGTACTTGTTGATTGACAGAACCTAGGACTGAATATGTGGACTTAGTGATCAAGATGAGAATCAAGCCCATGTAAGCTGGTGAGGTCACTATTAATTGAGAGAATGAGAGAAAGAGCTCAGGTTTATGAGGAATGAACAGATAGGAATGAGGAACATAGAGACCATCGCCATGAAAAGCCATGGAAGAGAGAGTATCCAGTAGGGTTCTGCTCTATACAGAAAAAAAAGTAGCTCATCTGAGAGGGGCCATCAAAATAATTGTTACTCCTTATTGTCCTTATTTTCTGTTCTTTGTTATCTTTGTGGCTTCCCTATCAATCTATTCTTAAAGGTCCTTTACTTCTTAAAACTCTAGAACCATTGCTGTTAAACTTCACAAACTCAAAAGGACATGAGAATCTAGTTAACAACTACAGCTTAATCTTCCCTTTAGAATATTTAAAGAGCTGCAGTTATGGTCAGCCTCTAAGGCAATTCACTATAGTCTTTTCCATAGATAATCTTTGTTAACAAAGGCAAGAAAGCACGAAGGGGTAAGTACTGACCCAACACCATTGCTCAAATTCAGTTTAAAAAAAATTTATTCACTTACTAGCCATGTGACCTTGGGCAAGTCACTTAATCCCAATTGCCCTTCCCCCCTCCAAAAAGCAAAAAAAAAAAATTATTCACAGAATCTGAGTTAAAAGCTATTGCAGAGGTTATTTTTCCCCACCTATACCTGGCCAAGAACTCTTTCTATGACATGGATGACAAGTGGTCATCCAGCCTCCACTTGAAATCTCCAGTGAAAGAGAAGCAAATTGTTTGAGGCAGTTCATTCTCATATGGACAGCTTTGTTAATTATCCTTGTAACCTATGGCCCAGGGCCTCTAAGACTGCACTTATATGGACCAGCTCCAATCGTAGGGGCTCACTTCAAAGTCAGTTTCTTTCTTTGTACTAGCATTTATGGTACTAAATGCATGTTGAGTAAAACAGCCTGTATCTCACCGCATAGAAAATGCAGGAGAAAGAAAAGAAGTAGTGGTCCATTCTTCATACCATTTGGCTCTAAAATGAAGACTAGTTTTTCTTTAGAATTTAGTATTTGCAAATGCCCACAGATAGTAATCAAAACTGTGAATTTGAATGGGATGAACTCTCCCATAAAACAGAAGTAGATAGCAGAATAGATCAAAAAACATAATCCTACAATATGTTGTTTACAAGAAACACATTTGAAACAGAGGTATGCACACAGAGTAAATGTAAAAGGCTGGAACAAAATATATTATGTTTCAGCTGAAGTAAAAAAGTAAAAAAAAAAGTTAAAAAGTAAACATAAAAAAAAGCAGAGGTAGCAATCTTGATCTCAGACAAAGCAAAAGCAAAAAGAGGTCTAATTAAAAGTGATAAGGAAGGAAACTACATCCTGCTAAAAGGTACCATGGACAGCGAAGTAATATCATTACTAAACATATTTGCATCAAGTGGTATAGTATCCATTCTTAGAGGAGAAGTTAAGGGAGTTACAGGAAGAAATAGACAACAAAATTATACTAGTAGGGACCTCAGCCTTCCCCTCTCAGAACTAGATAAATCTAACCACAAAATATAAAAGAAGTTAAGGAAGTGACTAGAATTTTAGAAAAGTTAGATATGGTAGACCTCTGGAGAAAACTGAATGGGTATAAAAAGGAATATGCCTTTTGCTTGGCAGTATATTGCACAAAAATTGACCATGTATTAGGGCATAAAAACCTCATAGTCCAAGGCAGAAATATTAAATGCATCCTTATCAGATCATGATGCAATAAAAATTACATGTAATAAAGGGCCATAGAAAGATAGACTAAAAATTGGAAACTTAATAATCTCAAAGAGCCAGTGAGTGACTTAAACAACAAATCATAGAAACAATAACTTCATCCAAGAGAATGACAATAATGAGACAACATATCAGAATTTATGGGATGCAATAAAAGTGGTTCTTAGGAAAAGCTTTATGTCTCTCAAAGCTTACATGAATAAAATAGAGAAAGAGGAGATGACTGAATTGGGCATACAACTAAAAAAACTAGAAAAAGAACAAATTAAAAATCCCCAATTAAATACCAAATTATAAATTCTGAAAACCAGAGAAGAGATTAATAAAATTGAAATTAAGAAAACCATTGGACTAATACATATAACTAAGAGCTGGTTTTATTTTAAAAAAAACAATAAAGTAGATAAACCTTTGGTTCATTTGAATATTTGCAAATGCCTGTGAATTTAATCTCTCAGTCTTAGCAAATAGGTTAAGCCACTCATTGGAACATTAACTTAAAGTATATCCATTTTGTTCCTTTAAATGTTCCTGAAACAAAATTATAAACCTTCCATAGAAAAATGTTATTGTGACTTCTGAATGTCATCCCACTGAATTTATCCAAGATATTGCCCTGAAAATTTCACTTACATATCTCTTTTAGGGGGAATGTCGTGCAAAAAGAGGGAAGAATGAGCTATGCAGATTTTGTGTGGTTTCTGATCTCTGAAGAAGACAAAAGAAATCTGACAAGGTGTGATTTCTAAGTTACCTTTCTGTGCTACTTTATTGTGCTTAACACAGTTTTTGAGTTGAAACATAGTGAAGCACTGTAGTTTGAAGTTACTTGAAAGAAAAACAACAAAACAATATATGGCAACATTTATATGACATAATTTTATAATATTTGACTTCCCGTGCTAATAAGAAACTAATCAAAAACATTTCTATTGAGACCATTCACTTGCAAAGGCAATCAGGTATGAAAGAATGAAAAAGCATTTGCAAATAGTTACTTTGTGCTAAGTACTTTGCTAAAGCTACAAGTACAAATGAAACAATTCTCGCCTTCAAGGAAATTGTAATAAGAGAAAACAAAACTGCAACACAATAGTGGTGAGGGTGGGATAGTTTGGTTTGGAATGTTAGGCGATGGTGATAGGGGACTATTAATTGGCACAGTCTTTGCATTAGCAATGTCAGTACTGTTTGGATTACAGTTCCACATCCAGAAAGAGGTGAGAAGATTGTGTTAGGAGAGATAGCAGAGTCTAGTGGGTGCAGTCAGGCAATGTGGATAATTCAAGATAATGGTCCAAATGGATTGTTAATCATAGCTGGGACTAGCTAACCAGGGGAGACCACCAATCAGAACAACCCAGTCCCCAGGGTAAGAGATCCAAAACTGAGAAGGATTGTACCCAAGAAGGTACAGCATCAAGCAAGGCAAATGGCACACCAGTGGCCCAGAGATAGTGCAGATGTCAAGAAAGTGACTTGGGCTGGAAACAGAGTAATGTATAATGCAGATTTTATTTCTTTTATAGTTTATGTAGATCCTATTTTTGCTTTATGTTATGTTACTATATATTATATTATATATATAATAAATATAATATAAATTATAAACATAAATAAATATAAATATTATATTATAAAATACAAAACACAATTTTAAATATCTTTTAAGACCAATATCCTGTAAAAGGTCAGAAGATGCCATTATTCCATGAAAGTAGACCTTTTCCTCTACAAAAATATGTATATTAATTACTCTTACACTTATTACTCTCAACTAGAAATGAGGGAAAGAGCTTTAAAACATTTGCGCTTCCAAATTTAAAATGGCAATTTAAATTTTTTAAATAGTTATATAAAACTGAATGTTATACTTCATAATTTTGTATTTTTAATAGTTGCCTATTCATAATACTTAAATATTTTAATTTACTTTTTTTAAAAGGCCAAATTAAGTTACTTTTTTACCGATGTGACTCTCAATTGTTTTTCCTATAGAACATTGCCCCTTATCTGAAAATGCCCAGTCCCTGCATTATAACTTTTTAAAACTATATACATTGATAATAAGCAAAGCTAGCTATTTCTAAATCTAATATTTTGTATTAGTGTATTTTGGAAGCCTGCGTCACAAGACAAAACAGTGTGATTAAGGACTTGCAGAGCATGCAGAAATATAAATAAATAAAGAACACTGAATATTTCAGAAAATGCGATAAAGTAGTATATTTTATATTACAAAAAAACTAATATTTCTTTACTTACTAGCATTGAATATTGGTTCCGCTGTATGGACTTGGACGGGGATGGTGTGCTCTCCATGTATGAACTTGAATATTTCTATGAAGAACAGTGTGAAAGAATGGAAGCCATGGGTATTGAACCATTGCCATTCCATGACTTGCTCTGCCAGATGCTTGACCTGGTGAAGCCAGAACTTGATGGTAATACTGATTTATTGTTGCGCCCTATCCATAACTATTATTGGTAGTAGATGTTTACATAATCTTTTAAAGTCTCAAAATGCTTTACATACATTATTGCATTTAAGCCTTGCAACAATCCTAAAAGGTAGATAACACAAATTGTTTTACAGATGAGGAAACTGGGGCTCAGAAAATCTAAATCATGGGTTCAGGTTTACATGTAGGTAAAGCAAAATCCTGTCTTGTGATTTTGAACCTGTTGTTCTTTCTGCTAAACCAAACTTTACAGAATGCATATATTTAATGGCATAACCCAAGACAACCCTAAATTGTTTATTCTAATTCTTCCTCAGAGTATTAAGTTTATTTAGGGCAGAGCTCTTTTGTATATTCTTTACCAACATCAGCATTTCTAATGCAATATAACTATGAACTAAGTCATTTATAATAAATGTTATATCAGCAAAAAATGGATTTTCATAATAAAATAGGTACATATTGTTTTTAAACTGGACAAAATTTTTTTTCACTTGATAAGCTTTTGATGAAATTACAGACTTTGCTCTTTATGCAGGTAAAATAACTCTCAGAGACCTAAAGAGATGCAGAATGGCTCATATTTTTTATGATACCTTCTTTAATCTGGAGAAATACCTGGACCATGAACAGAGGGATCCCTTTGCAGTGCAAAAGGTATTGTTGTAATTTAATATTATTACATGTATCAATAAATGATATAAGATCATAGGTCTATATATTTAGAGTAGGGAAGTTCCACAGAGTCACATTTTATAATTTTTCTTTGCCCCCAAAAAACCTATATTCTTTTTAAAAACAATTTTTTTGTTACTTTGAACTTGACCATACCCTCATAAAAACAGGAAAAGAAGGACCACGTATAAAACTAAGATTCTCTTTCAGACAATTTTAGAGCTTACAATCAATCTAGTCAGCAACTCATCATACAGAAACTGAAGCTGGGGGAAACAACTTGTCTGTGATCACACAGCTGCTCATTGAGACACAACTAGATGCTCATTCCATGTTCTCTCCACTATGCCATGCAGCTATACACCCAAATCACTCCCACAAGTGTCACAGAATTCTGAGGTCTTTCAGACAAGTCTTACACTCTCTATGCATTTGACACCTTTGGGAATTCTAAAAATGGCATAAAAATAGATATAAACCTGGGAATTAATGTTTATGTCCAGGTGATGAGCATCTTCCATGATAAAAAAAATTATGAAAAAACAGTTTGAGTCAAGTTGTGAAAATAGCTCAGCACATCCAAGTGCCACATTAGTACATCATTGTACCATGGAGGTAACCCTGGGTTCTTAAAAGGTATACTAGTAGAGTGCATTCTTTGACAGATTCTACCACACTAGAAAAGGTTTGACTGTCAGCCCAATGAGAGAATATGTCTACTGTTCCAGGAAAAGCTATTGATGAGTACAGAAAAGCTCATCATCAGAAAACTGGCCACGAAAGAAAGAGGAGGTTTTTGGTTTTTGGTCACAGTAATCCATGAAATTCAAAATGCAAAAGAGACTCAGTCCTTTATAACATCCTTTTTCCACAATGTCAGGGTAATAGAAAAGGGAATTCGATTTTAGAATCCATGTAAACATCCAACCTTTGTCCAACAGTCACCAGATTTGTATACCCCTGGAGGAAGAGAACCACATCCTTAATACATATCCTTGTAGTAAATTAAACTAGAAGACATAAAAATGTTGGGAGTACGTGGAAAAAGTGGCTAAAACTTCTCATCAAAAATGCAAATCAAAGTGGCCAGAGGTGATTTTGTTCTGTACTAAAATGGAACAAAATGATGATTTGATGAAACACTTGCTGACAGTGATTGTGAGGAAACTCAAGCAAACTGCAGCAAAGTGCTTATGAACTATGAAAGCGCCTGTGTGAACATTCATTGCAAAGGTTGGAGAACTTGAGAAATTCTGTGAAGAATCTTTCACACTTAGTTGTCAAAGTAAGTATTAAATTAACAGAAGGACTCTTTAGTCCTTAAGACAACATCTGTAATTAGAGCACTACCCGCCCAGCTTATTAAAACAGCCAGGGCATATGAACAGACATTTCTTAAAAGAACTACAAACTATTTAATAAACAACTATGTGAAAGAAGGCTTCAAATCACTAATAAGATAAATGCAAATAAAGATAACCTGGAGAATTTTTTTCTTTTTTATTGAGAAGTTAACAGTCATCAACAAATATATTTCAGTATACAGAAAACAAGAAGTTTGTGTTAAACCCAATGAATTTTCATGTGCAGTTGTTTTTATAAGATTAATGCTAGATATTATTCTTCTGTTAACATAGCCTAAAATCACATTGTTTTTTGGTTGTCAACTGTCATTTTTTACATTGCTAAAATCCCATAAATCCTTTTTACATGAAGTAACATTTAGCCAAATCTCAACCTGTACAGTAGTTTGGTTGGGTTTTTTGGCAGGGGACGAGGGAGTATGAACCACAGATACAGGACTTTACATTTATTAAATATAATCTTATGAGATTTAACTTGTTCCAATCTGTTATCCATTGTAATCATTATCCTCACCTCTCAGTTTTGTGCAGTCTGAAGATTTGATAAATCTTGATTATAAAAATCTCTATTCAAGTGAATTAAACAGTCCTTCACCACTCCACTAAAGACCATCCTTCAAATTTACTTCATTAAATCAATCCCTATTCCTTGGGTAGTCATTGACACTTCCAAACCTACCTAACTAGACTTCTGTCCCATCCACAATTCTTTGTCATAACTTTGGTAGATGTGATCTCCCTCAAGCAGCTATTTCCCTTCAGTGGTACAAAATCATCACATCATTCATTTTCATAAAGTACCACTGACTACACAGTATTTTACCAAGTTAATGAAATCAAGAAGAATTACTGGAGAGAACTAAGCATAAAAGACATCCAGTCCTTCAAGATCTAATTATGGTAATAAGATGTTTTTATAATTAAAATATTTGTGCAGAAGTCTAGAGAAATGCTTTGTGTGAATCCAGCCAAAGCTGGATTAAAGGTGATTAAAAATTTTTGTTTAGTCGAGAGAATTCCTTCAGAGGATAATTCAGTACTTTGATGGATCCATGATTTCACTGATGTGATACTCCAAAGATCTGAATTGCAGTCTATTCAGACTTTCTCATCCTTTGAGATTTTTACACGTGTCCTCTGGTAAATTTTCCACAGGGGAAATTCATTGCCAATGTTTTGAAGCCTACTTTCATCTATCATGTACCTTTCCATTACTCCTTGGGTGACTGACCTGTATCATTAATCCTTTGGAGACTTTGGTTTTCTGTGACCTTTAGCCATGCAGCATTACTAGAAATACACAGATGTTTTAAAAGATGAGATTTGTTTCAGGAAGGAGTCTGGAGTCATTAAAAATAGCTCTCTTTTCTACTCTTTGATTTAGGTAGCTGTGAGGAAGCACACTACCTTCAAAATGAACATTTTGCCAATTTACTTGATGATTTCACTTGAATAGAGATTTATACAATCAAGATTTATCAAATCAGGGGCAGCTAGGTTGTGCAGTGAGTACTGCACTGGCTCTGGAGTCAGGAGGACCTGAGTTCAAATTTGGCCTCAGATACTTGACACACTAACTAGCTGTGTGATTTTGGGCAAGTCACTTAACCCCAATTGCCCTCCAAAAAAAAGCCAAAAAAAATTTTATCAAATCTTCAGACTGCATAAAACTGAGAGGTGAGGATAATGATTATAATGGATGACAGATTGGAATGAGTTAAATCTCATAAGATTATATTTAATAAATGTAAAATCCTAAATTTGTGGTTCATACTCTCTCCTCCCCTGCCAAAAAAAACAACCAAAGATTATTGCCAGTTTAACAGAAGTCATCTTCATTAAGTCTGACTTCTCCATTGTGGCATTAAGCCTTCCAAAATACAAATAACCCTGGAGCTTTGCAAAAGTATTGAGTAACTTCCAAAGATTTTGAGAATTTAATTATAAGGAGATGTTGCAGTTGGTAAGAAACATAGCATATTTATACTGTCATGGCTTGGTGAGAAATATTTTTATCCTTTTCCCAATCTCTTTATTTGTGTAATCCATCGTCAAGTTTTGCTTTCTCTCAGCTGAGGAACATGAGAACAGCCATTCAGGGGATGGAACTGTTAATAAGTTTTGTGACCTAAGAAGATGCCTAACATACACATGTGAAACATTTTCCAGATGTTTTATTCTGAAACATTATCTTCCGATATAGATCTTAGTTTTCATCATGAATGCTTTGTCTAAAACTTATTTCATTTCTTTTGTCTCTTTTCTTTTTAATTAGGATGTTGAGAATGATAGCCCTGAACCTTCTGATTGGGACAGATATGCTGCTGAGGAATATGAAATCCTTGTTGCAGAGGAATCTGCTAATGAGCAGTTACAAGAAGGGTAGGTGGGATTCTCCCTACGTTTCAGAATTTTTTCAGCTATTTCTCGAAATGTGACCTCATGACAAATCTTCCATAGCTCTGGCCTTCTAGAGAGGCAGGGCATGCTGAATGTTTCAGGAGGCTATCTGGATGGCAAGGAAGGTAGGTAGTGAAGTCAGGTCAAGAAGCATTTATCAACCATGTCTGTGAAAGGTAGCTGGGCCTGCCTTAAGTAGAATGCCCTCTATTACCTTTTCTGCTTTATTTCCTCTTAGAAACCCAACCAGAATCTGAGGCTCCCCCCAATACTAAAATTAAGAATTCCCTCCTACCCTTCCCTTCCCCTGAGGTACATACTAATCCTCTGTCCATACTAAATAAATTTTGGCACAGATATTATGACGTTAGGTGTATGTAGCAGTAAAGAACATTTACCCTTCTCTGCTGTAATTAGGTTTTATGACTGTATCAGAACAACCACCAAAAACTCTGAAACACAAATACTCTGAAATCTCCATTATACCACTAACAGGAATTTCCTGTGGGTTTAGACTATTTCCTAGGGTCTTCTCCCTAATGTTCTCCCTTCTCCCTTCTCCTATCTCCTTTGGACAGTTATTTGTATGTTGTCTCTAATTTGCTTTATCTTACCTGAACTGGAAACTCACTGCTGCATAGTAGTCCTTTCCTGATTGGTTCTCTATTACATTACCCCTAGTAGCTCTTCCCCTGTCTCCTCCGGGATGCCCCCTCCCTTGGACTCTGTCCTGGGCCATCTTTTCTATATTCTTTCTTAGTGATGCTGTCAGTTCTCATGGCTTCCAGGGCGGGGAACTTAGGGGAGGGGGGTGTTCCTGGAATCAGGAGGACCTAAGTTCAAATATGACCTCGGATACTTATTAGCTATGTGATCCTGGGCAATTCAGTTAAGCCTGTTTGCCTCAATTTCTTCATCTGTAAAATGAGCTGGATAAGGAAATGGCAAAACATTCTAATCTCTGTCAAGAAAACCCTAAATGGCTAGGTGGCACAGTAAGTAGAGCACCAGCCTGGAGTCAGGAGGACCTGAGTTCAAATGTGACCTCAGACACTTAACACAGAAACTAGCCGTGTGACCTTGGGCAAGTCATTTAACCCCTACCTTCCCTCCTCCAAAAAATTTTTTTAAAAAAACTTTTAATTTAAAAAAAAGAAAGAAAACCTTAAATTGGGTCATAAAGATTTGGACAGAACCAAAATGACTGAACAACAATATATACATATACATACACACACATATACATACGTATGCATATATGTACATATATACTCCTAATAATTTTCCAAGCATTTAGTCCCAGATCACCAAATGCCTGCTAGATAACTGTATCTGGATGTTTCTCAAATATTTCAAAATGGAACTCATTATCTTATCCCCCAAATCTACCTCCTCCAAATTTCCTTATTTCTATGAAGGGCACTATCACCCAGCCTTCTGGTTATCCACCTCTGTGACATTTCTGATTCCTCACTCTTCCTCCTGCTGCATATCCATTCAGTTAACAAGCTCATCAATTCTATCTCCACAACATAATCTGCCCTTTCTCTCCATTCAGTCACCACCCTAATTTATCTTTCACTTTATTCTGGTAAAAGTCTATGTAGAGGCTTACAAGAGGCTGTCTTCTAGACTCTCCCTTCCCCATTTCATCTTCCACATAGCTGACAAATTGATACTCATTTTTTTAAAGGTTAACCATCTTACTTTAATCAAACATATATCATTTACCTAGTTCAGGGGGAAAAGTGAGCACCCTGAACCTCAGAGAATTCAAACAAAAGTTACAAGGAGACAAAAATAGAGAGAGGAAATAACACGGTTCAGCAGACAGGGCTTCTAGCCATCTGACCATTACATACATACATAGTTAATTACCAGAGAGAGAAGCACCAACATCTGGGTTTTCAAAGCCAGGGGGCTCAATGGCATCCCAGCGTCTCATCTGTCCAAATCACACAACTCTTCCCATAAGTGAGCCCCCAAGATTGATTTTCTTAAAATACAAGTCTGACCATTTCAACCCTTGTTCAAGAGGTTCCCAGTGGTTCTATATTGTCTGTAGGGTAAAATATGAATGCTTCTGGTTGGGCGTATAAATATTATCACAACCTGCTTCCTTTCTATCTTTCCAGACTTATTTTACATTCTTCCCCTTAATTAACTCTGCATTCCAAACAAACTGACATACATGCTTTCCCCCAGATTTATTGTTTCATCTACCCCCCCGCTGTGTCTTTGCCCTGTCATAAATGTAATTCCTCCTCAGCTTCACCTCTTAGAATTCTTAGCTACCTTCACGTCTTAGTTCAGTGCTACTTCATAGAGGAAACCTTTCCTGATCCTCCTAGCTGTCAGTGTTGTTATTCCTCAGTCAGCAAGTATTGATTAACCATCTACTCCCCATGTGCCAGAGACTGTGCTAACAATACAAATACAAAGAGTGAAGCATTCCTAATGAGGGAAACAACAAGCAGCTATAAAAATATATAACCTAAATAGAAAGTAAAAAAAATGCAAATGTTGCAAAGTAATTAAATACAACAAATGGATAAAAATACATAATCAAAAAGGCAATGTACATAGTAGTTAAGTTGAACAAATAGACATGAAAATATGTAATATAGATATATAATTAAAAACGCAAATAGATATAAAGTAGTTAAATATAACAAATTGATATAAAAATATAATCTAAATATGAAGCCAAAATGTAAATGTATACAAAGCAGTTAAATACAAGGTAGTTTGGGAGAGAGAACACAAACAGATAAAACAGTCAGGAAAGGCTTCATGCAGAAGATAACATTTGAACTACTTCTTAAACTCTACAATGAAGAGGATTCTGAGGTAAAAATAAGAGAGTACATTCCAGTCATGGGGGACAAATGAGAGATGTGTGAGGAACAGAAAGGAGGTTTGTTTGGTTGGATTACAGGAGGGAAATAATATCCAATGAGGTTTGAAAGATAGACTTTAAAAGCTAAACAGAGAAGTTTATGTTTTATTCTAGATGCAAAAAGAAGCCACTGGAGTGGGTTAAGTAATAGTCACGGGCAGTTACATCTGAGGACAGTGACTTTGGCATCAGTGTGTAGGATAGGCTGGAGCAAGAAAGGATTTTTGACCAATTAGGGGTTTGTTGCAGTGATCTAGGCAAGAGGGAGTGAGGACCTTCATTAAGGTGAGAGATGCATGAGCAGCCAGAACAAGACATTGTAGAGGTGGAAACGGCAAGATTTAGAAACAGATTGGATATGGGATGAGAGAGTGTAAGAAGTCCCGAAAAATTCTCAAGACTAAAACTTGAGATATTGGAAGGACGATGATGTCTTTGAGCGAAATAAGGCAAGGACGACGAGTTCAGTTTTACGCAGGTTAAATTTGAGATGTCTCTAGGACATCAAGTTTGAAATGCCCAACAGGCAGATGGTGAAGTAAGACTGAAGTTCAGGGGAGAGACTGCTGCTGGTTATATGTCTGGGAATTATTTGGATGGAAGATCCAAGATAAAACCTATGAAAGCTGATGAAATTACCACAAGACAGAATATAGAACAGAGGTTCTTAACCTTTTTGTGCATCACAGTCTCATCTGAGAATAATATTTTTAAATGCATGAAATACAAAGAATTATAAATAAAATCAAATGAACTGAAATAGTTATCAAAATACTTCTTAAAAACAAATTCATGAATTCAAAAAACCGTAGTAGAGAGGAATAAAAAAAGAAGTCCCAAGATAGAATGTTGAAGAATATCCATTGTTGTGGGGGAGGAATGATGTGGATGATGAGTTACCAAAAGAAAGAAGGCATGGTTAGACAGGTAGAAAGTAAATGGGGGGGGGGGGCATAGAAGCAGCAAAGCACCACAGCTCCCACACAAACATGCTAAAAAACTCATAAAATGGGACGCTAAACAGATTTTCAAGCTCCAAAACTCTGCACAAGACAGAAAGCACATCTGTTGCTACAGGCAGCTCAGCAGGCAGAGCTCTTTGCAGCAGTCTGGGAGCCACTGCTGAAACCCCGGCCACCTCAGACCCCAGGGCATCAGGCGGGGAGCCGCATCTATAGGAGAGCAGATCCACTGCACTGGAGGCACAGTTACCACATCTATCAGGCCAGAAGGAAAAAAAAAGGCTAAGA
>CM053596.1:231553731-231570767 GCA_028646575.1 Pseudocheirus occidentalis | reverse complement strand
GTGACAAGGGAGGAATCGAAAGAATCTAGAATGTAAAGTTCTGCAAGACCTGCAACTAGGAATTAAGATATACAGGGGCTGGGACAAGGAGACCCTCCCTGCCCTACCAGAAAGTAAGAGAGCAGAGCAGGGGAGGGGCTTTACAGTGGGATTGTTGTTTTAGGGTTGGGGCAGTGGCAAGACGGGGAGAAAATTTGTAATTCAAAAATGTAATGATAATGAATAATGTAAACAATAAAACAAATTTTTAAAAAAGAAAGAAAACAAAGGACAAATACAGCAACTTGTTTATTATGAGAATTTTTGCGTTTCTGGGGGGGTGACGTAAATGGGGAGGAGAAAATGTTTGCACATTGAAAAAAGTATATAATTATTTTAAAAAGATGGTACATATGTTACCATGGTATGTATGTATGTATGTATGCATATATATCCATATGCATATGTATCATCAATGGTATATATGCATGCATTCTTCTAAAATATTAAATAAGAAATTGTTTGAATTTAAAATATTGATCATGTGAAGCAATTTTCAGCATGAAAAAGGTATATAAAATCTACAAATAAAATACAAGTAACAATTTTTAAAAAAAGTACATTCATCCTTTTTTTTTTTTTTTTTTTTTTTGCTTTCCCAGTGTGTGTGGAAGTAGCTGAGAGACATTTGTATCTTAAAGACCTGCAAGAGGACCTTAGCAAGAAAAGGAGAAAAGGAAGAGTAAATGACTGGTAAAAATGATCTTAGATGTGGAGAAGTTGAAGATGCTCAACTAATAAATTGTATCAATGCTATAAGATCTGATTCCATTTGTTATAAGTGGCTAATATGATGTCGGGGGAAACATGGTTAGAGCTTCCCAGTCTTCTTATACTCGACTCCCTTCTATATACTCAACAATCCAGGGTCATGGACCTCTTTGCTGTTCTTCCCACAGACCTCTGTACTCCTTGTATGTTCACAGGTTCACCCTCATTCCTGGAATTCTCTCCCTACTCATGTCTCCTGACTTCATTTGCTTCTTTCAAGTCTCTGTTAAAATTCTACCTTCTGCAAGAAATGTTTCCCATTCCCCTTAATATTAGTTCTTTCCTTGAGATTACTTCTATATCTAATACAGATATGCATATCCATATCTATCTTTCTATCTATCTAATCTGTGTCTGTCTCTATCTCTCCATCTATCTATCTACTGTCTGTCTGTGTCTGTGTATCTATCTATCCAATCTCGTTTGTACCTAGCTATTTGCATGTTGTCTCCCCCATGGGACTGTGAGGTCTTTTCTGCAGGGACTGTTTTTGCCTTTCTTTCTATCTCCCGCACTTATCTTAACACAGTGCCCACCTAGTAAGTACTAACTAAATGCTTCTTCCTGAAGTCTGAAACTATCATGGGAAATGATACAAAGTGTCAATAATAGACTGTTGAACAGAAAGGACAGCTTTCACTGTGTGACTCATTGTTAATATTTACAATCCAGCTACAGCCATCATCCAATTTAAACACTCTTTTATGTATGCCATGGTTAATAATCAACTTTAGTAACACTCCACTACTTACACCTATGAATAGAGTGTTTGTCATCTTTGGCTGTTGGGTGGCACAACCTGAGTCCACAAACTTTCACCCATCACATACAGACCAACAGCAGGTATGACAGAGTTCCTGGCAAACATTTAGGCTTTGATTCAGACTTTTTTGGGGAAAAAAATCATCTTACCCTCATATTTAGTAATATCCAGAGAAACAGAAATGTTAAGGAGAAATTTGCTGTCTGCTATTTTGCTCCTCAGTGACCCAAAGGCTCAAACCTAGGAGCTCCATGCCCGTAAGGTCGGGGAAGTAAGACTGGGAAAAATAGGGATGAAATTAACAGAGTTAAAATTACTGTTTAAAAAGCAGCAGTTTAAAAGTGGTTCAGTTTAGGGGGAACAAGGATTTGTTTTATGTTCCTCCCCCGAGAACCAGTCACACCGTAACTTCAGCAGCTCAGCCTCAGACTTCTACCACATGGGAAATGCTCCCAAGGTTGTCGAACTAGGCTCAACCACGTGGACGAATAGACAAAACACCTACAAGCCTGCCCGGTCCATCTTCCCTTCTGGAGATCGTATATGCGCTGTTACAGCACAGCCGGCCGCGCATGCTCAATGAGCACAACGTCTCCAATGCGCCGGCGCAGTGAGAAAATTGGGGAACGAGGTGAACAGGATATCAGAACAAAGATGGCGGTTGCACTGCGGGCAGTGGTGGCTGGGACTGTCCGGTGCGCTTTGGTGAGCAGTACCAGGGGCTGCACAGCGCAGGTTCGGAGATACTGCAGCCAGCCCGTCACCGTTAATGAGCGCATCGAACGGAAACGCCAAGAAGCATTGCTCGGAGGCGGTCAGGCCCGTATTGATGCGCAGCACAAACGGGTGAGTGAGGACGCCGAATCTTAGGCGCCGCCTCTATCCGCTCTTGGCCTATTACTACTCGCGTGTGCAAAGACGCCCACTTCGACCTAGCCAATCAGAGAAACCTAGTCAGGAAGGCGTGCTC
Source organism: Pseudocheirus occidentalis (assembly GCA_028646575.1). Lineage (NCBI taxonomy): Eukaryota > Metazoa > Chordata > Mammalia > Diprotodontia > Pseudocheiridae > Pseudocheirus > Pseudocheirus occidentalis. The sequence goes on along the minus strand of CM053596.1, from coordinate 231,568,224 downwards.
CAGCCCCTCCCACTTTCCACTTTTCAATGTTTTCAGTAAAGGGACTATACCCTCCCCCGCCCTGTGTTATAGTTACTTTAAAAGTACATTCATCCTTTTCTTTTTCTTTTTTTTTTTTTTTATGCCTTCCCGGTGTGTGTGGAAGTAACTGAGAGACATTTGTGTCTTAAAGACGGGCAAACTAAGGCATCCAGACAGGTTGGGACAGGTGGAGGCATTGAGCCAGGAGCGCAAGAAGAGCCGGGGGTGGGGCGGCGTAGAGATTCTTTGCTTGCAGCCCTCTCATTTAATGCCTGAGGAAGGGAACCTCAGAGAGCGTGCTGAGGGCACCCCTAGGGTCCTTTCCACTTCTCTTGCCTGCCAGCGTTGCAGCTTCATCCCATTTGCCCCACACGCTGATGGTGTGAGTGGAGAGGGGATTGAATTTGAACTCTCAAAATCTCTGACGCGTCTAACCACCTCTGGCACTTAATTTTTTTTTTCAATCAACAAGCATTTATTTTCTTTCCCAACCCATTGAGGGGAAAACAGTAAACCCAAACCCTGGTAATATATTATGTAGAGTTAAAACAAATTCCGTTATTGGACACATTCAAAACATGGCTCATTCTATACAGTGAGTCCAGATATAGCTCATAGGTCCTCTGAAGTCATGATTGGTCATTGCATTGATCAGTTTTAAATTTTTTATTATTAAAAAAGGTTTTTTATTATAAAATTTTTTCATAATATAAAAATTTATAAAAAGTTAAAGTTCCTATTTTTATTAGCAAATTTACATTCCCTCCCACTTTACCCCATTCATTGAAAAAATTAAATAAAATCCATACTCATACCAAATATGCATAGTCAAGCTAAACAAATTCCCTTACTAACAGTTTTCAGAAATGAATATGTTATTTTGCATCTGGAGCCCATCACCTGTATGGGGAGGTGGATAACATGCTTCTTCCTGAGTCCTCTAGATGGTCATTGCATTTGTCAGATTTTTTTCAAAGCTATTTGTCTTTACAGTATTGTTATTTTACAGATTGTTCAATCTGCATCGGTTCATACAAATTTCCTCAGGTTTCTCTTATGAAGCAGTCCCCTTCATAATGTCTTAGGTCCACTAATATTCCATCGCAGTGATTTGCTTCAGTTTCTTAAGCCATTCCTGAGTTTCTAGTTCTTTGCTATGACAAAAAGAGCTGAAGTAAATTTTTTTGTACATCTGGCTCCCCCTCTCTTGATTTCATTAGAGTATAGGACTAATAGTGGTAGTGCCGGCTCAAAGGATGTGCATAGGTTAGTCATTTGGGGGAGAGGGTGATAGTTTCAAGCAGTTTCTACAATATCCAGCCAGAAATCTGGATCATTTCACCACTCTACAAGTAGTGCATTAGTGTGCCTGTTTTCTTGAAACTACTCTTAACAGTTGTCATTTTATAATTTGTCATCTTTGCCAGTCTGATGGATGTGAAGTAAAATTTCATAGTTGCTTTAATTCACAATTCCCTAGCTATTAGTGATTTGGAGCTTTTTTGTATGTCTGTTTATGACTTGGACTTCTTTTGAGAGTTGCCTGTCCTATCTTTTGGTCATTTAACTATTGGATAATGGCTCTGGTTCTTAGATATTTCAATATCTTATGAATATTGGCAATTAAAAAAACTTTACTGTAAAGATTATTTGCTAATTAACCATTTCCCTTCAAATTTTAACTCCATTGATTTATTTATGCAAAACCTTTCAAATTTTATGTAATTAAAATTGCCTTTTTCAATTATTGTGATCTTCATTATCCCTTATTTCATCATGAGCTCTTCCTTTATCCATAGTTAGAAAAGGTATTTCCTTCCTTTATCCTCTGATTTGTTTATGTGACCTTTTATATCTAAGTCATGTTATCATTTGGAGCTTATCTTTGTATATGGTGTGAGATGTTTGTCTAAACGTAATTTCTATCAGACTGGGAAAACAGCATTTTAACCTGTATCTTTACCAGGGCAAGTCAAATAGAGTAGCCAGGTTTATGATGGTTGGGGCTGGGAAAAGGGAATACAGATGGGTAAAGAGTCATAGAAGGGAAAACAAGGTCACTTCTAAGCCAATTTCCCCTTTTTTTTTTCCTTGCCTGATTTACAGACTGAGTTATTTAGGGCATTTTGTGTGTTGTTTTTAATTTCAGGGAAAACTAACAGCCAGAGAGCGAATCACCCTCTTGCTGGACCCGGGGAGTTTCGTTGAAAGTGACATGTTTGTAGAACACCGATGTGCTGATTTTGGAATGGCGTCTGATAAAAACAAGGTATTTATTCAGAATTGTGGTATGTATAATTCTGCCACACATATATGATTACATCTTCTCGTTTACTCTCCTCATGGCCCTGTTGTACAATGGAAAGAGTCCTGGCTTCACTCTGAAGAGTCTAGGGTCGAGTTCTGTCTCTGATACAAACCACAAGTCACACAACTTCCGAGCTCCCTGAGTAATTTTCTGAGGTTTGAGGTTGCAGAAATAGTTGCTGATTTCCTCTGGCAGAGGGAAATTACTGATGAAAGCACAGGTCCAGGCAAAAATAATAATACCTGCTAAACAGTAGTAAATGGATGAGTCTTTCCCCTGGTGCCTTGGTGTTCAGTAACTGTGGAGTCCTGGTGTAGGGCACGTATTGGATGGATACTCAGTGGAAGGTTCCCCAGATGACTTAGGTCCCCTGTTAGACTCTCAATTGGCCTGATGTGTGTCAGTCTTGTGTACAGAGGAGCTCAAGTCAGAGTTCTCCTGCTTGACAGTTCATCACCATAATGCATTTTTCATAAGTTCTGTCTACTTTGGTTGCTTAGATTTTTAGCACTATAGAAAAAAAGTCCTGGAACAGATATCCAGAATAACACCTTAGTTTCATTCTGACTTAGCTGAGCAAGCAGAGCAAAGCAAATCACAAAGTTTGACCCTTACATAATTATTTTTTAACTTAATAAGAAATGGAATTACAACACGTTTATTTAGTGAATGTTGTGTACAATGCTAAGTCCTAGGGGAGAGACAAAGTCTAGAGAAGGAGAGTTCAGTAAAACATCCCCTATAGGTTTTTTTTGTTTGTTTTGTTTATTTTGCACCAAATGAATCATAATTTAATTTTCACAGCTCTATAACAGTTACATAACTAGACATGCAGTTCTCTGTGTTTAACTTTACAACATTAAGCATGGTCTGGTTTTTCTAGGTGTGGATCTGCTATTGTCTGTGGCTGGGAAGTCATCTTACTGCCTTGATGGGATTTACATTAGTCTTTTTGGGAGAATTTTCATTGATTGTTGAAATTCTTTTTAAAGGAAATTTTGAGAAAACACCGTGTTTGGTTTTTTATTTTTTTAGAAAAATGTTAAAATACATAGCTGTCAGCATTTCCTGAGAACCCTTGTAATCCTGTGATTATATGAATTGATCATTCTAGACTTCCAGCTCTAACAGAACTTCATGCTTTTAGGAGCAGGATTAACCTGCTAGTTTTTATTTTTTATGCAGGTTTAGAAATCTGAACAGTCTCTAATCCAGTGCAATGGCATTAATGGAGCTCTCTCAGGTGTTTTGTATTCATCCTTCATACTTGTATTATAAATAATCCTCTGTGGGGTTGTTTTAGCTTTTATTTTTCTTTTTTATTATAAAGCAGTAAACAAGTTCATTAAAATAGATAACATTTATGTCTTCACTCTTGTGTCCTTTTATTTCTTTTCCCTGCAGTTTCCTGGGGACAGTGTGGTAACTGGCCGGGGTCGGATTAATGGAAGATTGGTTTATGTCTTCAGTCAAGTATAGTATATTTATTTATTTATTTTTTGCTTTTTGGAGGGGAGTTGGGGTTAAGCGACTTGCCCAAGGTCATATGGCTAGTAAGTGTTAAATGTCTGAGGTCGGATTTGAACTCGGGTCCTCCTGACATGAGGGCCGGTGCTGTATTCACTGTGCCATCTCGCTGCTCCTAAATGAAGGCGTTGCTTTTTTTTTTTTTTTTTGAGGGGAGAAGGTAGGGCAATTGGGGCTAAATGACTTGCCCAAGGTCATACCGCTAGTTTTTGTGTTAAGTGTCTGAGGCTGGTTTTGAACTCGGGTCTTTGTGACTCCAGAACCAGTGTTCTATTCACTGCTCCACCTAGCTGCCCCTGGTATAGTATATTTACTGTGAACATTCAGTCATTACATCTCCCTGTAGCCTGTTATAATATGTTGAAATTTAGCAGTCTAAAAGGAGAAAAGATAAAGAAAAAAATTAATCAGGTGGTTTTGAGGAAGTGAAACTTCTGCTTTTTCGGTGGCTACATTTGTAATCGGGGGAGAGCTATGTAAAGGCTGTGGTTATTTTTTCAGAGAGGTAGGTGACTGTGGGTGCTATGTTGTATATTCTCTCAGACATGATCACGCTGTATTGGTCAGGTTTTCACGTGGTGAGGATGGGAATACATAGGATACAAATACAAAGTCATCAATAAAATTTAGTAAAAATTAAGGCCATAATTAAAAACCTATAAAGGTAGAGGTTAGCCACAAGGTGGAGTTATAGTAGAATGTAAATGGACTGTTTTAACAAATGCTCAATGAATAAATGAAGGAATAAATCTAAGAATAAGTACACGTCTCAGGAATTTTTCTTGAAGGAAATATATGTCTTTAGTAGAGCATGATATTTTAAGGAGATTCCCAGAGCAGAATGGGCATTATGTTGTGATATTGCTTCTAGAGACTGTGAATGAGGTGATGTTCCAAATGGAGGATGTCTTGGAATAGAGAATATTTCCTAGGTATATGCTACGATGCCTGTAATCCTTATCATAGAGCTATAGTATTTTTCTTAGCTAAGAATTTGAATATTAAAAGCATTTGTCCCCTTGAAAATATTCATAATGATAGATGTTATTAGGCCACATAAAATAAATACCTCATTTTCTATACAAATATTAGCTCATTTTATCCTCATAGCAACTGTAGGAGGTAGGTGCTATTATTATACCCATTGTACAGGTGAAGAAACTGAGGCAGACAGATTTTTTTTTCTTAAAAGTAACTTGCCCAAGAACATACAGCTAGCACAGATTTGAACTCAAGTCTTCCTAAGGCTAGGCCCAGCACTCCAACTACTGTACTACTAGCAACCTGTATAGTTTATTGACAGATGAGTCATTTAGGCTGTACTGACTCAGTTAACTTGAAAATGTTTTGTTTTGGGAGTCCAAATGGAGTTACAAGCTATCATCTTCAAAGAGTCAAGCATCTTTATTTTTTTTTTTGCTAATTTATGAAAAGAGGGTAAAAAAAACTTAGGAGAAGCCATCAGTGTCAGTAAGGCGGACAGATCCGGTCACCTCTTTTGTGTCAGAATGCTACAGAGCGCGTGTTATTTGAGAAAACTAAAGGAAGGGGCAGGAATCCTCAGAGCATTTGCTGCATTGTTATGATCTCTCTTTTTCCAAACTCTTCTTGGCAGTTTCAGCTGCTTCTCATGATTAGTTTTTATCATCTTCAAAGAACTTGTGAAAACGGAACATTCGCCTGGACCATAACAAGCTTCTTCAGATTTTTTTCACATGTTCATTTGCCCTTTGATTTGGGTGTCCTTCCACATAGAGACCAGCTCCTTACACCTGCTTCAGCAGCAGCTGAGGAGGAGAGGTGTGGGGGAGGTCCAGCTAGAGGAGGGGAGTGAGGGGTTGGGACCAGTGGGAGCCACATACTAGAAGATGCTCTGAATTTCTTGACCTTTGAAACATCTTTCCGGTCCTGACCCTAAGTGAGAGGAAGCCCCATATAAGAGTCTGGTGAGGCTTGGGATTGAAGATTTTAAAGACCTAAGTTCCTATTACAATCCTTTCATAGCAAAGCAGCTCTCTTTTATGTGAGATAATTTACCCTATTATATCTCTCCCTTTCTCCTTCTCCCAATATATTCCTCTCTCACCTCTTAATTTTATTTTTTAGATATCATCCCTTCATATTCAACTCATCCTGTGCCCTCTGTCCATGTACACATGTACACACATATACACAACCTCACATATGTATTCATACACATATATACCCTACTATACATACATATATATGTATGTATACATATATTTCCTTCAACTATCCTTATACTGAAAAAAGTCTCATGAGTTACAAATATTGTCTTTCCGTGTAGGAATGTAAATAGTTCAACTTTAATAAGTTCCTTATGATTCCTCTTTCCTGTTTACCTTCTCATGCTTCTCTTGCTTCTTGTATTTGAAAGTCAAATTTTCTGTTCAGTTCTGTTTTTTTCATCAAGAATGCTTGAAAGTCCTCCATTTCACTGAATGTCCATATTTTCCCCTGAAGTGTTATACCCAGTTTTGCTGGGTAGGTGATTCTCAGTTTTAATCCTAGCTCCTTTGACCTCCAGAATATCACATTCCATGCCCTTTAGTTCCTTAATGTAGAAGCTGCTAGATCTTGTGTCATCAGCCGCTGATAAGAGCCACTGCTCTTTTCTCACCCAGGATCAATAGAGTTCCCCACTGACCTTTTACATCCTCTTTGGCATTTATGGGTTGAGAAGTCTGGAAACCACCAGAGCTGCCAGTGACTCCCTCCCCTGAAGTCTGCTCTGGCCCGTCTGTGCCACTGGTCTGGGCTGTCACGGCTCACATGGGACTGTGCTCTGCTCGCAGTTTGGCACGACAGGCCCTTCCTGTCAGCCTGCCAGGACGCCTTCAGCAGGAATTTTGTTTCCTTCTCTCTCACGTTGTGGGTTCTGTAGCTCTAAAATTTATTTAGAGTCATTTTTTTATAGGTATTGGTTGTAGCAGGACCTCAAGCATGTTCCTGCTTTTACTCTGCCACCTTGGCTCCTCTCCCACAAAGCAACTCTCATAACTTTTTCCTGCCTCAGTTTTCTCTCTTATAATATGGGGGCAATAATATGGGCACCTCTAGCTCATAGGGTCATTGTGAGGAGAGCATTTGGCAAACTTTGAAATGCTCCATAAATGTGTGTGTCTGTGGTTGTTGTCATTGAGTGGAAAACTGGGTTCACTCGTCCCTCTGCCACTGTTTGTATGTTTGCCTTTGGACACAGGAAGACAACTACCTCTGCATTTAGTCCTGTGAGGCCTACTCAGGATGAGAGAATAGCTACCAGAAGCGTTTAACTAGATCAACCAGAGTTAGCTAGAGGAAGCCTGTTCACAAAGAGGACACTGCATTTGAGAAGCTGTATGGGCATTCAGAGTCAGAAAAACCTGGATTCAAATCCTGTCCTTAAAACACTTAACCAGCCGTGCTGACTCTGGACAAGTGTCTTACCTTCTCCATGAGTCAGCTTTCTCTGCCATCAAGTAAGTGGCTTGGGCTGGTTTGTCTCTGAAGTGCCTTCCAGCTCTAAAACTGTGACCTTGTGATTCTTCTCTTGTGAAAAAGGGCTGACAGGAATACATTTTGATTTGAATACATTTTGATTTCACTGTAGGGGGAATTGTAATTTCACACGGTAAATGATTTTAATAATAATAATATATACCAGTTATATCGCGGCTGCCATGTGCCAGGCACTGTATTAATTGGCTTACAGTTATTACCTGAGAGGCCAGTGCTGTTATTATCCCCTTTTTACAGATAGGGAAATTGAAGCAAGCAGAGGTGAAGGGATTTACCCAGGGCCACAGAGCTAGTAAATGTCTGAGGACAGATTTGAACTCAGGTCTTCCTGTTTCTAGGCCTGGCACTATATCTACTTCATCACCCAGCTGCCCCTAATTTTACATATGTTTTCATATTACATCCCTGTTAAAATCATCTTTGGGAATGAAACGGTAGGTAATAGCAATATGGGAATACCTTATCTTAAATACTTGGTTTATTATTTGCAAATAATTCATAATACAACATTTTTCCAACATAAAGAAAAGTTCCTAAAAGTCCTTGGGAAAAATAAAGAGCAAAACCCTTTTCCCTTAAACCTCCCACCCTAATCCCACCCCTAATCTTTTACAAATTTTAATGGTCATTTCTTTTTTCTTTTTTTTTTAGGATTTTACAGTGTTTGGAGGAAGCCTGTCAGGAGCTCATGCCCAAAAGATCTGTAAAGTAAATATTTAGAAACAAAAAAATGCTGGACTCTTTTGGTTGTATTTTAAGTCAATGTCTATTGAAATATAAAACAGCCCTTGCTGGCCCTCAGGGGTCTAGTAACCGTGCTAGCCAGTGTCTTAGAAGCCCAGGAGCAGAAAGAAAAGTAGAAAATCAGTTTGGTGAGATTGGAGGTTGAGGATAAAAATGACATACTTGTCTTATAATGTCTAAGGTACCTTGTTTCTGTCAGGTGTATCTGGGTCATAGGAAAAGGATTTACTGTGGATAAGATGCGGGGATCAGGCACACAGCCTAGGCTTTCGTTGTAGTGTCCATGCAGAAAGGTTACTTCCCAATCCATTGTATGTATTTTTGAACAGATAATCATGGTAATTGATTATGTGCACCAAAAAGATGGTTGGCTACTGAAGGCACTAAAAAAGCATACAGGCTGATGTTTTTAAAAATAGAGTCATCCCTTACATATTGAAGGGGTTAGACGTGTGGCACCCCCACAGTCTGAAAAATCCTTGTAAAATTCTTTGGCCCTCTCTTTGTACCAGAGAAGAAGTCTGAATTATTATGGTATTAAAAGAAAATATGTTGATATTATACAATATTATATATATATATATATATAATACACATATATACAATACATACATATATATATATATATATATATATATATATATATATATATGCATTTCTGTGTTTCTAACCTTTCTGTGTCACCTGCTTACCTTTTCGTGTCTTCTGCAGCTTCCGTGAGCTTCCCAACAATTCCCATTTAATTTCTTATGCAGATGGAAATTGGGGAAATTGGAATAAGGAAGGGATAACTATGCTTGCCACAGGAAAGTAGATTCCTCTCTCTTGCACCTTTGCACATTTTGAGAATGAGCCGAGGTGCCCAGGGGCTTTTTAAAGGTCTGAATGTTGCCTTTTACATACGCTTCACTGTTCTTCCTTCTGTGAAGGTACTTAGTTGATAATATAAACTAAACTGGCATTATTTTTGACAACTTGGTAAACCTACATGAAAAATGCTGTGAACACATGTTAATAAAATGCTGTGTGTTTGCTAGTGCCACTGGATAGAGATAGAATGCTGCTGTGACACGTCTTTGTGTTCCCTGCAGGTCATGGATCAAGCTATGCTGGTTGGGGCCCCTGTGATTGGACTAAATGACTCTGGAGGAGCTCGCATCCAGGAAGGGGTAGAATCCTTGGCTGGTTATGCTGATATATTTTTGGTGAGAGACTCAGTTTGAAGACAATTAAGTAAAAAATATTTGGTACTGTTCAGTCTTTGGTTTTCTCACTGTCTCTCTTGGATTTTCCCCGTTTTAATGGATTTGCTCTGTTAAATAATAACGAAGATATTTTGCGAAGTTTTGCGAAGATATCTGGTCAGTGATATTGAATTGGGGGAAAATGTGTTCATAGATGGGGAAACTTTATTTCTTTTCTGAGGGCATCAAATTCTAGTTCAGGGGTAGGGAGCCTGCAGCCTTGAGGCTACATGTGGTCTTTTAGGTCCTTCCTAGTGACTTTTGGACTTAAGTTCAAGTTTTATAGAACAAATACTTTTATTAAAGGGATTATTCTATGAAGTTTGGATTCAAAGGTCTGCACTTTAGGACTTAGAGGGCCACATGTGTCCTCAAGGCCACAGGTTCCCCACCTCTGTTTTAGATTACATATCTACAATTTAAAATTTAAGAATAGAGAATACAGCTTTATTCAACAATTAGAACTACATTTTCAAATGTATTTAAATTTTTCTTTAGGCTAGTTTGGGTGTGTGGGAAACAATGGGAGAAATTTTGTTTCCATAGGATTAAAATATTCCTCTATCTTTGAGGGATAGCAGAATGAAAGTCAGAGGTGACTAGTTCTAATCAGAACTATGATCTAGCAGAACCAGGTTTCTGATCACTCAGGGGGTTAGAGGCTTGTATGCATGCTTGATGAGCTGTTTGAGGGGAGTGTGACGTGGGCAGTTAGGGAGATAGCACCTAGCCAGTGGAGAACAAGGTGGAAAATTCGAATGGAAGCAGCATAAAGGGCTCACATTTGTCTGAGTCCCTGAACTCCATTAAGGGAGCTACCCATTTATTCAGAAAGAATAGATGTAAAATAAATGTAATGAAAACCTTCTTGGCTTTCCAGCGAATATTGTTTATTCCTAGACTGAGGCTGTCTCTCACAGGTGGTTTGGGGGAGAGACTAGAGGGGAAGAGGGGGAGAGAGGAAGAAAGAGAAAGTGTCATTTTACTAACTAAATAGCTGCACAAAAAGAGGCACAGTGAAACATTTAAAGAGAGAGCAAGAGAAGTATGAGTAAGAAGAGGTAGAGATCTCAACGGATAGCTATAGAAAAGGGGAGAGAGAAAAGGGAAAATTGAAGCAGATTGGGTCTAGAGTAGGGGTTCTTTTTTTCTTTCTTAATAGAATTTTATTTTTATTTCCAATTACATGTAAAGATAGTTCTCAACATTCATTTTCGTAAGATTTTGAGTTCCAAATTTTTCTCCCTTCCTCTCTTTCCTCTCCCCGAGACATCAAGCAATCTGATATGTTATATGTGTGCAATCATATTGAACGTATTTCCACATTAGTCATGTTATGAAAGAAGAATCAGAAGAAAAGGTGAAAAACCATGAGAAAGAAAAAACAAAATAAGTGAAAATAGTATACTTTGATCTGAATTTAGATTCTGTAGTTCCTTGTCTGGATGTTGATAGCATCGTAAGTCTTTTGGAATTGTCTTGGATCATTATATTGCTGAGAGGAGCTGAGTCAAAGCTGATCATCGCAGAATGTGGCTGTTACTGTGTGCACTGTTCTCCTGGTTCTGCTCACTCCACTCAGCATCAGTTCATGTGACGACCTTCCAGGTTTTTCTGAAGTATACCTGCTTATCATTTCTTGTAGCACAGTAGTATTCCATTACATTCATTTACCGCAACTTGTTCAGCCATTCCCCAGTTGATGGACATTCCCTCAATTTCCAGTTCTTTGCCACTACAAAAAGAGCTGTTATAAATAATTTTGTACACTGGGGTTCTATTCCCTTTTCTGTGATCTCTTTGGTATACAAAGCTGCTAATGAGTGGTGTTGCTGGATCCAAAGACATGCACAGGTTTTAGTCCTTTAAGCATAGTTCAATGCAGTAAGTAGAGCACTAGCCCTGGAGTCAGGAGGACCTGAGTTCAAATTCCACCTCAGACACTTAACACTTACTAGCCATGTGACCTTGGGCAAATCACTTAACCCCAATCACCCTGCCCTACCCCCCTCCAAAAAAAAAAAAAAGCATAGTTCCAAATTGTAGAGCAGGGGTTTTTGAGCTTTTTTGTATGATGGACCCTTTTGGCAGTTTGGTGAAACCAATGGAACTTTTTCTATAATAATGTTATTAAATATATAATCCTTTATGAAGGATACCTATTATATTAAAATACAGTTAATAGTATATTTTAAAAAATTCATCAGATACTCTTGTTACATGTGAACTTTACCTTAGACTGTAAGATGAATGGTAGATGTTTGAAATAAATCACCCAACAATTATTTATTGAATACTTAATATGCTTATTCGCCAATTCATCACTACTTGTGGTTCCATGGACAAAGTGTACTATTCGGAGATAGAGGGCTTGAGTTTGAATTCTGGCTCTGCTCCTTAAAACCTGTGTGAATTTGTGCAAATAATTTAATCTCTTTGGCCCTCAGTTTTTTTCATATATAAAATGAAGGAGTTGGGCTAGGTGCCCTCTGAGGTCCTCTTCTAGCTCTGAATCTATCATCCTGCGAACTGTTCTTTATTCTTTAAATTCAAGCTATAAGTCAATACTCTGAATGTAAAAGCTGTAGCTCTATACCAAGGGAGACTTTTTTCTTTGGGATTTATTGACAGTGACTAGAACAAAATTAGTCTAGGGACCAAAAATAAAATTAAGTGGAGAGCCAGATTTAGTTCGTTGGTTTGACACGTTCTCCTTAACCTTTCTTTGCTGTCTTTTACCCCGTCCCTGTAGAGAAAAGGGACACTAATTACATTTAAATTTGAAAATTGCCTAAGAATTTACATAGGTCAGGGACAAGGATAGCATGATTGTAAAAGTTGAGAGTTGGAAGCTTAGCTTAGAGGCAATTTATGCTAATATATTACTATAAAATGATATGATCGTGCATTATGAAAGAATCTTGGAAATAACAAGGTTCTTAATTACAGTCTTTAAAATTGTTCAATTAAAATTCGGCAAATATTTATTAAGTGCCTATTTTGTTCAAGGCACTGGAGATATAGACAGAAATGAAATAGTTCCTAACCTCAATAATCTTGTATTTGGATTATTAGGATAATTATTGGAAAGAAATGCATATAAAACACTAAGCAGTTTACAGAGCTCCATGTTGTCTTCTGATGTACATGTAACTGGGTTTTACCATACTGTACAAATCTATGGCCTTTTTTTTTTTTTATAATTTGTTTAAAATCTTAAGCAGGCAACCATGAGCAACTCTGAATGCTATTTATGTGAACAATATTTAATGTAATCAAAATTCAGAGCTAATGTAATCTGATACTTATTTAGTGATACACATAATCACTGGTTGGCGTGGTAATTTTGTCTAGATGGCAATGACTATAATTTCATGTAATTTCCACAGCCACACCTTTTTTTCATTTTTTTCTTCTCTTGTCATTTGTTAAAGCCTTGTAATGAAGAGCAGTGCAGTTCAGTTTTCTCTTATATCATGGACAGCTTGATTCTTATCATCCATATAAATGCATATGTTATAGAACAAAGATTCTGCATTTCAGAAAGCAATATGGTAGAGAACCCTCAAAACAAAAAATTGGCTCAAAGTAGTCACATGTATATAATCTTCTTTGTTTAAAAATATTAATTTAAAAAGAAACTTATTAAGAAATAAAAATAAAGAAAATAGAAAACAAAGGTTCTGAATCTAACACCCCAACTACCTACTTCACCTCATCTCTTCTTAGTAGCCTTGTCCTGAGGCTCCCGGGGTGGTGTTTCCTGCTGCAATGCTATGTTTTTTTCATGATATATTTTTTAAATTTGTTTTCTTGTTTACATCATTCATTTTCATGACATTTTTGAATTACAAATTTACTCCCCGTCCTTCCCCTGCCCCATCCCTAAAACAGCAATCCCGCTGTAAAGCCCCTCCCCTGCTCTGTTCTCTTACTTTCTGGTAGGGCAGGGAGGGTATCCCTGCCCGAGCCCCTGTATGTCTTAATTCCCAGTTGCAGGTAGCTGCAATGCTATTCTAAGCTATCTTTCTTTTTCTCACTTCCATCTGAGGATCTCAGAAGGAGACTTCTGTATGTTTCTATCTCCCCCATATCCATATATACAGTCTTCTGAGTACCTGGGCTCTGAGGTTCTGGGTAACCCTGGGGTAAGATGGGGAAGACTCACACCAGTGGTGGTGGTGGTACTAGAGAAATTGTAATTTCTCTTATGTAGCAGCACAGGAGAGGAAGGAGTATATGGGTGAAGGGGAGGGACAAGAAAGGTAGGCATTTAAGTAGGTAGGATTAGGTAGACTCCTCAGAGCAGTCCCCAAAGACTAACCTGCAAAATCAAGCTGTTGTGTTCCCAGCTGTCTGGAAAAGGTCTCCATTGGTCATAGCCAGTATTCTGCTGCTGTGGGAAGATAGGATAGTTCTTTGGAAAGAGGTCTTAAGACAGACTCTTTTCTCTGAGGAGAATAACTAAATATAACAGGCTTATTTTTAGGGCTCACCTTAAGTACAGTACGATTTTAGAGAAAAGGAACAGAATCTTATGCTGAAAACTGTCTCCCCCTTCCACAGTACTTTGCTAATGTCTGAAATTTGTGTGAGAGGAGGCAATGCTTTTCATTCTACACTGAGAGACAAAGGACTTCTTTCATTGTTCCTAGTGAAGCTAAGGCTTGATAGCAGGGGTTATTAAGTAAGCAGGGGTTACTCTTTTTTTTAATTTATTTTTTAATTTGTTTTCTTGTTTACATTATTCATTTTCATTACATTTTTAAATTACAAATTTTCTCCCCATCTTGCCCCTGCCCCAACCCTAAAGCAGCAGTCCCACTGTAAAGCCCCTCCCCAGCTCTGCTCTCTTACTTTCTGGTAGGGCAGGGAGGGTCTCCCTATCCCAGCCCCTGTATATCTTCATTCCTACTTGCAGGTATTGCAGAACTTTAAATTCTAGATTCTTTCGGTTCCTCCCTTGTCACCCACCCCCACTGGAAGGACACTCAATTCCATACAGGCTGTGGATGTGTGATTATACAGGACCTCTTCATAGTGGACATATTGTGACAGTGATAATATGTCTCTCCTTCCTATCCCTCCCCCCACTTGTTCTATTCTCTACCCTGTCCCTGACCCTTT
>CM053596.1:231536027-231553231 GCA_028646575.1 Pseudocheirus occidentalis | reverse complement strand
TATCTAGAATTCATAGACTTTAGGACTGGAAAGGTCTTGAGTTGGTCAACACCTTCATTTCACAGATTAAGGGGCTGAGGAACACAGTCAATTTCTTGCCCCAGGCCATGTAGCCAGTATTAGCAATAGTATAATTTTTTTTAAATCCTCTAACTTTAAATCCAGTGCTTTCCCCATTGCACCAAAGTTGTCTGTGTGTAAACATTGTTTTACCTATTACTCCACATTTTTTTCATGCAGAATCCTTTCAGGGATACATAATCACTAGAATGTATGCGATTATACAGAATATACAAATGCATTATTCATCTCAGGGAAACAAAGAAAGTGTCCTTCCTCACCCCCCCCTTTACACTGTACCAATAGACTTAATGTTCTAATAGTATTATGCAATTATATTCTGATAGATAAGTACATAATTAGTTCAAAATGCCTAAGATAATGTCAGATGATTAGAATTTTTAATGTCTGTAGTAGGCTATTTAGGACATTAGTTTATGGTTCATATACCTGAGAAATAAATGCTTCTAAGAAGATCATAGTCTGGACATATTGATACTTTCCAAGGACAGAAAAAAAAATACACATTCCTCATCTTAGAGGAACATATTAACTTTTCAATCATTTCCCCCTTTTATAGCTTTTCTGGAAATGGGAAATCATTTAACAAGAAATCTATAAACTAATTTAGAATTATCATTGCCATCTAAAGATGAGTTCTAAAAACTCAGGTGAGTTAAGTGAATAGTCACTTTTTATAGTTATTTAAGTAGAAAATACTTCAATAAGTTGGCCATATTGGTTAGAACTAAAATCATTAACATGAAGTTTGGGTGCCAGGTAGACATTACTAAATTTCATAAAATTGAGCAAGCTGTGACTCCTGGACTCCTTAATCATTTACTCCACATTGAAGGCCATCATTCTGTAAATTCATAGCCAAAAATTAAATAGAAAGAGGAAAAGGTATTTGTGTGAGCTAAATAATTATTTGTATTATGTTTGAGAATTATCAGTAATACTGAAGACATTAAATATAAACCAATTTTTTCTGAGTTATTACTTCACTCACCAATTTTCTAGATACATAATACTTTGAAAATTTAATTACATTGTTATTTTTAATTAATTTATAATGGTTAAATGGAATAGAATACTTGAATAGGAAAAAAAAATAAAAGAACCGTCAGTATATTAATGGCCCCAGTACTCAGCTTACAGATCTGCAGGATGGAATAATATACTCTACCAAGGTACAAAGGACAGAAATATGTCCTCTTTCTCTTTAAGCTTAATCTAAACTGCTTTCCAAAGTTAACCCTGTCCATTCAGCTGTTGAATGCATCCCCCTATTCTCCTCCAAAACCCTCTTTGCTCTTGTCCCATCTCCTCTGCCCTTCTCTCTTCTCTTTTCCCCTTAAGTCTTCTTTCCTCTCTTCCTTGACTTGGAATCCTTGCCTTAGACACTGTATGATTCTGGTCAAATCATTTAACCTTAAAATGAAGGAGATGGCTTTGATCATTTCTAAGGTCTTTTTCAGATCTAAATATATGATGTGTCTCTCAGTTCTCTACCCCGTCTCTGTCTCTCTTTGTCTCTGTGTCTCTCTGTCTCTGTCTCTCTCTCTTCCTCACATTCTGATATGTATTTGTCTAAACACACATTAAGATTTAAACTTTATAATTAAAGGAAAACAAAACACCTTTATTTTCATACTGAAATCCCCTTAAATGAGTGTCCATATTTCTCTACCTGTTCATTGTTAACCTTTTAGAAAGAATAATCTACATTGGACATTTCACAGAATCTGAGTAGAAACAAGCATTAAAATTCATTTAGTACAATCCATACTTGAACAAAAATCTCTCCCTCAACACACCTAGTCATTTGTTTTAGCTTGAATACCAGTAAAAGGACAGGTAGGTGGCAGAGTGGATGGAGTGTGCAGCCTGAAGTCAAGAAGACCAGAGTTCTAATTCTGCCTCAGATACGTACTACCTATGTGAACCTGGGCAAGTCATTTAACTTGTTTGCCATAGTTTCCTCATCTATGAAATGCAGAAGATAATAGAAGCTGCCTCCCAGGGTTCTTGTGAGGATTCAAGAAGATAATAACTGTTAAGCTTCAGCACAGTTCTTTACACATAGTAAGTACTATGTCACTTTTAGCTATTATTATATTATTACTGCAACCCAATGTTCTAAGTTTTAGGAAAGTTTCCTCCTCCCCCTTTATGTAAAGCCTAAAAGTGTCTGTTTGCAACTTCTATTATTGCTCCTGTCTTTATAATCTGAGGACAAGCAGCCAAGTTTAATTCCTGTTCTACATGGCACACTTTCAAATATAAAAAACAAACAAACAGGATGTGTTGGATCTGCCTTGAAGCTGTGAGCTGATTGTTAAATTTTCCGTGTGAGCATTTATGCCTTGCAAATTGGGAACTCTGTAAATCAGGGCTTGATTTATTATTTTGTTGATGTTTGAACATAATGGAGTGATGGAGGAAAATGTTAATATTGCAAATTAAATTAAAATATGGGGGTTACCTTTTTTTTGGAGGGCAATTGGGGTTAAGCAACTTGCCCAAGGTCTCACAGTAAGTGTTAAGTGTCTGAGGCCAGATTTATACTCAGGTCCTCTTGACTCCAGGGCCAGTGCTCTATTCACTGCACCACCTAGCCACACCTAAAATATGTTTCATTTGTATATTCCCTGCTGAAACTTTTACCAGAATAGCGTTGCTCCTGTCTTTCTTTCTCTGGACTTAACACTCTCTATTTGTGAAATCAATCCTCATATGTCAAGATATCAAAAATTCTCAAAAGAATCTGTAATATCCAGAGGTTACCCCTCTCTGGATCATCAGTGTTCTTCCCAAGCTGCTGTTTGCAGAGCTGAATACTACACTTCAGATGTGATCTGACAGAGAATGAATACAATAATAACATCCTCCCACTCATTCAACATTGTGCATTTCTTTTCATAAATTCTAAGACTGCATTAGCTTTCCTTGATGCCATAGAAATCAATAAACGTTTTTGTTCAGTGTATTCTACTAAGCTCTGGAGATACAAAGAATATTGAATCTTTTTCACAGAAATTATGATCTAGTCATGTCTCTTCCATTTTGGATTAATCAATTAATCAATCAACAAGCATATATAAAGTACTTGCTATATGACAATAACTGTATTTATCAAGCTGATTTTTGGAACCCCATTATAAGATTTATATCTTTTTTATTTATTTTTTTTTCTTTTTATATTTCATTCAGGATACTAGGCAGTCAAGATTTTGTTAGGATCCTGATGCAATGATATTAGTTATCCCTCTGAGCTTTGTCATAGGCAAATTTAAACAAAGTACCATATATACCTTTATCCAAGTCATGGATAAAAATTTTAAATAGCACAAAGTCAGACACAAATCACTGAAGCATTCCACTGTATTCCACCTTCCAAATTGACATCATCATTAATAATTGGCATCCAGGCATTTAAGGAGTTCAAAACTGACCTAATAGTGCTAGGATCTTAGTTTATTTTTTCCCATCTTGTTCTTAAAAAGAGAGGCAGAGACAGAGAGAGACAAAGACAGAAAGCAACAGACAGAGACAGATACAATCTAGACCAATGACATCTAAAGAATTCCCCTGCTGGTTTCAAGTCGTAATCTCGTTCAGAAGGAAGAGGTCAAACTATTGTTTGACCTTAATTGAGCCTATCTTATTTGATGACCTTTTCTTGTTTCTCAATTTCCTTGATCTTTGTTTAGCATTGTTTTTTTTTTTACTATTAATACCTCTTGTTCTCCAAAACTTTTGGATGTTCCCTCTTTTCTTGGGTCTACTGAGATTACTCTTTCTTGATTCTTATCTCACCTGATTGACTAGCCTTCACTTTGTCTCAATAGTTCATCTTCCCTCCTCCATGCTTTAAGTATAAGTGTCCCCAAAGGCTCTATCCTTTTCTCTCTATATACTTCTCTTGGTAATCATAGTGTAGTATAACATTTTCAGTACTTTTTGAATATCTCCATTTCTATGTGCTTATAGTATCTCAGAGTTAACTATGAAGTGTACTTTGTAATTGGTTCTATGCAATGGTTGTACTATGTACATGAACTATGTACTATGTTCTATGTACTATGTACATGTACTATGTACATGTATTAGAATCAGTAACTGATTAGATACTGGGGCAGAGGGAGAAGGGAAAAAATTGCTGTGTCCAGTTTGGGGGCCCATGGTAGGAATAGAATATCACCAAACATTATTCAAAATAGCATTACTTAGCTTATTGTTTTTATATCTCTATTTGGCATATGTGAAAGGATATATTCCACCTTTATCAACTATTGCATTAAATTCACAATTAAATCACTAACTCTTTTGGAAAGGAATCAGGCAAAACTAAATTCAGTTTTTCCCTCCTATATTTAAAATAGAAACAATATTTTTCTCCCTTATTTTTTGTAATGCTCATTTATTAATGATTGATATTGAACCTCTGTTCCTATTAGAGCTATAAGAAGCAAGTGCATGTCAAAACTGCTGTTTTTCCCATTTAGAATATGATAATGCATTAGGTTCATTAGCTGTAATCAGTGGAAGCCAGAATATCATAATTTTCTCTCCTTTTAATAGCTGGCATCTACATGGTACGTTACAGTTGGCAAGTTGCTTTACAAATCTTTCCTCATTTTATCCTCACAGCAAACTTATTACTCCCTATTTCACAGATAAGGATATTGAGAGAGTTAGAAGTTAAATGACTTACCCAACGTCACACATCTAGTAAGTGTCTGAAGCTGGATTTGAACTCAGGAATTCCTGACTCTAAGTTCCATGATTTAGCCAGGGCATCACCTAGCAGCACTGTGGTAGATTATCTTAAAAAGGGTACTGAAATGATTTGAGGAAGTACATCCACATCCTGGAAAATTATACTCAGAGTAGTGGTTCTATTCTATTCTATTGGCTCTAGGAAGAACTGGGCTTATCAAAAACCAATGTTTTGATTTGATCTGATGACAGATCACACTATCCAAAAAAGTTCAGTTAATTAATTATCAGAAGTAACTGATATTTCTCTATTAAGTATTCATCATGAAACAAACAGATAAACAAAAGAAAAACCTTAAGGCATTGTTTTAATAGTTAACTTTCAGATTCAATAAAGAGATTGACTCCTAGTATGTGGGTATAAATGGGCTTTTAGAGGTCACTTGGTCCAATTACTACTCATCCAATGAAAGAATTATTGTCTTACCATATATGACAGGTGGTTTTCCCCTACTCATTACTTAACTCAGTAGTCTCTAGTATCATTAGACAGTGTTAATGGTTAGAAAATTCTTACTATGGAGTATAAATCTGCCTTTCGTATCCACTCATTGGTCTCAGTTCTTTCCTGTAGGGCTCAATTCTACAATACCCTAATTTGAATACCAATCCAGAATAGAGCCCTTAAAATGTGAAGATAAATAGAATATCTTTACTCATTTGTCAGTTTTCAAGAGTAAATCTTTCTTTAACTGTTTCTTAAGTAAGATGATTTCTATACACTTCATGGTTGTGGCCATTCTCCTTTGGATGGTAGAGTTTTTAATACAGCCTTAACATGTGGCCAGAATTGAACCTGTTGTGTCAGGTTGACCTGTTATGTGTAGTTAACCAGTTCAGAACACAGTGGAGGCTGTTTCCAGGACCTGGACGGAAAAAAAATTGTTCTGCTTTTTGCTGCATTTATCCTTTGTTAGCTTCTTTTCCTCATCCAATTTTTTAAAGGTAAATATTTCTTAATGTGATGCATTGTCCCTCTTCTCTCTTTACGTTATACTCCTTGATTGATTACACATCTCTCTTTCAACTTTATTTCAACTATATGGATAAATCATATATATTATATATGTATACATGTACATATATGTAGACAATGCATACATCATATACATGTATGTGTATGTGTACTCACATGCCTAAATCTGTCATTTCTTTCTCCTGATTTCCAATTTACTGTGAGACATCTCCATTTGAATGGCCTATTTTTAAGCCTAAAATGGCCTGTTTAATTTCAACATTTTCAAAATGGTACCTATTTGCTCATCATTCATCGTACCTCAAATTTCATATACTCTTTCTACTTTTGGGGGTGGGAAAGGGGGTTGACGCTGTTATATTTTAGCTTCTACTTCTCTCTTTACTCCCTATATCCCATGAGTATCTGAATCTTGTGGCTTCATTTTCTGTAGTATCTTTTGAACTTAAGGTTTTATCAAAACAGAAAAGGTCCACTAGTTATATAGAAAGGCTCATCTGAATTAACACTTCCTGTGGCAAGATTTTTCTAATATTCCTACTTGTTATTGTTGTCTCTCTTCTCAGACTAGCTTTTATTTACTTACTTATTTGCAAATTATACCCACCCCTAGAAGGTAAGCTTCATGAGGGCAGGGGAAATTGTTCTTAAGAATTTTAATTCATAGCAAGTGCTTAAAAAATGTTTGTTGCATTAAACTGCAGAATAGTACCTGACAATTGTCAGATACAGTATTAAACTGATGTAATCTCACTTTCTACAGGAAACCTTTCCCAATTCCTTTTAATTCTAGTAACTTTCTACTCCAGTTTATCATGTTAGTATTTGTGTATCATTATTTGCATGTTGTTTTCCTCATTAAACCATGAACTCTTTGGGAGCAGAGACTGTCTTTTGTCTTTCTCTGTAACTCCAGCACACAGCCTGACACACAGTAGCAATTTAGCAAATATTTATTAACACTAACTGATTAAAAGAAGTATAGGGTGAGCTATGCATTTTTTTTGTTTACTGCTATTTTTATTACCAGTAGTACTATTTTATAAATCCTGAAACATCTTTAATCTTCTTGATGTAATTTTCCTAAACATTTAATAATATATTCTAACTTAACTTTGGGGGATTTCACCTATAAAATTCAATCTAAACATTAAGAAATTTCAATTCATCCTAAACATAGGTACTGCCAGACCTAATGAAACTACTGCAAAATAAATATATTATCTTCCACTCCTCATTGCAAAAGTGAGCTTCCCATTTGGAGCATTCAAATAAATGTAAAATAAATTCTTTTAAAGTTTTCTGGGATATAACCAAGAAAAGATGAAAGCCTAATTTTCCAAAAATGAAAGGCAAGTGAAGCAGGTGTCATTCAAATGGTGAAAACCAACTTACAACAAATGATTCCTGATATACTTAAATAGTTAACAAAAATTTATTGCAAGAGATATTTCATCACTGGATTTACAGTTTCAAGGAACATAGTACAAAACATAGTGCATCCGCTTTCTAAACATTAAATAGGTTCAAGTACACAAAGATTAAAAAACAAAAGGGAGTACTTTACAACATAAATTACAGTACTATAAATATATTTTATGTACATTATACATCATCTAAGACAGTTTAATATACAGTAGATAGTTCATATTAGTTTGCAACTATTCAGTGCTTTGATTATATCATGGGTAAGAACATTAAGGATACATTTGCATTATTACACTTACAGTAAATGATTTCAAATTAATGAGGCCTTTTTAGGCCTGTTGATTTCCACCATTTACAGAGCCAGTTTTCAAATGAAATGGGCACTTACAAACATAGGAGTAGCTTTCACTTGGATATTCCCTTTCCCCCCTCTGATTGGTGACTAAAAGAGAGGTTGGAGAGGAATGACAGTGGGGTGGGGTGAAAGCAGAGAAGGGAAAAGGGCATGGGGCAGAGGGGGGAAGGCCAGGTGGCTGGGATGAAGAACTGATGATGGAATGATAGGCAACTGAGGAGGTGCAACAAAAGTTGTGTGACTGGCAGGGCAAAGTCTGGGTCCTACTGAAATCTGAGGTAAAGGTGTTCTGGTGAGAGCTGGAACCTGGGAGAGAAACTGTTGGTGGGGCTGGAGCACTTTGAAGGTTCCTGCAGCAGCAGCAGCAGCAGCCGCAGCTGCAGCCGCAGCAGCGTGTTGCTGCAGAACAGTGTGGTGGATAGTGGTTACCGAGGTAGAACACAGGGGCTGCTGCAAAGGCAAAGGCTGCAGAGGAGGGCTAGCAGGCTGTAGGGCAGGTGGAGCAAAAGTCAACTTGACCTTGGTAGGCAGCAAACTTGGGGGCATGATATGCTGGTAGGCTTCACATGGCAGATCTTTGAATTTTTCATGGTTTTCAAGAGGGATCAGTAATGTTTGCTCTGGCAAAGCTAATGGGGCAAGGATCTGCTCTGTAGTTAAAAAGGTATGACCATTTATATGTGCTTCTTTGAATGGTAATGGTGGCTGACTGTTAAGGATTCCTGAATTATACCTAAGCCATTCACTTGCTGCTTCATTCACCTTCTCTTGGGGGAGGGCCTCAGCAAGTTCATAGTGGCAAAAGAAGGATTTGGGTGGAGGTGGACCAAAACTCCTTTCAATGTTAGGCAGCTTCAAAGGAGGAAGGTTTTCACTTTCATGTTTTTCTTTTTGCTCCATCATGTTCTCAGTTGGTACCTTTGACAGGGCACTAGGTTCAAACACAGAGTCCAGAGAATGTTTGATTTCAAATGTAGAATCAGGAGAATGTTTGAAAGGTTCTGGAAATTTACCTGGAATATTCTCCATTTGCATAAACTCAATCTCTCTGTTAGTTTCTGAAGGAATGAAACCAGAGGAATTCAGAGTTAACTTGTTTTCCTCTGCCTCTGTTTGCTCTATATTTCTTGCAAAATCGATAATAGGTTGTGGTTTTGCTTCTTTTGTTTCATCCTGAGTCATTAGTTCACCCAGGTTTAACTGAGATTTTTCTTTTGAACAGCTATCATTTAATTTCCTTCTTAGCTCCTGGTCTCTAAATCCAGAATGAAGTCTAGTTCTTTTCCTCCTTCGTTTCTTCTTAGGTTTATAGGGTTTACCCAAAGTCCTTGTTGGTCTCAAATGCTGTTCAGTGAAACAATTCTGTCTGTATAAGCTTTCATCTGATGAGCAAGAATTTGTGTACTGTCTCTTTTTTCGATAAGATCGTTCAGGTTCGTTAATAAGTGAATTATACCCTCTTTTGATAGATGAGTTCTGACCCAGGCATTTCACCTCATTTTGGTGTACTAAACAATTATGGTCCGAACTACAGCTAGATGTTCTGACTTTCCAAGTACAAAATGTTCTGGAGTATGTTAAATTATGTTTTCCAGAATTGAACAACATTTGTTTCGTTGGCCCATGTAAAATAGTTTTGCTCTTTCTATGGAAATTTTTAGAACTGACAGCTTCCCCATTGTTCTGCCTTGTATTCCAGACATTACACATTCCTTTTTTCTTGTGTAGATAGATGGGCATTGATTTAGGCCCTTTGTCAAGTAATTCATGTGGTTCTTGTAAGAGCTCTTTAGTTAGCCAGGTATTTTTACATTCATCACTTCCTTTTTCTGAAGTTGCTTCCAACTCATGGTTCTTTGCTGAATCAACTTGATTAGTCTCTGGTTCCGTTTTGAAAGAAGCATCTGACTCTTCTTTGATTACTTCCCCATAATGATGCTGACATAACTTTCTTCTTCTTTTCTTTTTTCTATTTCTATGAAACCAGTTTTCATGAGTTTCATTTAACCATGTTTTATTGTGTTTCTCATCCATAGCATCTTGCCTTATTTGTTTTCTAGTAAACACGAATTTATCTGGTTTTCCAACCCTATATGGATCATCTTCAAGCTTTGTGCTTATATCCTCCTTGTTCTTTCCAAAATCACTGCCTTTGGTAAAATTATCATCAGTTATAAATGACATGGCATGGTTATACTCATTTCTGCTACTTCTGATTTCATAATCATTGGCCTCTGCAATGGAATCATTCCTGCAATCTATATCTGGACTTCTGCAAGAGTCTTCCATCATCTGCTGAGAATGAAGAACATTTAAATTATGCTTCTTTTTATCAAGACCATTTCTTGATCGAGTAGATTTAAAGTCAAAGCATAGAGGATTACAACTATAAGAAATTGATGGTTCAGTACTTGTATAAATCAACATTTCAGATGGCCACTGAAGAACTGTTGATCCATACTTGCTAAGTACAGGTACAAAAGGCTCCTGTGGTCTTCTACATATGTCCTCTATATTCTGCAAAGTTGTGGTGTCCCCTTCAATTTTTGGAGGGACCAAAATTTCAGGCTCCAGTGTTTTATTTTCATATTCAGTAAGGGATGAATCACTGCAAATATTCTTGGGATTTTCCTCTTGGATAGTGGATGAAGACAAACAGTCATTATCACTGGAAATAACTGTTGATATATTTCCTAAAAGTTCAGATCCATTAGAGTCTACAGATGTGTCTTGATTAGTAATGACATCTTTGGGTTTTGTCTGATCTGGCAATATAGTTGGATTTACATAGCCCTCAGAATCAGCTGATGAAGGTAGTTTTGGCTGGCAAAAAGGGAGCACTAATAAAGTATTATCTTTATTAATGGGTTCTTTTGTCTCTGTAGTTTGAGGAGTTTCTTCTTTTTGGAAGTGTATCTCCCCATGTGGATGAAATGAATTTGGCTTCTCTTCAGGATTCAAAACTTCTTCTGTTGGTAAAGACAATAGATTGTGACAAACTCCAGGGACAAATCTACTTTTTCTGTTAAAACCATTTTCTGCAGAAGCATCATCATTGTACTCAGAAAAAGCTGCAGCTGAAGATTCCAGCTTCACTGATGCTTTCTTTGGAAATGCAAAAGAAAAGCCAACCTTCTGCCCATGAACTCCTGGAGCATGGTCTCCAAGATAGTTGGGTTTTGTCTTTTGATTATTTGTATTTTCTGGAACTGAAGCAACAGCATCAGCATCTTTAGCATTATGATAACTGTGAATCAAGCTATCCTTGAATTCTTCCTCTTTATTTACTGAATCTGCCATATCTCTTTGTGAAATTTCATTAAAATTCTCTCTCACTGTAACAGTTGTTGACTTGAACATAGGACCACTCCCAGGAGCACTGAAAAACAAAACAAAACAAAATGTATCATATGTAAGAATGATGATTAAGAAGACAAATATTTAAACTCATTGTATGTTACTCTCTTATCAAATTATGCAACTCAGGGAAATATATTCTTTTAGATATGAATCAGTTTTAAATAAAGTAGATGTTTCCCTAGTGTATGAATAAAAAAAACTTACTTGGCACAATGCAACAGTAGGTATATTTGTCTGTTCTAACTTCAAAATCACATTTGAAAATGTGTTCCTATATTTACTTTCCATGCTGTACACTTTTGAAAATGGTTATCAAAGGCACTGATGTACATATTCAAATAGTTTTAAGTCTTGTGTTTT
This sequence comes from Pseudocheirus occidentalis, assembly GCA_028646575.1. Lineage (NCBI taxonomy): Eukaryota > Metazoa > Chordata > Mammalia > Diprotodontia > Pseudocheiridae > Pseudocheirus > Pseudocheirus occidentalis. The sequence continues at coordinate 231,541,907 of CM053596.1, read as the reverse complement.
AGGTGCCTCTAGTTTTGGCATCAGCAAAGCATTGCTGGAATCTACCATCCAATTCACTATAAAACAGAACTGGGTACAAGGTGTTTCTATCATAATTATTCTGTAAAATGGTTAAGTTGCTAGTGTCTAAAAGGATCTCATTTGAAGTGGTTTCATGGTATGAACCTGTAGGATAGCAATGCTTGCATCTGCTATGTGGTTTTCAAACCAAGAGCAGATCAAAACGGGTCAGTTATGATGAATACTTTAATATAACTCAACTTTATTTAGTGTGGAAAGTGATTTGGGTTTCATTGGTTAAATAAGGATAGCTTTTTTGTGTGTGAAGATATTTTCAATTACATTTGAATTTTTTTTCATTGTTTAAGTAGATTCTTGAAACAAATCAGTGGTGAACAATTTGGAAGCAAAGGTCAAGAGATGGTACAGTGATTTCTTTAATCAAGTGTCTTCAAGTTTATGCTAAGAGATCCAGTCAACCAATGCTTTCAACCACTATAGTTTAAATAGAAATAGAACATATAGGTTTTTTTTAATAAACTAAAAATATGTGTCATTTTAGCCTTTTCTAAAATGTGCATTTAAACAGGTTTCTGCATAAAATTCCAATTCAAATTACTGCTTACAGCCCACAGAAAGCCATGAAAATGTATGTGCCTTATTCTGGGAGTGGATATAAATAGAAATATGCCCTTCATTTCCACCTCCAATTTTCTGTTGTAATATTAAAAAAAAAGTTTAACATTTCCTTCCATTCTCACCATGTGGCTTTTTTCCGTAGCTCTGCCAACTTGTGTAGTCGTTGAAGAGCCTTTTCCTGTTTTCTTTCATCTTTCCTGGATTTAGATGCTACATTTCGTGCAAATTCTCTTTGTTTTAAATCTTTGAGTCTCTGTTAGGAAAACAAATGTGGAAAAGCAAAAGGAATTAGTAATAAATGGCACTACAAAAATCCTGATTTACTTTTTAAAGTACATTTTCCAAACTTTTAACTTTTATATTTTGATGTCTAATAATGTTGTAAAACCATGATTACACATTCTTGACAATTTGTGCTCTGCAAATGAGTGTATGGTCTTGGATGATTTAAATGGGCTCCAGAATTCAATTCACCTGCTTCATGGTCCAGGAAGAAGGCTGGATGGAGATTTAGTGTTGGGGTAGGGTAAGCTTTAAGAGGTTGAATAGATGAGAGATCTGTTGAGTTGTATGAGCCCAAAAGAATCAGCAACGTAGGCAGAGAGATTGATTGAGTGAAGCATCAGAGGTGTGAGTCATAGTTTGGATAGGGAATACATTCAAATTGGTGAAATAGGGGGACATGGCTTAGAAGGAGAAAGTAATGCTGATATATTTCCCATTCAAGCCATGGTCAGTTGCCAAGAGTTACATACAAAGAGTCTCCATACAGAGTCTAAAGGAGAAAAGATTGAAACAAGAACATCACCAAATTAATGTGAAGGACAGAGGACGTAGGAAATATGTGGGAAATCAAAGGGACAAGATTAGATTCCATATAATGGACAAATACTGGAATGCTCTCTTTGCTCATGGACACCTAGTAGTTATTTGCATTTTAAGAATAACAAACCTATTCAGAACTGAAAAACAACAGGTGATGTAAAGACTATCTCTCCTTGAAGAACTGCCCGGTTCTTAGCAACTAGGCATGGGTTGTGTTATTGTTCAATCATTGTCAGTGGTCAATTTTTCATATAACTTTATTTTGGGTTTTCTTGGCAGATATACTGGAGTTGTTTGCCATTTCCTTCTCCAGCTCATTTTACAGATGAGTAAACTGAGACAAACAGGGTTATATGACTTGCCAAGGGTCACACAACTAGTGCCTGAGGCCAGATTTGAACTCAGGAAGACGAATTTTCTTGATTCCAGACCTGGTACTCTTTCCATTGCACTATTTAGCTACCCAAGTTTGAATAGGTAGGACTAATTGTAGAGTTTAGATGTTTTAAACAAACTCTTATGTGTGCTTTTCACACAAATGTCCTATCCAATAGACCAGAAACTAATCATGATGGTATCAATAATTGAGTAGATTTTAGGTCAAATATTCTATCTAGCCATATGGAGTAGTTCCTATTCTCTAGGTCCTTGCATCAACTTGAGTACTCAGTTCCATAAATGGACTTTGAAGAGCTCAGGAAGTATCTAGGCTAGGAGAGGGAGAACATAGATATAATTTTTAAAACTGAGGAAGGGTAAGGCTGGTAGATCTATTGATTTGGGGGATTCTGAGCTACAGAAGAACTAAAGGCAATTATCAGGTGTGCATAATAATTCCAGTATCAGTATGGTTCCCCTTCTCACCACCCAGGAATGGCCACCTCTACTCCCAAAGAAGGGTGAACCAGACCAGCTCAGAAAAACAGAACAGGTGAAAGCTACAGACTGAACAGCACTGGGATCAAACCAGTGAGTAACCACTGTACTTCCAGCCTATGTAAGATAGAGAAACCCAACCTAAATAAAATATTAAAAATATCTAAGTTACATAAGTGATACAAGACCAAATATACTTAGCACACTTTTTGTCGTTTATACTAGATACTAGAATTATCTTGCTGTCTCTGTCTCAATGTGTTTGCCTGCCTGTCACCTCCCTCCCATACTACTATTGAATCTTTTCCACTCATGTACTGTCTACACATTTTTCCCAGTTTAATTTTGACTTACTGAACATATCACTTACCATAAATGCTTCCTCAAGCACTTAGTGTCTACCTTACACTACATGTCTATCTATGATCCTTCTTTCACCATGCTAATACCATTTTTCAAACTTGAAGATATCCAATAGTAATGAGTCTTATTTCTTATACCTTGAAATCATCCCAGGTCATCAGGTATTGCTGTATCCTTGGGCTGTGGTCTTAGGTACACAGGTGGCATTGTCTATTTCTGAAAGCCATTTATTAACCCTGGGGATACTCTGACCTAGATATACCTTGTGGTCCCAATGGACTTTCTGAGAGTTTTGTACTGAATAATGTGTTTTGTTTAGAATTCTTTGAAGGTAATTAGCTGAAATTTTGGGAGGGTTCCCATAACACTCCCTATCCATTAATTTCTTAAAAAATAAGTCTGCATTAGACATAATATATTGACAGTTAAAACTTAATCTCTAGTTTAACAAGGTCACTAAATGCCTGAAGATCACCCTGCAGTCTGGTACCCTTTATGTCCCACTAACAAGATATTCCATCTCTTAGTTCTAGGCATTTTATCTGGCTGTCCCTCATGCTGGAACATTCTCCTCCCTCAATTCCAACTATTGACTTCCCTGATTTCCTATAAATTCTAATTAAAATCCCACCTTCTACAAGAAGCCTTAATTTCAGTGTCTTGCCTCATTTAATTATTTCCCATATTTTCCTGTATAGAGCTCTCCTTGAATATATGTGTTTGCATGTTGACTTCCCCAATAGACTGCAAGCTCCTCGAAGGCAGGGGCCATCTTTTATATGTTTTTGTATCCCTAACACTTAGCACAGTGCCTAAAATATAATAGATGCTTTGTAAATGCTTATTGATTGATTGATTGATTGATTGGCTGCTTTTAGGCTGCCTAGATGGATTTACCCTCAGGAAAAAAAGTGATTTATAAATGCATGAATGAATAAATTTTCCAAGTATAAGTTTGCTAAGAGTTCAGGAAGATATGATTAATAATGGATGACTACCCATGAATGATTGGCAATTGAATAAGTAAAATCTAACCCTCTACATCTGACTAAACCAAGACAACAGACTATGCTTTATTTCCATATCACATCCAGTCATCTACCCAGGCTATATTGTCAACTAATCTGCCTTCCACCTGAACGTTGTCCTTGCCTCCTCTTTTCCATCTCTTACTCTAGACACAGTAAGCAATGCTATTGGTAATTGCTCTTTTTTTGTGGTAGAGGTGATTCCTGTCAATAGGGGAATAGCTAAACAAGCTACGGTATAAGAATGTAGTGGAATATTACTCTGCATAAGAAATGATGAACTGAATGAGGTGGATTTTAGCAAAACCCAGAAAGACTTTTAGATGAACTGATGCAAACTGAAATGAGTACAATCAGAGCATTGTACATGGTAGCAGCAACCTTGTGTGATTATCAACTATGAATGACTTAGCTCTCCTCTAAAAATATAGTGATCAAAAACAATTACAAAGTGTTCATGATGAAAAATACTATACACATCCAGAGAAAAAATGGACTCTGGATGAAAGCATACTACTTTCATTTTCTGTATTTTTTCATGTTTCTATTTCCCTTTTGGTCTATATTTTCTTTCACTACATGACTAATATGGAAATAGGTTTTACATGATTGCACATTTATATCCTATATCAAATTGCTTACTATTTTAGGAAGAAGGGAGGGAAGCAAAGGAGAGAAAAAAAAATTGGAGCTCAAAATTTTGTAAAAATGAATGTTAAAATTATCTCTACATATAATTTATAAAATAAAATGCTATTAAAAATAAAACAAAAAATGTAATATCGTTGCTCATGGACAGCATACATTTGATGGCTCTGTGTATCAACTCACTCTCATTATGACTCCTCAGACTAAAACATTCTTCCCTGAGCAATTCTCTTACATATGTAGTCTCTAAAAATTAGAATATCAACTTTTGTAAGTTGGGTTGTTCTCTTTTATTTTTCTATGGGTATCCCCATAAACTCAGAGCCCAACTCATGGCTCATGATAAGTATTAAACATTTCTTTTTGTTGATTAATTCATTCGATGATTCCATTTGTGAAGTCATGAGTGTTTTGGAAATTTAGTGGTGAAGTATAATGATTATGAGATCTGAAGATCTTCCATGCCCCCTTGAACTTGCTGATGTATCAGGAAGGGGAGGGACAAGAGGAAGCCAGAGCTGACTAAAGTCAGCATGGTGACTGGAAGCAGCGGTTGTAGTGCAGACTTTAAAAAAAAATTTTTAAGCCAGCCAGAATCTCTGCTAAGTACTCCTGCTGAGGACTGCCAGGGACAGGAACTGTGGGGGAGTGGGGGGAGAGGACAGAGCTGCTGGGAGCAAGCCACATGGACGCAGAGAAGTTGCTAACAGTGAGGAGAAGATGATCTTTGCTTGAGGTAGCCAGTCCTGTTTTGAAGGCTCGAGGAAGTGATTGTTTACTACATTAATATGTGCCAACATCATAAGGACTGTGATAGCTTTGACTTTCTGGTCTGGGGACTCAGTTTTCTGGTATTTGAATAAATGTTTTGACTATGTTTCCCATGTAGAGAGCCTGTTACACTTTGTGATTAATAAATATATCAGCATATTTACAGTTTCTGTATGCATTGTGAATACCACATTGTTTTCTGTTTTACTTAGGTGGTTTTTTTGTTTATTTTTGGTTTACATCATTTATTTTCATGAGATTTTGAGTTACAAATTTTTTCCTTATCTTTCTGCTACCCACCACCCCAAAATAGCAATCCCACTATATATCCCCTCCCCAAATATGCTCTCTTCTATATCCTCCCCCATCACCCCTCTGACTTTCCAGTAGGGCAAAATGGATCTTCCTACCCCAGTGCCAGTACATCGTATTACCTAGTTGCATGTAGATACTACTACTACTACTACAACAATAACTTCTCCTCCTCCTCCTCCTCCTCCTCATCCTCCTCCTGCTCCTCCTCCTCCTCCTCCTACTACTACTATATACATATATATCTTTTCAACATTTAATTTTAGAACTTTAAATGCCAGATTCTTTCCCTTCCTCCCTTGTCTCCCATCCCCACTGGAAAGATAAGCAATGCAATATAGGCCATACATGTGTAGTTATGTGGAACATCTCTACAATGGACATATTGCGAAAGACTGACTATATTTTCCTCCTTCCT
>CM053596.1:231517039-231535527 GCA_028646575.1 Pseudocheirus occidentalis | reverse complement strand
GGAGCTATTAGGGGGGTGTTTTAGCCCCCCCAGCTTTGGTTTGCTGAAAGCGCACCCTAGGACCACCACCCAAGACCACAATCTGGATCCAGGCCCCTGAACACAAGAGCACTTGGTCCTGATCAGTGGACTCAGCCCCCCCTGCAGGGTCCGCAGGCCAGGACCTATGAAGCAGCTGTGTGGGGGCAGCTGCCAGTTACAGCAGTTCCTGCCCTTCCCCCACTGCTTCCTTGCTCTGGGGGCAGATTGGCCAAACTGCTTTTCCTCCTCCAAATTTAGCTTCAAAGTTCCACTTTCACTCACCATTTCTAATCCTGGCTTGCTAGATGTGAAGATCCCTTCAGGTACTGTAGATCTGCTCCCCCGGGTAGACTCACACTGAGGCTTGGGTGACTTGGCTCCTCTCCACCACCTTGGGGCCTGGCCACAGTTTCAGTTTCAGGCTGGGTTGGCCGCGGCTCCTGACCTGCTGAGATGAGCCCCTCCTGCTGAGCTGCCTTTAGCAAGAGATGTGTTTTCTGTATTTTTGTGAGTTTGAGAATTCTAGACTTTGTTGAGAGTCATATTTTATGGGTATTTAGGGTGGCTGTGTGAGAGCTGCGGAACCTTGCTGCTTCTACGCTGCCATCTTGGCTCTGCCCCCCATTTCTACATTTTCTAATTTTCAAAGAAAATGACAGTAATAGATTTGAATTATGTATCTAGTATTACTGTTCAAAATTATTTTCTTTTTCTAGACCAAGCTTCTGAAATTCAAGTGACAATGATGCTCACTGAAAGCTGCAAGCTCCGAGGTCTTCACCACAGGTGAGAAATTCCTTTTCAAGTAATTTTATAGTGGATACCAAATTTTTAAGAGACGTATAACCTTGAGGATTTTGAAACAAAAGAAAATCTGTTTTAAAAATGTGAGAAGCATTATGAAATACAAAGACATGTTTTATTCAGAATTGAAGACCTATGTTTTGAATTCTGTTATGTGACTAATGGATAAGCTGCTTAACTTCTCTTACTCTTCTGAAAAATGTGAATAATATAATTTACCTTATAGAATTGTTATGAGAAACATATTTAATAAATCTTAACCTGAGTTATTTTTATTTTAAAATTATGTTTTTATACCTTAATATAACGGACCTGGAGTATAGATCTTCTATGTCAGAGTTTAACAACAATGCTGCTTGCAGCTGCTGTAGGGGTGTAAGACCAATAACACCAGTACACAGGAGGGCTGCTAGCACAGGTTCTTTGATCTGCTTTTGTAAAGGAAAGCAACTTAGAAGGGGTCAACAATCTTACTTTAATTAAACATATATACATACATACATACATACATACATATATATATATATATACATATATATAAAAATATAGTAAATATAAATATAAATAAAATTTACTTATTTCAAGGGAAAAGGTCAGCACCCTGAACTTCAGAGAAAATACAAACAGAAATTACAAGAAGAAATAATAGCATAAAGACCAACATACAGGGCTTCTAACCATCTAACCAAATAATACATGCATCACAAATCAACAGACAGATCCAGCTGTCTGACCGTTACATACATACATAGTTGCCAGAAAGAGAAGCAGCAGCATCTGGGTTTTCAAAGCCAGGGGGCTCACTGTAAAGCCAAGCACGAGCAGCTTTCCAGAGGACTGCTCTTGTGAACTGCTTTCAAGGTTCTGATTACACAGTATACTGAACTCTCTATTTATTCAGTAACAAATTAAGGCAAAACATTTACAGAAAATGAAAATATAGCATTCACCATGTAACAACCCAGCAACTTAACACTAAAATGGCCACATAGTTTTCACCAAAGTGGTCACATAGGTTTGAGCAAAAGATTCATTTAGTAAGATTTTCATTTAGTAAATCCTTAATTCAGTCACCCTTAAGGAAGGAAGCCTCCTTGATTGACACAATGTACAAACGTCAAAGTCTTCCAATTAATTGCATGGGATGCAGTTAATTTACAACATCATTATTCACTACTTAGTACCCTCTTAAGGGGTAGTGGAAAGTACAAGGGCCATTCACCCCAGGTCACAGTTAAGTTACAGTCTCATCATTCAGCATTAAATATCCAAGGAGAAGTCTTTTCATTTTGACTCAAGGCAGGTTCTCAGCTTCCATGGTCCCAGCTCCTGGCCGAATCTAACCAGCTGCTACCTGAGTTTAAAGGCAGACAGGTCCCAGTTCTTTGTCCAGCTTTCCCTGCAGTTCCTGTTCCATACTGAAGCTCACAGCGTCCAGTCTACCCCAAATCCTTCATAGTCTCTGTTCCTGGGAAGACAAAGCCCAGCAAAGCCACAACAACATTTTTGCACATTGCTGGCATCCTCATCAGTTCACTTTCTGCCTGTGGAATCAACATAGACCCAAAACAGACAAAGTACCGGCACCACAGTCATGCTTCCTCAGTCTTCGGCAGCTCTGGCTGGCCCTCAGAAGTCTTTGGCAGCTCCCAGAAGAAGTTGGTAGCTCCTCAGTCAGGTTCTTGGAAGCTCTCAGTAGAAGTTCCCAGAAGAAAGGTCTCAGCAGAAGCTCCCAGCTGGCTCTCAAAAGGAACTGTGCAACCACAAGCTCCATTCTCAAAATAAAAATCACTTTCTCCAGCCTGGGCCTCTCCTCCTCAGCTATGCTGCTTGCTCCAAGAATTCTGACTCTCCAGCTTGTGCCTTTCCTTATTTAAGGTATTAGCTCCTTCCTGTTATACCAGAAAGTCCATTGCACTGTGGGATTCACAAGTTCTGGGTCTTGACACAATCCTGAGCTTGGAATTAAGTGCTCAGTACCTGTGAGCTACCCAGAGTCGTATCTGACTACATTACTTGAACACTCTTCCCAAGAGTAATCCCCAAAGCAAAATTAACCTCAAGAGTATATATACGCTTCTTCAGGATCCAAGGGCATCACAACCCTCATGACACACTGCCTAATTACAAAGTAACCAAAGGTGTGGACCTTCCTTGAAAAGAAGCCTCCCTTAATCAGCCTTCTCTTGTTGGTTTCTTGGTGAGGCCTATTAATGGGCAGCAAAGATCTTCAACTCCCATTAACATTACACAGGGAATGTTAATAAGTCAAAGATATATGAAATTAGAGATGGTGGCCAGTGTAGTGTAATGTAAGCAGTACAGAATTCAGAATAAGGAAACCTGTTTTTGACTCCACCCTGTTTGTCAATATGTTGAGTGACTTTTGGGTAAATCACTTCTTGCTGTGCTCACTTGTCTCTTGTATAAAAAGAAAGTGTTGGACTAGATGCATAAGGTCCCTTTCAGCCCTAAAGCTGTGGTTCTTTGATATATTGATTATGATGACTACGTCTTTGTCAAATTGGTGGAAAATTTGTTTGCAAAACAAACAAACAAAAATGTAATGGAAATGTGGCTATCCTCCTAGGGATACTTAATGTTTGTTGATTTTTGTTGAAAAGGATAGAAAATGATGGGTCCATCAAAACTAATTAATATCCTAGTTTCAAAAGCCAGATCCAAACTAATAACCAGAATTAGAGAATGAGTATGTTATTGATTAGCTTTTGTAGAGGTGGTGTTCAGCATTGAAAAGAATATATTCTAATCTAGGCTTAGCTACTGACTTACTGATTTGCTAAGAGAGCCTGTATGATGATGAAAAGAACCCTGAAGTACAAATCCTATGATTTTGCTAATGACTTATTGTGCCTTTTTGCACTAGGTAACCTTTTGGTCTTAGAGTCACTTAACCTCTCTCAGTCTCAGGTTCCACATCTGTAAAATGAGGGCAGTAATAGCACATGCTTCACAGCTGAAGAATTTTTGCTCACTTCATGCCCACTTCTTCATTAATTGTTCACCAGTTAGGGCTGATTTTCACCAGTCAGGAGTACCTCCCACCTTTTCTAAAAGTATATTAAGGCAGTCAGTATCTTCATTAGAGGTCTTTGGTTACTGAGAGAAACCACTGACCATTTTTAATTGGTTATTAGATAGCCTAATCAATAAGTTGATTATTAATTATCCAGAAACTCTGCCTTTCAGGCTCCTCATTCATCTCAGTCTGTATTATCAAATGTAAGCCAGTAAGTAACTGAGTACTGATAGTCTATAAAGTTTCCTTGCTTTTTTCAATAAAGAAAATATCTTTTCTCCTTTCCTTATAGGAACGCCCCTCCCATTTCTCCCAGATGAATATCTAACAATTGGTTCCATTCCATACATCCAATGTTTTGTTTATACTATTAAATCACTTTATGACCTTTATTAACAAAATTAGACATGCTATTGATGGATATGTAAAAAGCTAGGGTAAATATGGTTTGGAATATGTGTACATGAAAAGGTAAAGAAATAAGAAGGCAATAACCAGCTCGCATTCTACAGTGTGCGTGTAGATCTTCATAGATTGTAAGATTGTCTTCTAGTTTAATTAACTGATAGATTGGTTGTTTGAAGTAGGCTTTCAGTATATGTTATCCATAGTAGGGAAGAAGTCCACTAATGCTTTCAGTAAGAAACATTATTATAACATCAGCTGAAACACTTATAAATGGAAAAAAAAATTGAGGCTGAAATTGAGCATACATTATTTAATCTATATTTCCCTGTTTTCACAGTGTTAGTAATACTCTATATTTCAGTTTAGTAAGCATTTATTAAGTATCTTCTATAAACTAGGCATTATGCTCTGCACCAGAAATATGAGATAAAAGGAATTTGGAAGGGCTTCCCATAGTGGGTGGCACAGGAGCTAGAGACTCTTAAGAGGTAGTAGTGAATAAGGATTGTGTTTATAGACACTGGGAAGTCTGCATAAGACATTGTGAGTATGCTGATTTGACTGGAATACAAAATGTAAGAAATTGTGAAAGTCTAGAAAGATTATTCGTGGCTTTGTGGGAACTGAGAAAATTAGAACAGCAAGTGGTGGTGGGAATTGAATGAACCACACTGACTCTTATCTTGTGACTCAGTTCTGGAGCTAGCTCAGTTAGTTCTCTTTCTATTCAGTTATAGACCTAGTCCAGTTTCTGGCTTGTGAGGAAACTTTATTCAGTTATGGGAATTGTGAGAGAACTTTATTGCGTTGTTTGAACCTACCCTTGGCTGCCTGGGAAGCCAGACCACCTCTACCTGCTGCTTAGAGGCCTTAAATAAGGACCCAAATTATGTTGACCAGAAACCTCAGATCCAAAGATTCTTGCAAAGAGCTTTCTTAGTTATACATCTCAAGCAACCCATATGTCAGAATTTCTGGCCCTGTACTAGTCAATCAGTTATTGTTTCCATGTCCCTTTGATTGAATACAGATACTTGGGGGGGAGATGGGGAGAGTGAAAGGGGAAATGGGACATCTCTTTATGATTTCAAGGAATTGCACATGTTTACTTTCACCTTCCCAGCTTGGAAAGCCCCTAATCTTTTTTCTAGTTAGAAATCAGATGACCTGATTTTGTGTTCTGGTTGTTTTCTTTTAATTAATTGGTCTTACTTGATTGTTTTTAACACATAAAAATTTGTCTTTCACAGTGTTTGGAGTCCAACTCTAAGCAGAGGAAGTCTGGTCCTGATTTGTTGTACACTCAGCATGCATTGCTTAATAAATTAATATGCTCAGAAGCTTGAACCTTTTTTTCCTCAGTCATTCCATCTTGTAATGCTTTAAGTGCTTAGCTGAGGATTTTGTATTTATATTAGCTACAATAGGGTGCCACTGAAACTTCTTGACCAGAGGAGTACCAAGGTCAGAGCTCTGCTTTAGGAAGGTTATTTTTTCAGCTCTACATATTGGACATTGTAGAAGAGAGAAATAGGAGTCAAGGAGATGCATTGAGGATATTGAAGTAGTTGAGAAGTGATGAGGGTCTGAATGAGGATGGTGGCCGTGTGAATGAAAAGGAGAGGGACAGGAGAGATACAGATCTAGAATTGGGAGGAAGTGGAAGCTGATTGGGCATGTGGTTGAGGAAGTTATGGAGCTGTGTGGCTATATCCCTCAGCAGAAGTAGGAAAGGTTGCAGGATGTGTGGGCTTAGGGGCAAAGATAATTGGAGAGGATTCTTATCTAGCTAGCTGCTGTCTCTATCATGTATGTATGTGTAGATATAGAGTGTGTATATAGAACTCTCAGTAGACTTCTGATTTACTTTCTGCTAAGACTAATTAATATGCTTATTTTATAGATTGAAAAAATGAAACCATTATTGAGTGGTTATGTGAAAGCTTTCTCAAAGTTTTCTGTCAAAACTTTGGTGACAGCTTTGAGAGAAGCCAAAACTACTGTAGTTCTCTTCCAGTGCACCTCCTGCTATAAGTCATTGCCCCTCTCAAAGCAATCATTTCACATTTATTCTTTCTTTGTAGTGCTGCTATTTTTATTATCTTGAAAATTTCATTCCTTCTTAATGAAGACAGAATTTAGAAAAAGCCAAAAAGTACTCTTTGCATTAAAAGTGCTGCACATAATGTATTTGCAAAATTTGGTTAATTATGTAAAAGATAAAAAGATCCCAGTGCATGAAAATTTTGAGTTATTTTTACTCCTTTTAATCTACAACCTAGGTTAGCATCTGCTTTCATAGTTTCTAAGTACGTATCCCCATTTCCAAGAGAGAGTAGACTTACATTCCTACTAACTTCTTCTGTACTTAGGTAAAGTTTATTTCTGACCAGTAGCATACTTTGTATTACATTACATACAGCATATATGTTAGTAGTTAGTAGGACATATATGACATTTTATCTTGAAGCCAAGTTTTTTAATTACAAGAAAACATCCTATCAGCAGCATGTCATTTGATGTAGTTTGTGCCAAAGAACTTTTGTAAAATTGGACTGAATTTCTTTTTTCTCACCCCCAGTTTTTATGGTTTCTTATTTCTGTGCTTTATCAGCAAAAATTACCTTGTTTGACTGGATTATGGATTTTGTGAAGATGAAGAATATATAATACAAAAGAAAAGATGGTTTGGAGTCAGCTTATGAGAGGTTTAAATGCCAGAGTTTATATTTGATCCTGGAGGGAATAGGGAACCTCAAGGAAAGTAGTATGGGCTTACCTTCACTGTAAGGAAATGAAAAATGGATTAAAATGGAAGAGTCCAATTAGGAGATTGTAATAACCCAAGCAAGAGATGGTGAGAGTCTGAAACTGGAGAAGTGAGAGTAGAGAGAAGAGGAAGGAAGTGAGAGATGTTATAGGCATCAGAATGACAAGATGTCATTGGCTCAAGGGATTAAATGAGAAGGAAGAGACAGAAATGAGACTGAAGTTTCAGAAGTGAATGACTGAGGAAATGGTGATGTCTTTAAAAGAAATAGGAAAGTTTGGCAGATAAATGAATTTTGAGGAAAATAAAGGTGTTCATTTGGTCATGTTGAATTTGAGAAGCCTCAGGAAAACATCTAGGTCAAAATGTCCAAATGATAAAAAATGATATGAGATTGGAGCCAAAATAAAGGGGGCTAGGGCTAGATGTATGAATCTGAGAATCATCCGTATAGAAATGATAATCAAAACTTTGGGAACTGATGAAGGGAGACTTAGATAGGAAACAATATGGAGAGAAGAGGACAACCTAAGTCATTGCCCTAGTATATATTCACAGTTAAGGGGCAAGGGATGAATGAGTTTTAAGACCATGAAACTGTAGAAGGAGCAGTTGAACTTATTAGGGAGATAGCTGTTAGAGAGAATAGTGTCACAAAAAGGTCATCAGGAAAGTATATCCAGGAAGAGAGGATGGTCAACAGGGTCAAAAAGAGGTCAAGAAGGATAAGGCTTGAGGAAAGTTCATCTAATTTGGTAATTAAGAAATCATGGTAACTTTGGAATAAAGTTTCATGGAGAATGTAGCATTTAGACTGGTCTTTGGGAGGATACAGTAAGATTTCAATAACAAAGTAAAGAGGGCAAGCATTCTAGGTAGAGGGAAGAACATGAGGATGGGAATATGCTAATTGTGGTTGGGGAGCAGGGAATATAGTCCATCTTGGCTGTGATATAGAAGAGAAATTCTTGGTGAGACTGGAAGTATAGGTTAGGTCTATTTGAATGTCACATATTATCGGGACTTCATTTGATATTCAGTGGGTAAATCATTGAAGAGTTTTGAGCAAGTTAGTGACAGGGTGTACTTTATGGAGATCATTTCTCTTGTTACCTACTCTGAGCTCTGGTAATGTTTGTTTTACTTTAGTAATATTGGTTTTGAGGCAGAGAAAGACTTGATTAGGATTAGGCATACTTAATAGTTGTTGACCAACTAATGCCTAGACCACTGATTTAGTACATCAGGTAGCAGCAAAAATTTCAATGCCATTCTGTTCCATGTGCTTTACATTCATGTGATGTAAGAACTAAAACTTCAGTGGGAATGCATGTCTGAAGGAAGTCAGTGTTGTCCAGCAACCAGTGATTTGGAATTGAAACTGTTCTTTGCATGAAAAAAATGGTAAAACATCTGTTTAAAGACATTTTCAGCCAGGCTTTCCTGTTTAATTTCCACGTAACAGGCAAATTGGGTTTTAAAAAACTGTTTCTAAACTAGCCCCTCTTTGATCCATATTTAAAAGTTAATTCTTAGAGTAGCATGAAAAGGCAGCATGTCTTACATGGTAGAGGGCCAACTTTGGAATCCAGAAAACCTGGGTTCAAGTTATTACTGAGATACACTGGTTGTGAGACTAGGATCAGGCAAACTACTTAACCTTTCAGTTCCCCACTCAGTTCTCTTAAGATTATAAATTAAGGAGTAGTTGCTTAACTACCATGGAGGGAGTTTCCACATTTTATAGATGATGAAACAAGTTTGGAGAAAACTATCTTGTATAAGGTAACGAGTAGCAAATATTCAACCCCAAATCTTCTGGCTCAAGTTCATTTCTTTTCCAGTTACATCAGGCTGTTGCTCAAGAAAATTAATTTGCAGTGTAATGAGGGAGAAATTCTACTGTTTGTGTTTTATTTTAAGGAATTACTTTCGTTCTATATGTTTTGAATACTGTATCTTTGTTGTATAATTTATATTCATAATACTTTTTTTCCAGATTGTTTTTGCCTTGCTTGTTGTTAAAATAGGTAACTGAAGTTTTAGATTTTCTTGTTTTTCTTTGCTATTTTCTATCCATTTTGTAGAAATCTACTTCCTATCACTCATGTGTGTATAGAAGAAGGAGAAAAACCCATGGTTTTATTGCCATATATGAACTGGGGAAACCTTAAATTGTTCTTACGACAGTGCAAATTAGTTGAGG
Organism: Pseudocheirus occidentalis; assembly: GCA_028646575.1. NCBI lineage: Eukaryota > Metazoa > Chordata > Mammalia > Diprotodontia > Pseudocheiridae > Pseudocheirus > Pseudocheirus occidentalis. The sequence continues at coordinate 231,526,278 of CM053596.1, read as the reverse complement.
CCAACAATCCTCAGGTAAGAGAAACTTGCTCAAATACCAGTAATGAATAACTTATGCTGACATCCTTCAAAGAGGTAGAAAAATGCTTATAAATTTAGAAATTAATGGCAAATCAAAAGCATTGAAGAAAGAAGACAAAAATGGGGCAGAAAACAAAAACCTGTATAAAATGAAAAATGAATTATGATTCTTCTGACTTGACCAGAATGTTTACCCTCTTTCCCCTGTCTGCCAAACTGTTGCTGATTTTGCTGAATTTATTTCAAACGTGCATTTATTCATTGTAGTTTAAAACCCTTTAACATAGTGGCAGTAATGCTTATAACATTTCTATAACAGTATTACCTTTATCCCTTTGTTGCAGATAAGGATACAGAGTTCAGAGTTCCTTGCTCAAGATTACAAATATAATTATTCATGACTGTAGTCTGGGTTGTACTAGAAAATAGGTTATATAATAGATTATTAAAAATATAGATAGGTATACTTATCTATGTCATACATATATGTACATATAAAAACAGTATGTAGATAGATGGACATCATTTAATCTTTTTTGGTTTTTTTGCTTTTTTCTGGAGAGCAATTGGGGTTAAGTGACTTGCCCAAAATCACACAGCTAGTAAGTATGTCAAGTATCTGAGGCCAGATTTGAACTCAGGTCCTCCTGACTCCAGGGCCGGTGCTCTATTCACTGTGCCACCTAGCTGCCCTGGCATCATTTAATCTTAAATATGATTAAATTTATTTATACACATATTTTTAGATTCATAGGCATATTTATATACATGTATGTCCAGATAGATGTACATCTATCTATGGATTTTTTTAGCTCTATTTGTGGTGTTCTAACAAGAAGTGTTAATTGTTCGGTCTTCTCTCACTGAGAACCACTGTTTTTCATAACAATCTGCAGTGAATTCAGCAGAATCCTGAAGTTTTGTTGCTAGATAGATCTTGTAGCACCTTGAAAAAATTTTAACAGTACATTTCTTAGAATTGTAAATGCTGTCCATCTTCTCTCCCGTTATCCTTAAGGTCAAAGTAATCATTTGACTTATTTCTCATGCAGTTTATAAGCTGCAAGAAGATACTCATTTAAACATTTTTAACAATTGAAATACATTATCTAGTGTAATGATATTTATAGTCAAGATCTAGCTTCTAGAAATGAGGTTCTAGGTGGAAGTAAATATTTAGATGTGGATTAGAGAAATATGAAAGGAGGAAAGCATCAGTTGTATTGTAGGTATTTTGTTTTGATTATTGACATTATTATTGTGAATCACAGGCAATTTCCCAGCAAGACCTAGTACATATGGCTATTCAGATTGCCTGTGGAATGAGCTATTTGGCAAGAAGGGAGGTCATTCACAAAGATCTGGCTGCTAGAAACTGTGTGTAAGTACTATGTTGTCATTGTCAATTAGTAATGATGAATATTCCCTGGATTTGTGACACATACTCCAAAGGTATATTTAAACAATAATGATGATTCATCTTTTTATTGTCTCCTTTTTTTGTTTTCAGGATTGATGATACACTTCAGGTAAAAATCACTGACAATGCCCTATCCAGAGACTTATTCCCCATGGATTATCACTGTCTAGGGGACAATGAAAATAGACCAGTTCGATGGATGGCTCTTGAAAGTCTGGTTAATAATGAGTTCTCCAGTGCTAGTGATGTGGTAAGTTCTGGTACTTCCAGATATTGATAGAACAGGGAAAAAAATGCCTTTCTCTTAATCACATTCATTTTTTAATAGGGTGCTTGTTGACCAAGAACTAAAGAAAACAAATACACTTTGTTGTTAGATAAACCATCTAATAAAGAGAAGTGGTGGAACAGATTCAGAAATCATTTCTATTTTATTTTGAAATGTTTTACATTCTTTTTTTTCTAGTAGATTTTACCTTCTTTGTTCTTTTATTTGAATGAATAATGAAATGAATTTCTAGTTATTAAAAGTGTGAAAAGTACTTAACTAGGTAGTAAATAGGGAGCTTGGAAGTCTAATGGGGATTTTAATCTATTGGAACAATTCAGAGATTTCTTTTTTATATATTTAATATTATAGAGCTGGAAGAACCCTTGCAGTTTAACCCTGTTACTGTACAGATAAGGAAACAGAGGTCTATTTTATAGAGAACATTGTCTACACAATGGAATTGCAGAATATAATCATTCATATGCCATGAAACTAGTGTAATTTCTTCATGTATATAGAGTAGAGCTTTTGGTTTATTTGTTAAACATCATTGAGTATAAACATTATATTAGTAGTTGAAGCAATGTAGTTTAGTAGGAAGAAATTGGACTTAGGAAAGACTTGGATTCGATTTTTACGTCTAACGTTTTGTAGTACAAGTCACAACTTTTGTGAGTCCTGGTTTCTATGTCTGCAGAATGAAAATAGTAGTATGTCTATATTTGCCTCAGGGTTTTAATTAATATTAATATGATAATAGATGGAAGTGTTATTATAAAGGTCAAGTTTTTTAGCCAGTTGCACAAAGAGCTGAGCTGAGGTTTCCAAAACATTCAGTAACCTAGACCATTTGAACAAACAGAATTCATTAACTTTTTAGCTCATTTCTCACCAAATCTGTTTATAATATAAAATATATTTTACACAGGGCATTATGTATAACTGAATATTTGTGTGTCTTTTGGTGGCACTAAAAGAAGTATAGGGTTGATAAGTAAATAGCAGTGTTGGTTATTGCTGACTCCTAATATACAAACTCACTTGAAATGTTAGTAACAGTTCAATTCACAGAGCATAGTCTAGTTGGGTGAATGTTACTAACACCCAGCATGGTGAAATTAGAGCACATTGTGTGATGCAGTATAATTCTGAAATATGCAGAGCAAGCTGCAGCATTGATTAGGAAGGAGACCTATAAGGATGGGTAGGACTTGGACTGTGAGAAAGGGACAGCAAAGCATTCTGGGAGAAGGAAAGAGCTTTTTATATTCAAAGTGGTTAAAGAGATCAGCCTGACTGAAATAGGCAGTATGGGTTGGAGAATAGCAGCAAATTACATTGAATAGAAAGACGACTCAGATTATGTGGGGCTTTGAATTCCAGGCTAGAGTTGGACCTGCATTTGAAATGCTTTGATAAATTATTGTAGACAATTGTGTAAGAGGTAAAGTAAGAGAGAAAGAAAACAGATTTGTATAGTGAGGACATTTCTGTTCTGGAAATCAGGAGAACTGGGTTGTGGTTCCCCACTAACTAACTGTGTCAGTTTTGACAAACCTCTTTATCCTTCTTGGCCTCGTTTTCCTCAGCTATTAAGTATTGGGTTAGAGCACATAACCTCTGTTAGTCCCTTACTATCTGTATCTTTATGAATGGACTTGACATAGGACAGAGATTGGAACCAAGTAACCCAGCTAGGAGGTCATTGCTATTTCTTAGGTATATGGCCTTTATATAATGATGGTAGTGTGTATGTGGCAAAGAGAATTTGAATTTTTGAAGAAAAATTACTAATGAAAGACATTTTATGGTTAGAGATTTTTGGTCGAAGTGAACATCATTGACAGAAATGGGGAATTTGGGAAGGAAGTTTATATTTTAAACATATATTTCAGATGGTGGTACATCCACACAGCTTTCATAGAAGGAACTTTGAAATATGAAACTGAAAATATAGATCTGAGAGATATTATTGTTGAAATGGACACTGAAGTGTGGAAAATGGATGGACTTTGCCAAGAAACTGTGCCAAGAGAAAGGTACATTGGACTAAGAACTGAGTCTTAGCAGACAGTACAGTTAGGGAGGCTGATTCCATTCCTATTGGATAGTTTCTTTGTCAATCAAATCAGGGTCCTTGTACTCTTCTTTATCCTGATAAACAAACATTGAAGCTTCAGTCTTGAAAAAGAATTCTTATCTAGATTATTAGAATACCATCTGTGCTGCCTAAAGAACAAGAAAATGCATTGCTTTGTTACATTTTAACATGATTCTAAACTGGCTTTCCCACTCAGACTTTTGTGTTTTTTCTCTAATGTATTCTTTTCCTAGAAAGACCAAGTCAGATTGTTTAGACTGTCAAAGAAATCTATAATTCAAGCTGTATTACTCGTTGCAAAAATGATGATTGCAGTCCTGTTCACTGTAATCATTGCATTTAGGAAGGTAGTGGAGTGTGAATTTTCAATAGAGTAATTTATGATTCTTCACATTATCATCAGTTCTGACTGATTGTTTTGACTCTTCAGTCTGGTCACATACTTAGGTCACTTATGACTTGGGATACAACTTGTCAGAGGCCCCAAAATTGAATGTCTGTATGTGTTGTCTTACAGAGAGGCTTCATTTCAGGTTTCTGTTACATTAATTTTAGGACCCAGATTGGGAATGTTAGATTTTATGGTGGTTAAAATAAAAGTACTGTTTTAAATTTGTTTCTGTTACATCTTCTAACTGAATATTTTTATTTTACCTTTTTAGAAGGCTGTTTAGTCATTTTATTATGATCAGTAATTATCAGAGATGTCTATTTCAAGAATTCTTAGATCATGTACAAGTTGCCTAAATGTTTCCGCAATAAAGAGTAGATAATCTCTGTCATGGTGTTACTTTATTTTGTTTTGTATCTTATATCTTATATGCAATTTAAAGGATTGCTTTTTTACTTTTTGTAGTTTTTATGTCTTAGGCAACCGACATGTTCTTCAGCATTTCTTGACAGGTGATATGTATGATCAGAGGTTTTGTTGTTACAAAAGTTGTATTTTGATGTAAGTCAAGGAATAAGAAGAATGATACTGGTAAAAGAAAAACTTTCTATTCAGAGGTCATTTTTTAAGTGCAAAAAACTTCCTATTTAAGAGGTAGGGTATTTGGCAAATTACTGGTATGCTCTGTCTTAGGCAAAATTTAGCTGTGTAGGTGATGTGTATTTGTAGAAATGGATTTTTCTAGTGTCACTTCCTCTGAATGTATTCATTTCATTTCTAGATAAAACCATCTGAGAGAAATCTCATACTTGGGGGAAATGGTTGTTAGTACTCTCCTTTTTATTATCTTACACATTATTAACAGTACCTCAAGAACTTCTCTGTAACAATTGAATCCAATTATAATAGCTTCTTTGTTACTTGATAGCTAAATATATTGCTTCTCTTCTTTTCTGAAAAGTCAACATTGACATTCTGGTGAAGCAGATTAAATCTTATAAGTATTCTTCATTTTTACATGAATCAGGAAGCCATTTACTGTCTTAAACACTGAAAAGTAGAATGTAGCCTATACCCTCCCAAACCATGCTGTTGTTCTGTCATTCTTAAAACTTTCTACCAAAGAGCCTGTCACACAGCTATTGTATCAAAATAATATTGAGGATACTTTATATACTTTCTATTTAGTTAAGAGTTACAAGTGCTTAGTCTACATATAGGATTGGATGTTACTCAAACACTGTTGAATTTCTTACAGCCTGAAACTTTGTGTAATTTTGGAAATATCTGTTAACTTTTGCCACATTTGGTTTCTAAACATTCTTTCTAAACTATTTCTAAAGGTCTATTATTGTATGGTGTGCTTAAATAGTCTTTGCCTAATTGGAAAGGTGAACAATCAAAATTACTTCTTTTTATAGGTTGTACGATAATTTAGCTACTCATTTTCGTAATAAATATTTTGTTAACTTCAGAGAATGTCTTCTGAAAGATTAGATCTTTTCCTAAGTTTTATTTTTATTCCCATTGTTTTTTGACATTAATAATTTCCCGGTGTACCTTACTCCCCACTGCCTTTCCTTGTGACAAAGAAAAGCAATTGAGTGAAATTGACCAACATAGTAACTAGTCTACTCTCTCTAAGGAGAGGAGGAAAATGGCTTTCATTACCTAGCATTAGAGATACATTTTTAACATTGGAAGTTGAAAATGCATGCAGTTATTTCAGTGTTCTTTATTGTTTCCTATATTCTTTGATGGTTTTTGTTTATTACTTGTTAAGTCTCCCAAAAATCACATTGCTTCTGTTTAAATGGCACTTTGCAGTTCTTTATACATACAAAGTGTTTCGTAATTGCTTTTGTAAGAATATTAGCATTTCTTTGTTATAAGAATAAAACATCACTTCAGTAAATTGTGATTTCATTTCTTTTTGGTAGAGGCATTAATTATTTCAAGGGTATGTGACCTTGCAGATAATAACCCAGAGTACTGGAGAAGAACACCTATACAATTAATCACAGTTTTTCTGATTTAGTGAACTTAGGTCAGAAATCTGTGAAACTTAGATTTTAGTGTTCTCTTTTTACTTTCAAAATAACATCACACTAGAGGCATCCTTAGTAATTTCTGGACATTGTTTTTATTTCATTTCTTATTATTAAATGTGAGTCTTCTCATGGAAGCATGTATTATTTTGTCTTTTTTATATGAATACACCTTAATTATAACAGCTTTGAGTTATTTAACAACAGTTTTTAGGAGCTAGGGTAATCATTCATATATGTAAGTAGACCTTGCCTTAGGGATTTGAGGTCCTGAAAATTAAGGAAATGCTGTTGAGTAATTTTTAATGTTATACCTGATCTTTGCTGAAATTAGTAAATTTGCTTTCTTTTGGGAGAAGTTAAACTACTTCCAGAAATGAACAATTTACTTCCCTTTGGTCAGTTTACTGTTTCTGTTTTCACTTCTCATTCTGTCCTTCTGGGTGGATATTTTAATCCATAGACAAATTAGTTCAAAGGACCTTATGTTGTGAACTTTTCTTCATTATTTCGCTTCCTTCAGGGTATTCTCATTCTACTGCATTTCTGTTAGATACCACCTTCTTCAATCACCAGTGTTAGGATGGAGCATTTTCAAAGCATCTTACAACGGGAAAAACGGGGCCATTGTGTCAGACCTGAGTGATGGCCTAGTAACCATCCAATACTGGCTCCTCTGTCTCTCCTAATCCGCAGACCCAGAGGACAAATTCATAGCAGAAGTGGCCTCTTTCTCAGTCATGTCTGACTATCTGTCACCTGGAATAATACTGGATGGACCTCCTGACTTCAGCAAAGGCTCCTAAGACACAGGCTACTGAGGTAAGCATTGGCCCTCAGGATGATACCTCCAACCTAACTGCTCTAAAATGGGGCACTGAATCTCTTCTAAAAGGAGTCTCTGGAGGTATAAAAATTATTTGAGTACATCAACCTATTCTCTCTACCATCTTTCTTCATTAGGTACTTAAGTCAGTTTTGTGCTCTCTTTAAGTCCCTCTCCATAAATAATTGAGACCCACATTGACTATTAAATATACATGAATTTCTTAAAGATCACTTAAAGTTATTCTTTCCTTATTCTTGGAATTTGAAGCTTAGCAAAATTTCTTAGGACTTTTCTTATCTCAGAAACAAGTCCTTTAAAGACTTTATTTTATTGCTTTAATTTCTTATTTCTTTCCTCATTTTTTCTTTTGAAACAACGTTTGACTTAGCAGACTATATTCTTTTTTGTGTTTTTCCTTCATCCTTCTTACTTCAACTAAGGCTATTTTGTACCATAATTACAAACTGATTCTCAGTATTAAAGAAGCTGCTTCTTATTCTCGTTCTTGTGTTCACTTAAAGCTTTTTTTAGTCCTTTTTCCTTGCATTTTTAAGTGAGCAAGAAATACTAGAGGGTGTGCTTTCTGACTTCAAAAATTAAAAAAACAAATTTGGAGAGAAATTTACACCAGACAATTATCTGTATATCTAGAAAATTAGGCATAAAGAAAAACCTTATATTCCACTCTATTTTCTTCCTTTAGGAACTATCTTCCATGTTTCACTCATCTCCTCTACATTATATACAGGGAAAGGAGCCTCATGACAGAATTCTTTACATGTTTTCAGTGACAAAGATAATAAGAACGGACTGTAGCTATGAGGTTGTACAGGATTCACAGGGGTAGAAAATAATACTCTTTTGTATTTAAAAGAAAGTTACAAAAGACAAGTCAGAACTGGAAGTCACCATTCACTCCAGTTAATTGGTTTGAGGTCTGTAAGTCATTTGATCTGAGCTTTATATTCCCATATTTGTCAGTATTGAAAAATTGATACCTGTTTTTAGTGTCGAAGGCAGCAGCACAAGAAAATATTAATGGTTAACATACATGTTAAATTTTGCATCCTTTTTTGGACTCAGTTTTATTAGAATTATGAAGTCATAGGATTATAGAGTTAGAGCTGGGACTTTAGAAGACCTTGTCACCAGGCTTCTCATTTCACAGATGAGGAAACTGAGGCCCAAAGAGGGAAAGTAACACACAGCTAGTAAGTGCTTGAGGCAGGTCTTTGAGATTACAAGTCCAATGCCATATTGGCTGCACTACCTAACTACTCATCTCAAAGAATATTTAAGACTTTCTATCATTTAGGCAATAGTTAAGATGGTTACTTATATAAGCATTGTGCATTTTCTCTTTAAACAAAAAATAACAGCTGTTTGCCTATCCTTGCATAATTAAAATAGTCATACTAATACATATGTAAAGTTTGAAAGTCAATGTGTTTTTTTAAAATTATGGACATTTACACATAAATTTTATTTCGGAACTGGTTTACTCTTGCAAAGCCTGTAGTTGCTGCATATTGGGAATGCTGGTCTAGAAATTCCTGGAAAATGAATTGTTCAGCATTGCTGTTGTTTTATTGGACTTTAACTTCCACTATTAGACGTATTCTGTTTATATTATTTAAGCCTTTTAAAGGAAACTCTTCCACTAATTATAGTTGATTTGTTGGTAGGGAAGGGTAATCATAATTCTCAAATTTATCTGTATTTATTGGCATTTGACTGAATAAGACATTTAAAACTGGTGCCACAAACCTTTTTAGTTGAGTAATTTGATAACTATGTTGCGAGAAGGGATACCTAGCTACTCTTCGTTCTTGGCTTCATTTCTTCTTACCTCCTAAATATGACTATTACCTAAGGCTCAGGGCTTGCTAGCTTGTTCTTCTCTTCTATAGGATGTCCCTTGGAGGTTTCATTTATCCACTTTTGGATCTGTTACCTTTAACCCTAAATTGAACTACAGTGCTATATCTCTAATTGCCTTCTCGATATCACCACTGCCACTTCAAATTCAACATGTCCAAACTGAAAGGAAACATATTTCTTCCATAGCTGGTTCCCTCTGGACTTGCCCATTTTTGTCAGTTACTCAAATTTGAAAACTTACTTGTCTTTGATTCCAGCCAACCAGTAACCAAGTCATG
>CM053596.1:231493220-231516539 GCA_028646575.1 Pseudocheirus occidentalis | reverse complement strand
ATATATAGATTTGTATATTTATTAATATTATAGTTATGTATTATATATGTGATACATATTTATATAAATATTTTCATATAAATATAGATATATATAAATCTATAAATATATAGATTTCTAATAAAATCATTAGCTTCCATTTGCTCACCCTAATTTTGAAGGAATTGTTCTCTTCAGTGAGCTTTTGAAATTCTTTTTCTGTTTCACCAATTCTGCTTTTTAAGGCATTCTTCTCGTTCGCTTTTTGCACCTCTTTTGCCATTTGAGTTAGTGTATTTTTTAAGGTGTTATTTTCTTCAGTTTTTTCTTTTTAGCTTCCTTTAGCAGGCTGTTGACTCAGTTTTTGTAATTTTTGTTCATCATTCTCATTTCTCTTCCCAATTTTTCCTCCATTTCTCTCCCTTCATTTTCAGAATTCTTCTTGAGCCCCTCCATGGCCTGTGACCAGTTCATATTTTTCTTGGAGCCTTTTGAAGCAGGAGTTTTGAGTTTGTTCTCTTCTTCTGATTCTATGTTTTGATTGTCTTTATCCCCCCAAAATGATTCTGTAGTTTGATTATGCTTCCTCTGTTTGCTCATACTGATTTTTTCAGAGAAAATAGTGAAGTATAGATCTTAATACTTTTTTTTTAGGGGAGAAGGGCTATATTCGTATGAATATGATCACCTCCAATTATCTTTGTCATTTTGCCAGAGAAGTAAGACAGGCATTTTCCTTAAACATTACTGAACGCTTTTTATGCTTTAAAACATCAGCTACTGTAGTAGATGGAGGCTCCTTTAAGAAAGATGAATATCCTTTATTTTTTCTAGAACAGATGGTTAAATTTGAAAGCTCTATATCAGGAAGAAATCAACAAATATTATTAAGCAGTTATTAAGCATTTATGAAATACCTACTATGTGCCAGACATTGGACTAAGGACCTGGGCTGCAAAGAAAGGCAAAACATAGTTCTTGCTTTCAAGAGGCTCATAGTCTTTAGCACCTACTATTTGCCAAACTTTGTACTAGGCTCTGGGGTTACAAGTATGAAGAATTAAACAATCTGAAACAATCCTCAGTCACCATTGCTTTATATTTTAGTGGAATCAAAGAAAGGAAGAGACCAAGTAATTAAGCATACAAAGCAACCAGTTACAAAACTGCAGCAGTTTTCCAAGGCACATTTGAATTGACTTTCCAGTGACTGTCCATTAGTTGTTGAAGTGAGCTGTTAGGAGGGGGACCTCTCTTTCCCCAGTCCAGATGGTACTTAGAACCTGCAGGAAAGCTACATGTCAGTGCACTTTTCAGTTACTTGCATATTAGCTCTTTTAACATAGGGGCAGCCTTACACTTAAATTTTGAGTAATTGTTGAACAATTAGTAGAAATGGACAGGACATAGATGACATCTACTCTGCTGTGTAACTCTGGACTCTTTAGTATGAGAACAAAAATTTTAATGAAGGTTTTAAATAGCGAAGACCTAGATGATTAAATACTTTCCCCTACTTTTTACGTTGGAGCCTACCAGAGTGTAGCTGGTTGGATAGACTATAGGCCTGCAGTGAGGAGGGTGCAGGAGTTGCAGTCTGGCCTGAGATATTTACTCTGTGACCCTGGACCCTGTTTGCCTCAGTTTCCTGGACTGTAAAATGAGGATAATAGCACCTACGTAGCAAATTGTTAGGAGGATCAAATAAGACTTAAAAGAAAGTGCTTAGCACAGTGTCTGGACACATAGTAGGCAGTGTGTAAATGTTTAATCTCTTCCCTTATTTTCTTCCCTGTAAAGGAATGTGTAGCAAGAAGTGTACAGGAGAAACTTGTAAAATTCTCTTAAAGAGAGTTTGCTAAGATACTGGCCCCACCTTCTTTGTGGTGTATGTCTTTGGGGAGATTGAGGCTAATGCTAAATTACTGCCAAGTTGATGGGGGACTGAGGAAAACACTGATTTAGGAGAGATTGAGCTCCCTATGTGTTAGCTTCCAATAAGCATTTGGCTATAGTTCTAAGTAGTGGAGAAGGGACAGGGTTTTGCATAGCAGTAACCAAAGAAGTATGCCAAAGAAAATAAGTCATCATATTTGGGAGTTGTTGTCCTCTTGCTAAACCTTCTGAAGTAACTTGATTTAATGATTGGTAATGATTTAAATAAATTAGATTAAAGTCTAGAAAAAGAAAGGAAAAATAGCTGATGTGATTATCTTAAAAATTTTTTAATCTCTTGAAACTAAGGCATTAAAAAAAGCTCACAGATTGCTCTTTACTTTTTAGAGCTAGCTTTCTGGATTTTAAAGGCTTTTTTTTCCTTACCTAAACCTAAGTCAGTATACAATATATTTATAACATGAAAAACATTACCAAAGATTAAGTAGCTTATTGAATAACTGACAAGATTAGAGGTCTGGAATCAGTTGCTGAGGTAACTTGTGTTTTTTGAGTACTGAAGTGAGTTAAAATGGGATCAGTTGGTATCCTTGAGTGTCTTGGGTGAGGGGTGTATATAAAAAATACATATCTTCACTTATGATCACTGGAGAAATAGCACATGTAAATAGCAGTTAATATCTCTTAGAGGAGGGTTTTATATTCACTACAGAGAAAATTGAAGTAACAAAGAATTCAAGGATGTTTGTGGAAATTAATGGGCAGATTATTAGTCATATACACACTGTACATTTTAAAAATGAAAACTAGGCTTTTTCTTAGGTTGAAGTGGATGTGTTTAAATAATAAAACTTTCATTTTTGGAGATGAGGAATGCAAAAATAGATGGTGAGGGAAGTTTAATAATATGTAAAAAAAACACACCACCTATTGGTCAAAGATGGAATTTTAACAGCGAGCACTTTTTCATTTGGGTCCAGTGTAGTCCTTTGAAGTCCTGACCAGCTGATTGGTATAAATTTTGTGTAACTGTATAGAATTCTTTCTGTTTGGTGTATTCTGTTCTATTTTCATGTGTTTTGACTTAATTTTTTACTTTACTTTTATAATCTTTTCTTTCTGCTTTCCTGTAAATTTTTTTCCCATTTAAAATCATTTTCCCCCCTATTCCCCAGTATTCAGAAAACATATTTGCATATTCCTTCTCATTCTCAAAATTATTATTTTAAACTTAATACTCTCTTCTTACTTTAACATGAAAGTACTTGGGGTCCTGTTTGTCTCTTTATTCTCATCTTGCTCTGGCTCCATTATTTTCCTTGACAAATTTCTTCCATCTCTTTGTCAGAGCTTCTAGGTGAGAGGTAAAATGACATCTATCTTCCTATTAGCTATGATAATGAGGCACAGAAGAAAAGGAGTAGGGAAGCCCCTGCATTATATGGGAGCCATGAGTATTCTTTGGGAGGGCTTTCTACTACATCTTCTCAATTTTCACTTTTTTGTGGCAAATTGATTGATTCTTTTTCTTTTTTCTTTTTTTAATGAAATGTTTAAAATATTCACTGACAGTAGGATAAACTGAATTGTTAGTAACTACATAAAATATGATAATTTTTCAATGATTTCATTCTAATTCCGCATCAAAATTTTGCTCATTCTTATTCCCCTTTCTCCCTCAATTCAATAAATGTTTGTTTAACAAATATGATCAGATTCTTAAAACTATTAATGAAGAAAACTCCTAATTTAAAATTTTTTTTTTTACTGTCATTAATTGGTATTAAAGCATCCACAAACATTTCTTAGACCCAGGAATTTGTGTTGTAAAAGGTAATTCTTTAGATGTGCTGAGCCAAGAAACATGATTTTTGTACTTTTATTGAACCTGTTCAGGTTTGCAAAACAAATCTGTTATCCTTATCATCCCATCGTCAGGCAGCATGTTTTAGAAGCACATAGCTAGAATTTTTTTGATTTTCTCAGAATCTTGCTGTAATTTGTTACTATTAAAGAAATCAGTATAAAATAGCTAACTTACTTGGAACTTGTCATTTCAATACAACTTAAATTTTTTCTTTACAAATTTGAAATGAACAGATCTCAAAAATGGACAATTCCATATGCAAAATAGAATAGGTTATATGTAAAATCAGATTTCTAATACATACTACTTTCTTTAAAGCATATACACATGTATATAAGTTCAGCACATTACTTTTATGTCTGCCCTGATTGTCTTCCTTTTAAAATTTCCTTCTGTTCTGTGCATTTAAAATAATGCTTTAATGAGCCTCTTTTTTTTTTTTTTTTGGCAATATTATTGCTAGAATTATTTCTCTTCTTCTTTATGTGATTGTAGAAAATGTATATTTTATTCTTCTGGTTCTGCTTTTTTTTAAAAACTTTATATTACATAATTAATACCTTTTCAGATTTCCTTGTAATTCTCATACTTGTCTGTTTTAATTACATTTCAGTACTCTATGATGACAGCACAATTTATTTAACTGTAACCACACTCTTCTTTGGGATTTTTGTCCTTTCAGGATATATTCTTAACTGGGTCAAGATTGTATTTTTAAAACTCTTGGAATGAGTTAAGCACCACAATTTAAAGTAGTTGGGGAAAATATGTATCTGTTTGTATTCTTTTCATTATAAATGAAATATGTTGTAAAAGATTTTAGGGCATTAATTCATTCAAAACATAATGTACAACTAAGATCTTAATACTTAGAATTGTGAAATTCATGTTGTATTATTTGTAGTACTTTTAAAATTAACACTTTTATGGTAATAAAACACCTTTATGGACAATATTTCACTTTGATCCCCTATCACACAAGTTAGTAAGTAGTGCACATATTCCTATTTTTTAAATGAAAAAACTGAACTGGGGTTTGGAGACATATTAGGTGACTTGTCCAAGGTGACCTAGCTAAAAAAATGGCAAAACAAAACTTCTGTCTTCTGATACCAGTGCAGTGTTTTTCTACTACACTGTGATGTCTTTCTGTTAATAATCGGTTACATATCTCAGTATCTGTGGAATTAAAAAACATAAGACATCCCTATTTTCAAGAATTTCATAATGTAGGTGAAGAACTTAAGTCAGAAAGCAACACACACTCACAGAGTCATATATTGATTGTTAATGAAGTGAAAAATTTTGTTCTACATAATAGAAGTGATCTTTTAAACATGTGCCTGGGAGAGCGAGTTGTAGATGTCAATCCCACTTTAGTGTAACAACAAAAAGGTAATTTTGGTGCATTGGCAACTTTCTGGGTATGGAGATCTGGATGGGATATTGTAGTTAGAACTTGTTAAGTTGCGTCTTGACTCTTTTTGACCCCACATTTGGGTTTTTTGGCAAAGGTACTGTAGTGGTTTGTTCTTCACTTCATTTTACAGATGAAAAACTGAGGTAGACAGGCATAAGTGACTTGCCCAGAATCACACATAGCTAGTACGTGTCTGAGGTTGGCATTAAACTCAGGTCTTCCTGGCCTCAGGACCAGCTCTCTTATCTATTGTACCAACTAGCTGTATGAAGTTGGATACAAAGAAATGGTAATATGCTAAGAGTTGGGAAAAATGGTAAAAGAAAGGGAAATGGAGGGTAATTCAAGACAGATTTTTAATTCTCACTAGAAATTTGTTTTTCTTCCCAATCCCATTTCCCTTTATCCAGAAATAGGATGGAAAGTGGTTCCTTTTTGAGAATGGACTCTCAAAGGCAAGGTTATCTTAAGTTGTCTTGCAGAGCCCCCTACTCCATTGAGAAAGGAGAGTATACACTGCTATATTGGCGAATGAGTATTGCATGGGAGATCTGTGCCCATCTCTTCCCCTCCCTACACCTAAACACACACACTAGTTGTCTTGTAAATTGGGCATGAAATTACTGGTAACTTTCATAGGAGTTAAGTGCTTTTCAAGAAAAAGAAAATTATAGAAGTGATTTTAATGGCATGAAGTTTATAGGGAAAATGTAAGGTGATTGGCCTTACTAAGAAAAGGATTTGTATCTGGGAGTAATAAGATCTAAGTGAGGGGGAAAGATTATGGTGACTTTATGTTATAAAGTGACTTTGGAAAAATCACGTTCCCAGAAGTCATTATTAGCTTTACATTAGAGATGTTGAATGATGTGATGATATAGTTTAAGTAATTGGTCTGCCATTGGGTGCAGGATGTATGAGGAAGGGACATTGGCTAGAAGTGGTTGTAGTATTGACAGATAAGCTTTGGGAAGTGATGGGCTTAATTTTTGGTGTTGTATTTTAAGCGATGGTTTTTATAAGTAGTTTGAGAAATAGGATTAAGTTTTTAAGGGCAGAATTAGATGGCTAGATTTAGGAGTTATTAATAAGAATGGACACTTGAGTAACTTACCAGAGAACACTGTGTAGAAGAGGTGGCCATTGATCTTTGAAGAATAAAGGAAGATAGCAGATAAATAGGAATTAGAGAGCAAGGAAAAGAGGGAGAAGAGGTGGTAGGGGAAGATCTTTTGAGGTGTAGGGAGTGGTTTGAGCACAGGGACAGAGTCAGGAAGTTTAGTGTGAGTCTAGAATATATGAAGATATGAAGGAGAAGAATGTTGAGTTAAAGCTACAAAGGTAGATTGAAATCAGGTTGTGACAGGCTGGCATTAGAGTAGTATTACTAAGACAGTGGGAAAGAAAATAGGGAAGGTTTTTGAGCAGAAAATTGACTTTTCCAAATTGACTCCTGGTACAACAGTGGGGATTGAAACATATACATACACATTTACATATATATACGTACTTACTATATTCTCTTTCCAAGATCATTGGGTATTTTTTGCTCTATTAAATATTATTTACATTAGCATGTGTAATTATTTTAAAGACATTTATTTCTGACTTTTATACCTTTTGTACTCTGTGGAAACCACTTTTGGTATACTGGATTCTTTTTAAATATAATTTATTACTAGTAAGCCCTTGATCACTTGCCTGACTTAGCTGTTTATTCTAAAGGAGTTACTGCTCTGCTTATATTACCTTAAAATTACCTATTTGTAATATGTTGATGGAAAACAGAACAAAAGATACGATGAGAATACATGTTAGTCTGGGGCATACATGCACTGGATCTTTTGTTCTGACTCCTGGATGTGCTATCCCATTAGAGGAGGAAAAGGTTGGAGGAAGAATACCCACTACCATGTATAGCTGCCAACTTCCCTTGCCTGTATTTGAAAACCAGTATCTTTCTTATGTGACTAAATTCTTTCCAGCTACACCATGACGCATCTTTTTGCCTCCTTTATGCCCAGGGACTAATTGTTCTAAGTAAGAATTAAAAGGCAAGTATCTCAAGATAGGCTCCTATGATTAGAGTATATATGGGTCATTGTAATTTGTAACTTGTAAGCTGGCAAGTTATTGTACTTTATCAGAGTCGTCATAGTTGGTTCTTGCCTATAGTCTTTGAAAAAATTGACTTTAGTTCTCTTTAATAATACTACTTTTAACTCTTTAGTTTTTTTTTTTTTTTTTAGTCATCATTTGGGCGAATAAGATTGAGATTGTAGTCCTTGGTTTTTCATTCTCAGACACTGGCATAAAATTAATTAACTCAGGTCTTTTAAAGTAGGGCTTCTTTTCCTCTTTTGTTCTTATCTTTGCCCTTCCTCCTTTGAAATGCAACTCATCCAGAATGGTAGATAATATAAAAATAATCTTTAAATTTGTGTTAATAGCTTTGGTTTGTTTGTTTTATGCATTTCTTAATTATATTGATAGTATATGGTTTTATGTTTGAATATATTGTTAATTCTCTTTATGTCAGTATCAATCTGTGAAATTCATACCATGTCAAATCATAAAATAGAACTGTATTATGAAAATTCAGGAGAAGGTAGACACTCCATGCCTTTTTAAATGAAAAGGTGAAGAAAATAATTTTTTAAAGCAGAGATATCAGTATTTATATATCAAAATGAATTTTGTCTTTAAAGTGTAATCTTCTTGTTAGATTTTCTATGTATTTCAATAGTAATGACAATTCTCAGAATATTATTTCTGTTGGGAAAACAAAAAAAATTCTCATCACATACTTAAGCGAAGTTTGTCCTGAACACTTTTTGTGGATTAAGTCTCCAGCTATATATAATGTGTGAAATAATTTAGGATAATCTAAAGTTGCCTCTTCATTAATTTCAGAAACATTTAAGTTCGTACTGTCTTGAATGACATCCCCTTTCATACTGCTGCTACCAGTGGTGCTTGGGACAGAGAGAACTTAATTTTGTGGTTTTTCTTGGTAGAGAGAATTCACAGTACAGCGCTTAATCGTTTCATCTACTTCTAGCTTGTGAGATGTCTTTCACCTTTTACCTTATAGTCCTTGGGTACAGAAGAGGCAAAAAGTTGAGTCATTGTACAGATAGAAAGATTTTAGTCCCAACACTGGGGAGGTATCAGCTCCTGTAACAGTCATAAGAAAGAATCCTGGTTTTCAAATAAAGACATGGGGAAGTTGGCAGTAGTATAGATGGTAGTGGGTATTTTTCTTTTTTCTTACTGATATATTTTCTTTTTATTTTTATAAGACACTTCCCAGTTGTTGAATATTGTTTTGGTTTCCTACTAGGTTTCTTTTTCTAACTGTAACCTGGGCTGGTAAACTTTAAGTGATCTTAGATGTGACAAGGTAAATGGAAACTTACCTTAATTCTAGCTCATGTCCAGCCCATGCAAATTTAGATTTTGTTATACTAAAGTCTTCCCTTTTTTCTTTTAGGAAATTTGCTGCAAGATCCTATTGCTCCCACCAATTCGACATGTCAACACTATGTCTGCAAAACTTGTAAAGGCAAGAAAATGATGATGAAGCCGTCATGTAGCTGGTGCAAGGACTATGAACAGTTTGAGGAGAATAAACAATTAAGCATCTTAGTAAACTGCTACAAAAAACTATGTGAATACATAACACAAACTACATTGGCACGGGACATAATTGAAGCAGTTGATTGTTCTGCTGATGTTTTGGCATTGCTCAAAGATGGATCTTTGCTTTGTGAAGAGATGGAAAAACCCTCAGATTCATCCTTTGCTTTGTGTTTGACACATTCCCCTTTACCTTCAACCTCAGAACCTGCTAATGATCCTCAAGCCAGTTTATCCCCCGTACCTGAAAGCACACTCAATATTGATATCAGTAGTTCTGTTATCAATGGATTGCCCACTTGTAATGGGCTTTCAGTAGATAAGTTTGGTATAAATATTCCTTCACCTGAACATTCAGATACAATTGATGTATGTAACACTGGAGTTGACATAAAAACTGAAGATATATCTAATAGCTTGCCACCTGTCTGTGACTCAGTTTCTACTGACCTGTGTCCAGGCATCAATATTTGCAGTTTCAGTGAAGATATAAAACCCGGTGACTCTTTGTTACTTAGTGTTGAGGAAGTACTCCGGAGCTTAGAAACTGTTTCAAACACAGAGGTGGTTTGTTCTAATTTGCAGCCTAACTTGGAAGCTAGTGTATCCAATGGACCTTTTATGCAGCTCTCTTCCCAACCTCTTAGCCATGTTTTCATGTCCACCAATCCATCACCTCATGGGATATCATGTACAGCAGCAACGCCTAAGGTCGCTAAGTTAAATAGAAAACGATCAAGGTCAGAAAGTGATAGTGAGAAAGTCCAGCCACTTCCTATTTCTAGCATCATCCGAGGCCCAACACTGGGAGCATCAGCTCCTGTAACAGTGAAACGAGAGAGCAAAATCTCTCTTCAGCCTATAGCCACTGTTCCTAATGGAGGCACTACTCCTAAAATCAGCAAAACTGTACTTTTATCTAATAAAAGCATGAAAAAGAATTTGGAACATGGACCCAAAAAATCTCACCCTAAAGCCAAACCAGGTCTTCTGAAAACAAAAGATAAAGCAACAAAGGAAAAGATTCCTAGCAATAATGTTATGCCAGGAAGTCCTACCAAGACTGTGTACAAAAAGCCACAAGAGAAGAAAGGGTGTAAGTGTGGGCGTGCTACTCAAAATCCAAGTGTTCTTACCTGCCGAGGCCAACGCTGCCCTTGCTACTCTAACCGCAAAGCCTGCTTAGACTGTATATGTCGTGGCTGCCAAAACTCATATATGGCCAATGGTGAGAAGAAGCTGGAGGCATTTGCAGTGCCAGAAAAGGCCTTGGAGCAGACCAGGCTTACTTTGGGCATTAACGTGACCAGCATTGCTGTGCGCAATGCCAGCACAAGCACCAGTGTAATTAATGTAACAGGGTCACCAGTAACTACGTTTTTAGCTGCCAGTACACATGATGATAAAAGTTTGGATGAAGCTATAGACATGAGATATGACTGTTAAGTCAGTCTGTTTTCTCCCCCTACTCTGTTGGGAAAATAGCTACAGTTTTAAGGCAGCTATGGTTCTGTTGGTTTAACTTGCCGGAGCTCCTGCATATAGATCACTTGTATCAAGTGTTTTCATTGCTAAGTTATATGTGTTAGTGTCGGGGAAATAGTTTGCAGATAATGGAGGAGTAACCCTACAACTATATGTCCTTAGTTCTTACAGAACCTCATAGATTGAGAACAAATGCTGATGCAACTGATTTATACAAAATGATCTTTGGCAAGGAAAATAACATTAACCTCATTGTTTCTGGTCATGCTTTGTGCGTAATCAAAGTTTCTGATTAAATGTAAGGAAGTGGTATCTAGTCAGTCCATCAAGATTGTGCTAATTTTATGTGGAAAAGTAGCCATTAGCTTGGTTTTTTTGGGGGGTGGGATGGGGGTGGAAGGGAGGTTGTGTTGCTTCCAAAAAGCCATCGATTTCTCCTGTTGAAAAGCTGATGTATCCAGCCCAACTTTTGTGCTGACATACCATTTCTGATCATGAAAATTGGCTACGTGGTGTAAGTAGCAGTTCATAAATATCAGTATTATGAAAGAGAAAATTTGTCCCTTATTAGAAATGCTTAAGAAATCTAAGTGAAAGAACTGAAATTGTCAGCTAGACTTCAAACATTAAGCTGTTAATGCTGTAAGCTCTTCTAAGTTGAGCCCCTGTATTAGTTAAGTCTGATTAAGTTCTGGTTTTAAAAAAATCTTAAAGTTCTTCCTTCACTTTGAGCAATGTTCTAATTGGCTACAATAAGGAAGTGGAGAAGAGCCATTTTATTCTGAAGGCAACTGAATTTAGACTATACTAGGTGACAAATATACGAACTAATAATTTAGAAATTGGGATTTGTTTAAAATAATTTTGGAATAATGCCCTACAACTTGTCCAGATTTATTATAAATTATATTACTGCCATAGGCCGCTTCTTCATTTTTGGTTTTTGTAACAGATTCTTGCAACATACATTATTTTGAATATGGCTCTTAGTTAAAAGGTGCTATTTGGTCATGAAGGCTTCTTTATAGAAACTTTAAAAAACAACTTTATATGAAGCCGGTGTATTTTTTAGGTAGGTTTGAAAAATAGGGGAATCTTCTTTAGACTGCTCTTGCATGTAAAGCACAAAATACATTTCAGTTTAAATCCACCTTTTTCCCTTCCCTGTTCTTTTGGGGAGACAGATGAGTTGCAGACATTTTGCTGAAGGGAAATCTAGTCAGTTGCTTCAAAGAGCACAGCACAGCACAAACACAAACCAGGACTGACTAGATTGTAGAGAAATGCCCTACTGATTTAAAAGGAAAGGAGAATTGCTGTTTTGACAGCACATGTAAAGAAAAATACTGCTAGAAATTTTCCAGATTCTACATCCACCATCTCAAGTGAGATCTGACATAACACTGAAGATGTGTTTTGATTTGGCACACAGCATGCACAATGATGGTTACTCACCTAGTCCAAGAAACGAGGGAAAACCTTTGGACACAGAGCAGATGACACCTCCTTCTGTTTTGTGGTGTACCCTGGTGTCATTTTCTGTGAGTGTGGTCAGGTAGAGTTGTTTCTGTTGTTGTTGTTGTTTGTTGTTGGGGTTTTTTTTTCGTCTCTTTTCGGTGGGGTGGGGTGGGGGGGCTAAAGCCATAGGAAGAAAAATGTGATGTATGTGTCCAGTATGTACTATTTTGTTTTTGTTTTGCAAGAAGAGTCGAACTATTTTTGATAACAAGAGTAAATGGTGGAAAATGCTTCTTAGTCGTCTTGTCTTTATTTGCTACCCCTAGTTTCCCAAGATTTTATTTAAGTCATGTGTTAGCCATGTCTTATGAAAAATGTATTTGGTCAAAATTTGTAATAATTTTGTGTTTGACCAAAAATTGCCATATCATAGAAACTACTTCCATAAGTTGATGATTATAACTTAAAATGTAAATTAGTTATTATTTATTCCAGAAATGATTATTGCAAAGAAAATGCTAGAAATGGACTAATTGGGATATTTTTGCAAGGCCCCTAAGTTTTCTTAATGCAGCTGATGTTACAACTCTAAATTCAGAGTTACCTGATTGTTCCCCAAATTTAATGTGATTACCTTAGTTTCCTATTTATTGCTGCATGGGATGGTGGCAATTTAGAAAATGTGGAAACCATGAGTATGTGAGATCTCTTGATTGTTGTGTAATGTTGAAAATGATGATTTCAGGTTGTTTTTAACACAAATTTCCCTTTTTTATGCTGGTATTCTCACTGCCACGTTTTTTGAAATATGTATTATACCCTAAGTCTATCAATAAATGTTAGTTTTCTAATTTCATGTTGTAGAATGTTGAGGGCTTTGGGATGGTATGCACTCAATGTTTTCTAATATATAATTTTAGGAAAAACAATTTTGATTACATCTTCTTCCTTTTTTATGGTTATATTTTGTTGCTTTTCTACATTCTGTAAATATTTAAAACTGATAACTAGTGGCTTAAAAGGAAGATAAAGAAACTACTGAAGAAGTCCGAGTTGTCCCAGAAATTGTCTAAGAAGATCTGAAACAGTCAGAAGAATTAAGTTGCTGTTATTGGCCATAGTTACAGTGTCACATCTTATTTTCTTTTTGATATCCTGTGAGGAATATTAACTCAAATCTTTATTTTTATGCTTCATAGTTTAAAAATATATCTTGCTGGATAGCCTAAGTTCAAATTCCTATGTAGATTTGCTAATAGGAGTCATGTGTTTAAAAGAGATAGGAAATTTTATGTAGTAAAATGCCTCCTTAAAACTTGAAGGAAAGTAGATTTTATGAAAATAAGTAGGCAGATGCATATTCCATGTTTTTGCATATGAAGAGATACCAAAATACAGTGATTTAGAATGAGAAATTGACAGTTTTAAAATAATACATTACTGAATGTATAGAATGCCATACTCTAAATTTTTTTTCAAATATGGATATACCTTATTGTTAAATTAAAAGTGGTCAGCAGGGCTAGTAGCATTTATTTACATATCTGGGGCAGGGTTTCAGATACAGGAATGAGAACTTGACCCAGAATGGAGTTTGTATTATTGAGGGTCAGGATGAATGTATTTGAATGGAGATGTATGTGACCAAAAGAGCTTTAAACTGGAAATGGAGGGGAAGGGTGAAAACAACATATTTTAAGCCTAATATCACAAAAGAATTAACAGGTAAGACACTTGTTTAATTAAACAAATGATAATTTGCAGATAGGATTGCTGCATTTTGTAAACTTGTTGGGTGTGACTTCAGTGCTGGAGGAAAAAGAAATAGTATTTTATAAAAAAAGGAAAACAATGGATTGTTAAGGTTCTGAGTTTGACTCTTGGCAAAATTTTAAAATGAAGTATGAAAATACTGGTTTATGAGCACATAAGGAAAAGAATAGTGATCAGTAGGTACCAATATGAATTCATCAGGAAGAAGTCATGTAATTCTGACTTTTTTTCTTTCATTCTTTTTAGTAATTTAGTTAGACTAAATAGATCAAGGGAACAACACTAAAACCTGTCACTGAATTTCAGCAAAGTATTGATAAGAGTATCTTATGATATCCTTGTTGGCCAGATGGAAGTTAGGTATATTTAGGATCCAGAGAACCTGTGATTAAGGAAAGAATCAGGCTAAAGGAACATTTCATGGAGTATCATAAGATAGGATCACTAGCCCTTTTTTTGTCAGCTTTTCCATTAGCAACTTGGATGGTGTGCTTACCAGGTTTGCAAATGACATGAAAGCCAGTAGTGCCAATGAATATACAATAACTGCACTTTACTGACACTCTTCTATGAGGATATGCTTTGTTTTGATCTAGAGTGGGGCAGAGTTATTACTAATGGATGAGAGTTAGAAGCCACAGTTCTAACATTTAGAGCCATCCTAAAGAAGAGCAGGGCTGTCTCAGTTGGTAGGGTAGGGATTGAGTCCCCATTAGTAGATGTTTGAATAGATCAGTGGTCAGGAATATTATAGAAAGGATAGGTCATATTTAGTTAGACTTAGATGACCTTTAAAGTTAATTGCGATTCAGGAATCTACGGGTTACTTTAGTGATAAACAAGATTCATTGAATCTTTGCATATACCTTTATTTGGTTTTCAGAAAGGGGAAAAACATAAAGTGAATCAAAGATAAAACCATGCGCCCCTCCCATTCCCCCCCCAACCCCAACAAATTTTCCAAGTCTGCACAAATCACTCAACTTAATTGATTATATCTTTAGCCACTGTAAACACTACTTAAATATACAAAGAAATGGGATAAGATGCATGGAAAAAAGCCATAAAATTGTATTTGTCTCATAGCAATTAATGCTATGCTATTGAATTTTATTTTGTGTTGCATAGTATTAAGACCATAATAAATAACACTGAAAATATTATCCATTAAGATGTATTGGGGTATTGTGATGTGTTCCTAGTTCTGGAATATTGTTGGCATTTCTGTGGCAGATAGTCAAGTAAAACTACCCAGTTCTAGAGATTTTTTTTTAATATTAAATAAGCTCTCAGATATTGAGTACATTTATTTAAAAAACAGCCTGAGAGCCTTATAAATTGTAGGTACCTTAAAAATTTTAAAAATGTTTTGTCGTTTTTTTAATGGCATTGGCAATTGTTATTTTTTAATTATGGAATAAAATGCAAAATTACCTATAAATTACATATTAAAAGCACGGGGAATTTAGTAGAGAAGCAAAGTAAAACAAAATAGGTCAAATGAAGGCAAGAAACAAGCCTAACTTGTATTACTTTAAAAATACAGAACTGAATTTTTAATTTTGTTCTTTACTGAGTCTAAGTGAAATGGTATAGGCCATTATGAATGTCAGATTATCTATACTACAATTTCATTTTCATTTCTAGAAAAATCAGCATTTTTTTTTTATCATACCATGCAAGATCAAAAACAGTTGACTTCTGCTGGAAAATTGAGAATTGTAGGTAAATGCAATTAATCATGTCAGGAAAAGAAGTCTTAATTCTGGGGTTTTTGGTTTTCCACAGGTTTGTGTTTTCCACGGATTTGTCAGTTTTATTCTTGAGTTCCTTCTAGAAGTAAGAATTTTTGTTAGTATGATTTCTCTTCTGAACTTAAATGATAAGTTCACTTTCTAGTAATGAAGGGTAAAGCAACTAAAGAAATTGGAATCCTCACTTTGAAAGTAAGTATAAGGAATTGTTGATTATTCAAAGGTTGAATGAGAGATAGATAAATCCTCTCAATTTCCGTGGGTCTTCTTTTCTCATTATTGCCCATGCTTTATTTCATTGTGTGACCCTTTGCCAAAGAGGGGACAGTGAGTGGGTAAAATGAACTAAATTTGGTTACCACTAGCAGTTTTGGCAAAAAGTTTGGGACAAATGATGCTTTTGGCAGAAGGCATCTTTAAAAAAAGTTACTTATGGCTTTCTATTAAAGTGTATTCCAAGTTTTATCATTATTTACCTACCCATTATTTACTTTCAAGGTAAGACAAAACATTACTAGATATTGTAGAATTTGGTGGCATTGTGGTTTCACGGAGCATTTCTTGTGAAACACATTCTCAACTAACTACCTCCTCCCTCCACAGGGGACACACTGAAGAAAACAGTTGGGTAAGGGGGATTTTGGGTAATGATATTTATTAGGTTCTGATTCAGCAATTCCCATTTTTCTCTCCAGACATAATTGTGTTTGTAGGTGTGTAAATTGAGATTACTCTCAATTAAGGAGTCAGACTCCTCTACTTGTTCATATTCTTAAACTTTCTATTTTTGGAAATTATAGGTGCTACCTGGAGTTTTACTTCTCCCTAATTCAGTCAGATGACCCTGGGGGAAAGAAATTTACCTAGCTTGAAAAAAGAGTTGTAACTCCTCTGTTAGTTCATAAGCTGAGGATGAAGTAACTTTTGGCCTTTTGGCTTAATTATAAAACAGCGGCAGAGTAAGCTGATCTTTGTACTGTGTAGTCCATGTTCATAACTAAAAGAAATGACTTTGAAATACTTTAAACACTGTATCCAGGGGACAAGTCATTTCACACAAGTTTAATTTTCATGCCTTAATTTTATGATTTGCATTTTTTTTGAGTGAACCATATGTGTCATGTTTAGAGGGACACAGTTAACCTAGGAGATATTTGCCTATTTTTGAGCATCTTTTTAGTGGTGATGTAAAAATTCTATTTGTTTTCCATAGATTATAGCATTAAGGAAAATTGATAGCTGTGAATGAAATTGGAAAAGCCCCAAGTTAGAATGTGCATTCAGACCTATTGCACAAAATCATTTTAAGTTAAATCCAGTGCAATTGTACATTTACAGACATGAAATATTTTAAGTGGCAGTATACAAAATGTCCTTTCCATGAGGAAATAAACTTTAAGATACATGTGTGCTGGCTTCACTGGGATTGGCAGCTAGCTACTCTTCATCTACTGAGTGAAGCTTTACGCATTTCTCCGAAAGGCTTGAGATGACTATTTTGTCCCCTTTGTTTCCAAGTTCAGAGGGAGGAACAGGTTCATCTGCTTCATATTCTTCAAAGGAGCTGTAAGAACAAAAATCATTATTTTAAATTTAAATCTGTATATGCCCATTGTGATAAACGTATAAAATAGTGAAATAATGGGGCAAATTTGATGTGAAAATATGTACATCAGATCCTACTCTATGATAACTATAGTTTTTGCTTACGAAGTATTTACATAACTTTCATTTGACTTCTAATAACACATCATTATACTTCTTAAAACTAAGGTTCCAAGAGACTTTATCTCAGATCATTTAGCTGGTTATGTGACAGAGTTAGACTTTGAACCTGTAGTCTTCCGGTTTCATGGTGTGGATGTGTGCGTGTGCATGCACATGCGCGTGCGTGTGTGTGCGCTCTGCACTATGTGCTTCAAATAGGTGTTAAGTAAATATAGAACATAATTGATAATTACTGTTAGGCTTAAGAGTGCGAAGTTCTTCATTCTAGTGATAGAAAAGCTTAGTTATAAGTGTTGTAAGATCTGGGTCAGAACTCTGAGATCATCATATTAAGCTCTTTTTTAACATAAGGAAGGGAGGCCTAGACTCCTAAGTGACCTGGGTCACCCCAGGCTACCTGACTTAACTGCTTAATGTACTTAACCAATACACATCCCTGGCTGGATTTTAACAGTAGTAGATATTTCCAACTTTCTCAAAAGCTAAAGGGCAAGAAAGAAGTCAAAGTGGCCAATGATAAATGTGGGCACTATCCGCTTTAAAGAGCAGTTGTCAAAATGCATGAAGATTTGCTAATTAATGGTCAGACTGTAAATACTTTTGTAATGGGAGGAGGTAATCACCATTGCCACCCAGTGGTAACAATGGGAACTATCATACTCATTTTCAGTGGTGTCAAAGTGATAAAACACCAAACCAATACTAGTACCAATGCATACAAAATGCTTATGGGTCAAATAAGACTTTTATAAAAGATATATTTGACATGAGTGATAGGAAAGGGAAGAGGAATGGTCTGTGTAAAGGTGGAAATAGATATTGTTAAGGATATAGAGTGGACTTGGGGGTTTTTAGTATGAAGAAAGGTTGTCCTTAAGTTGAATGTCAGGCTAAAAGAGTTGCGACTTCATCCTTAAGCAGTGATGTTTCATTGAAGGTTTCTGAACAGGAGAGAGACATGTAATGTTTTAAATTTAGAATGTATTACTCTGGTTGTTCACAGGATAGATAGACTCATGCAGCAGAGAAGACTAGTTAGGGACTAGTCCAGTTGGGAGGTACTGGGAAACTGACCTAGGAAGCTGCTGTCTATGAAAATAGGAAGGGACATATGTAGGAGAAATTTCTTTAGAAACAGTTATGAAGCAGTAATTCATTGGGTCCTGGTGATCACCAAGATACGGGACAAAGTTTTTTGTTTTTCTTAAGGTTGTGTGACTGGGAAATGTAATGATACTTTTGGCAGCAATGAAAGCTTTTTTTTTTTTTAAATGGAGAAAGTGAGTTTGTTTACAGCTTCAATGACATTTAAATATTAAGTGAAAAGCATTGTTATGTCCCAGGGATAAAAAGATGGTTCCTGCCCTTAAGAAGCTTACTTGCTTACTGGGGGAGACAACGGGTATAATAAATAAAGGGCAGGTACCAGGCCAGACTGGAGTCTCTTAATTTATCCTAGAGAACAATAAGGAGCCACAAAAAAAGGTTTCTGAGTAGGTTTGATACGTGTTTTAGGAGTATCATGTTGACCAACTGTGGAGGAAGGACTGGAGAGGAGGTGAAGGGTTATAAAGAGCATGCTCCTGAGTTTAGGGTGATGGTAAGACATCCACATAAA
Organism: Pseudocheirus occidentalis; assembly: GCA_028646575.1. Taxonomy (NCBI): domain Eukaryota; kingdom Metazoa; phylum Chordata; class Mammalia; order Diprotodontia; family Pseudocheiridae; genus Pseudocheirus; species Pseudocheirus occidentalis. The sequence goes on along the minus strand of CM053596.1, from coordinate 231,497,922 downwards.
AATTGGGAGATGAGCTTAAAAAGGAAACTGGGTTTGGAAATAAAGAGCTAAATATCGTCCAAAAAAGATTTTAGGTGAAGCAGCAAATGGAGAACTTAGCTGCATAGAGACATAGTGCAAAAGCCATGGAAGGCAATGAATTCTCCAAAGAATACACAAAGAAAGAACCAAGGGACAACAAAACCTTGGTGGAACACACAAGAGTGGTTAGCATTTGAAAAGAAGAGTGGCAACATGGCTTGAGGGGCAAATCTATTTCATTGATTATGCTGTATTAAAGTTCTGCTGGATGTTCCTGAAATACGGTCATACCAGAAGTGATGTAACTGGATAGGGGGGAATAAGGATGTTTTCCTGGGTACTGTGGGAGGAAATAATGGAAAATCAACAAGATCAATACAAATGCTGCTGACTAGCCAGAAAAAGTTGAAATGAAAGAAAATCAATCTCCAATAGTCCATGTCTTTGTTTTTGTGACTTAGTCTAAGCTTTGTGGCCAAGGAAGGGTCTTAAGAAGAGGGTGATTTAGGATAGGGTAGTATGGGAAACAGCAGAATGGATGTGGTGCCAGAATGTAGTGTTGTACTGAGGGCACCACTGAAAGAGACTCAAGCTGGGGACAGTTAAATACAGTGGTTGAGGGCCTGGGCTAAAGTTCAACAAACTCTTTAAAGATCAACTTTAGATGTTAAACCCCAACCATGCTTCTTCTTCTTTGCATTGGACAGGTGGTTCTTGTAACTGAGCCACTTTCTGTATGTGGGCCTTTCTTTGACTCTTTCCCCTGATTTTTTTCCACAGAATCAAAATCTTGAGTTGGGAAGGAGCTCCAAGGCCATCTAGCCCAACCTCTACCTGAACAGAATCCTCTACACAACACATTTGACAAGTGGTTTTCCAGCTTGGGGCTCTCCAGTGAGGAGGAAACTTGACTACCTTCTGAGACATCCCATTTTGTTTATGGACACTGTTGTTGTTTGCAAGTTTTCCCTTCCCTCAAGAATAAATCTGCCCTTTTTTTGGTTTGGTTTTTGTTTTTGCTTTTTGGAGGGGGGAGGGCAGGGCAACTGGGGTTAAGTGACTTGCCCAAGGTCACATGGCTAGTTTTGTGTTAAGTGTCTGAGGTCAAATTTGAACTCAGGTTCTCCTGACTTCATAGGAAGTCTATTCACTCTATTTACTGTGCCACCTAGTCACCCCTTCCTTTCTCTCTCTCTCTCTTTTTTTTTTTTTTTTTTACAATTTCTTCCATTACTTCTAGTTCTTCCTTCTTAAAAGCCAAGCAGAACAAACCTTGATTACATAGTTTACTTTTCAAATACTTAGTTATTATATCCCCTATTTTCTTCTCCCAATTTAAACATCCCCAGAGTTAGTTAACTGAAGACCAAGATTTTAGCCCTATACTATCTACAGGGAGTGAGATTTTTTAGCAATGCATTATATTAAATTTTGTTAATTGTGAAGCATTTGTGCTATGTACCAGGCACTATATGCTAGGTGCTCTCCAACTGCTAAGCAATTCAGATCCTGGTGGCAGTTAAATTACCACTAGAAAATCCTCTTTCTTTAATGAGATTCAGTGCCTTCCTTAAATATACACTCTCTCATCCTAACTCCTGACTTCTACTAGGTGGAATGAAATGGTGTTTTAGATACTTCTCCATTACACTGATGGTCATGTCCTCTGTTATGCAGCAGTGTTTTATTTCCATGTTGACAAGTTTGATCATCACTCTTACTCATTCTTTATCCTTTTGTCTTCTGGCTCATCCTCACTCTGACTTGCAGTTCCTCTACCCCTGTTTTTTCAAGCCAATAACCCTGCACTGGTTACACTGTTATTCTCTCAGTCCGCTTATCCAATTGCTGATTGTCCGATCTCTTTATTATATCATCGAAATTAGGACCTATTCTCTCTAATCTTCAATCTCTTGATTTAGTTTTTTCCCTGAAGCCTACAAACATGCCTGGTCAGTGTCTCCTCCCCCCCAATCCTTAAGCTCCCCCTAGATCCTTCCTTCTCAGCACTTAGCACTGTGTAGGCACTTAATGTTTACTGAATTGTTAATGGCCAGACTGATATCTGAAGCCATGCCTCTGCATCTTTCCTCTGGGTCACTTATAAACAAACCTTTGCAGTCTGGCTTCTGATTCCATTGACTGAAACTGTTCCCTAAGGTTAGTTATTTTTTCTTACTGCAAAATTAATAACCTTTTCTCAGTCTTTATCCTTCTTGACCTATGTTGCGTTTGACACTGGATTACCTTCTTTCTGGGCTTTTAGAACAAACTTCTCCTAGCTGCTCAACTGCTTCTCAGTGTCCTTTGTGGATTCTTTATGTCACAGTAACTCTTGGCCTCCGTGGCTCTCTACCTTGGCCCCATTTTCCTTGATGCCGTTTCATTTGTCATGTATTCAGTCATCTCTACAGAGATGAGTCCGATATATATGTATATCTTAGTCCTATTCTCCCTCAGGTGCTAGTTACATGTCACCAGCTGCCTTTTAACACTGTTTAAAACAGAGCTCATCGTTTTCTCCAAATCCTAACCTCTTCCCAACTAAATCTGTCATAATTCTTTTTTCTCCTCTCCAACTATGAAGAAAAAAAAAGAAAATCCTTGTAACTGAAGTGCACAGTCAAGCAAATAAATGGCCCAATTATATCCAAAAAAAAATCTCACATCTGTATCCTGAGTATATATCTTCTTTATCACTGGATCTCTGGAACTATTGCTAGTTTTTATATTGATCTGAATTTTTATGGTTTTTTTTGTCTTTACAGTATTATAAATTGTTCAACTGGTTTTGCTTATTTCTCTCTGCATCAGTTTATACCAGTCTTACCAGGTTTTTCTGAAATTGTTCCATCAATTTCATCATTTCTTACACACACTAGTAGTCCATTACATTCATATTCCATAATTTGTTCAGCCATTCCCCTTAAGTTTCCAGATCTTTTCTACCACAAAAAAAGAGTTACTATAGTTATATGTATGGGTCCTTTCCCCTCACTTTTTTGTATCTTTTTGGGGTACAGACCTAGTTGTGGGATTGTAGGGGTCCAGAAGTATGGAGAGGTTAGTAACTTTTATGGCATAGTTCCAAAGAACTTTTCAGAATGCAGACAATATACTATTCCATCACCAGTGCTACGGTACCTGTTTCCCTCCAGCATGTCATTTTACTTTTTTTTATTTTAGCCAATCTGATGAGTATACTTTTCCATTACAGATGAGAACACAATCATCCCTCCAGTCATCTAGGCTCAGAACCTTAGTGTCATCCTCAGCTGCCTCCATAAATCTTATCTAATGGCCATGTTGTTTCTACCTTTGCACCATCTCTCAGTTACTTTCTGAATCCTTAATCGTAATGCTTTCCTTCTGAGACATACCCCTGATTTATCTGGTTTATATCATGAAGCAAGAACTGTTTTTTGGCCGTTATTTGTATCCCCAACATTTAGCACAGCACCTGGCAGAGCCTGCTCTTGACAAACTGAAAAGTTGGAAAGATGGTTATTGAAACTTTTAAGTATATCTTATGTAATATTTTTTGTATAGAAATACAAGTTAAATATATTTATGTAAATCTAGTTTGTGATCATTGTATATAAGAAAGTTTTTCATGTCTGTTTTTTGTGAAAAGATCAATATGAGATTGAATTATTACCTAAATAGATAGTACCTGAAGGCTTGTGAAGCATTTTATGTAGATTACTTGATTCTCTCCATAACCTTATGAGGTAGGTGCTCTAATCCACATTTTACAGATGAAGTAACACAGTAAGTGTCTGAGTGAGGATTTGAACTTAAAAGTCTTCCTCACTCCAAGTCACTATGTCATGTAACTACTTCAGTGGCCTTCTAACTGGTCTCTGTACTCCAGTGACTCCCTGTGACCTCCAGGATCAAGACTATTTAGCTCTTAGAGTTCTTCATAACCTGGCCTGTTCTTACCCTTCCCATCTTGTTACACTTCACTCACCTCCCAGCTACCATGGCCCCCCCCCCACATTTTGTATGTGCCTAGTTATTAATGTGTTTTGTCTGACACTGAGAATGACACGAGAACATAAGCCATTTGAGGGGAGAGATTATTTTTGTCTTTGTATCCCTAGCACTTAGCATAGTGTTCAGGCAGTGGAAGATGAAAGACAGAAACTCTGGACTAGTTATGTCTACTACAGAGTTAACCTGAATAGAGATGATTGTTGAATCTATGGCAACTGATAATCAATGAGAGAATATAAAGAAATAAGAGGAAAGGGTATAGGACAGACCCCTGGCAAACAACCATGTAAAGGGGGCAGGGCACGGATGATGAATCCACAAAGTACATCAAGATGGTTCAATGTGATGTAGGAAAAGAACTAAGAATGCTGTCAAGAAATCCCAGGGAATACAGAGTAAATATTTAGAATAAAAGGAGTCAAGAAGAATGAGGATAGAGAATTATTTTTGGCAATTTTAGCAATAAGAGATTGGCACCTTTGGAGAGAGCAGTTTCATTATTTTGAAAGAAAGCCAGCTTCCACAGAATTAAGAAGTGAAAAAGTTGACATAGAAATACCTTTTCCTGGAAGTCTGCTGTGAAAAGAAAGAAGAGATTTAGGGTGGGAATTGTAATTTTTCAAAGTCACATAATTTGCAGGTGGCAGTGGCACCAGACCTTGGGTGACTTGTAGTTGAATGG
>CM053596.1:231472966-231492720 GCA_028646575.1 Pseudocheirus occidentalis | reverse complement strand
CTTATGATCACCATTTCTAGATGATCACTAACCAGCCTTTAATTCAAGAATTCTTCCAGAAATCAAAGTCAAGCTCACAACTGTACTAAGTAAAGGTTAGGACATAATGAGCCAACATTGACTCAAAAACAAATAACTTAGGAGTTTCCACAGTTAGCAAGAGGTGAAATGGAAAAGGGTTTTGAGATGAAAGTAGATGTGGTTTTGTTGCAGAGAAGGTCCGTCATCACTGACTATTTCAGAAAGGGTGGAATGTAACCCATATTCCCACCTACTAGTTGACTTTTATTCTTCAGACTCCTATTCTCTCCCTTTGTTCTCCAAGGAACATTTGTCCTTCTGTCATGCAAGGCCTCTCCAGTTCTCCATGAGTTTTCAAGATTCCTGAAAGTGACTCTGCATTCCCACCCACAGCTCTCCCAGGAACCACATCTGTAATTCATTTGGACTGGGGCCTGGGACTCAACAAGAGGCCCCAGGTTCTTTTACTGTCTCACTAGTCATCATGGTTAATCAGTTCCTATCGGTCATTTATATTCTAACCATAAGATCATTTTCTGTGACTAAGTAGTTCTTCTCTTCTCCCTGGTCCATATTCAGTGAAAACACAATTCAACAGACATGCTGAATGACTACTCTGCAAAGCACTATACCAGACATTGGAGATGCAAAGACAAAAATGAAATAACCCCTGCCTTCAGGCAACTTTGTTGTCTCCTGTTACCATCGCCCCATTCATCCCAGGCAGCAGTCCTGGCTTTTCTATGATCCTCACCTTCCCCCAAGTAGAGCTTTTAAAAAGTCTTTCTTGAGGAATTGGCATTGTTGGTACCACCCGTGTGATATTCTTTACTCTTGAGAACATACTGCACCCACAGGACTTAACAGCAACAAAGACACAGTGTACAAATGGTGAATAAGGAGTTGGCACCAAGAGAAACTCAGATTTGCAACATGATATATGGAGAGCATGGATGGGTCCCTGTCTTTTTGTTTTGTTTTGTTTTGAAAATCAAAGTTATCTGGATATCTTTGTGTATAGAGAACAGAGTCATTAGAAAATAATGGTGAAGATTCCTTTAGTGGAAACTATTAAAAACAAGAACATGAAAAAAACAAACTTTTTGTTGTCCTTAACTTTTCCTACTGGAGCTGGGAATCACTACTGGCACACGTTAATTGTGTGCTAATTATTTAAAAGAAAAAAAGCTTATCTCAGTAAGAAGCTAAGAAATAAAGCACATATACCTCGTTTTCCTGTATCATCTCCACTTCCCTCCGTCCCTCCTTTTTAGTTTACATTTTCTTCCTAAAACAGAAAAGGATTATAATTATGACCCCCTGTTCACCATGGCTCTAGGCAGTGTTCATCAGTTGTTGTTGTTTTTAATTCTCATTCCACTCACCCAGAGTTAGGCTGTAATTAGCACAAACTTAATTGGAATCTAACATTACTTCCACTGTTAAGTGATTCTTCATAGTTTAAGGGGAGAGAATACTTTAAACAAGACTGATTATGCAGGAGAATTAGATAATGTACAGATTGTTGAAAGCCAGTGTTTATATTTAGACCTGTGATATGCCCCTAGAAACTTTCTTCTTAGTTGGCATCACATTATCATTCAATCCTTTGGGCATGATTGTGTAACCAACTATAAATCCACCTAACTTTACTGTGTTCCACTTTACATTTCTTCCTCTTGTGCACAAGTATATCATGAAAGATTTTGTCAGTGTACTTTGAATTCTAGCAGGGTATCTTATCAGTTAGTATCTCACTGTTAAATAAGAGAATGATTCCTGAGGTTCCTTCAAGCTCTAAAAGTTTACTCTAGAGCCATGGCCTTCTCCTGTTTGAAGCTCTTTGAAGAGATGATTATCCGTGAGCGTACAGGGTAATCAGTGAATGTAGTTTTTTTAGACTTTCAAAAATCCTGAATGAAAGTGAACACCAGGGGAAAAAAATTGTCACACTAGGACTGAGGTTTTTTGTCAGAGATAGAAAAAAATTTTAGACAAATGAAAAAGGGGCATATTTTATATGAATATATAATGAATGAGTAAGGGATTTTTGTGTTCTTTTAAATAGGAATAAAGTACCCAGTGAAACTTTCCAAGTTTTCATACGCTTTTCTAGGAAGTGAAATGTCAGGCTGGTAAAGATAAATTATCCAAAGATCTCACACTAGAGTAAGAAGTCAGAAAAATGGTGACCCAGTTTTTTTATGGTCAAGTGCAAGGTAATTCATATGGGTGAAATAAGGCAGACTTTTTTTTTTATGTATGGATTGACTCGAAACTATTAGTTAGGATGCAAGGCAGAACTTGAAAGTCATTGCAGAATTTTTCTAAAGATAAATAACAGGTCAATGTGCTACACAAACCAAAGGTATTCTTGGTCAAGAAAGGTATTGGATGTATAAAAGGTCGAGGGAATGTGACAGCCAACAAATATTAAGAAAGTCAGAGACTGAGAAGAGAGATAAGCCAAATCTCAAAAGTTAAAAGTTTATTCTGGGAGTTAAAGAGATAGTGCTTTCTTCACTAAGTCCTAGAACTTGTGGAACAAGCACATAGCCCTTGAAGTTTTAGCAAGATAAGTATGGAACAAAGACATTCTTCACAAAGAAGATCAGAAAAAAACCTATGGAACTCATTGTTCCGTGAAATGCTACAGGCAAAAATATATAATCTATGTTCAGATATTTATATGCTCCTGGATGACGGAGATATAGTGACTTTCTCAGTATACTTGATGTTCTGGGTTACTTAAGGAAGTCAAGAGTGCTCTTCTGAAACATCTATAAGAGCCCCTGCCAGAAAGGATATTATATTGAATAAACTATGAGGCTTATCTAGTATGGCAGCTGTTAACATGAACTGTTATTACAGAAGAAAGTTTGGATGGCACGTGGCTGAACAGGAATGACACAACCATTCAGACACCTGGAGCCCTGCCCACCCCTCAGCTTACATCCACCGTACTTAGAGAAAATAATCGACCAATAGGAGAACAAATTCAAGAACATGAGTCGGAACATGGGTCTGAACCAGACTTTTTACACAAGTAAGTAGTCATGAAAATTTCCTGTCTTTGACACAGTATATAAGATACAAATACTTTTATTTCATAAACACTAACAAGAAGTTCTTGAATTTTTTCATGCTGCATTGTAAACAGGTATTTTTGTACCCTCCATAATTAAGAGAAATTTTGGATATCTTTGCAATTTTTATTATTGTGAGATTTATTTTTTTTAAATCGCAATTTCAGCCAGTACTAGATATTTACCTATCTCAGTACAGACTTTACAATAAAATAAAATCACAAACTCACAAATGAGGAGTTTGTATCAACAAACAAGAAAACTATTTGCTAATTTAATGAAAGCCAGGCATTATTTTGGTTGCCTGTAGTTATTTAATAAACATTTGTAGTGCTTTGAGTCCTGAGCCTGAGCAGTGAAAAGTTACCAACATCCCCTACTTCAAAATATCATCAGACCAAAACTCCCAACTGAATTTCCCTTTCCTTCTGAACTTATCTTTATCTTGTGGCCCAACACTAGCTCCTTAATTCATTGGCCAGACTGAGATAATACAACCCAGGGCCACTAGATATTTTTATACTTTTTCCTGGTCTCAAGTATCAAATCCAAATCTCATGTCATAATGGGTCATGATCTCCCAAGCCTGGGCACCTGCACTGGCAGGGATTATCATCCAGATACTAAGTATTTGTGTCATACAAATGAAAAAAGCAGAAGGTATTGCTGCAGCATCAATATATTCTGACCTTGTCACCAGTAATCAAGAAAGTTCATCCACATTCACAAATTTCAGACTACCTTCAAAATATACATACCATGTAATGGTTTATTTAATGAAGAACAAGAATTTATTGCACACCTACTGTGTCAGGTACCATCTTAGATGCTAGGGATACAAATTCAGTGAATGAAACAGTCACTTCTCTCGAGGATCTCACATTTTACCAGGGGAAAAAACATTTAAGTATATAAAGAATAAATACAAGTTTGTTTCAGGGGTTGGGCAAGGAGAGAAGAATACCCACCAGCAATCAGTAGAGTAAGAAAGAAAAGAAAGAATCTTTGTGGTGGAGGTGAAAAGAGCGAATTTCAGACCTGAAGGACAGCCAGAACAGAAGCATGGAGATAAGAGGTGGAGTCTGTGTGAGAAGGCAGGGAGAAGGCCAGTTCAGCTCAATTGTAGCAAACAAAAGGGAACTATTGTACCAAAAGGCTAAAAAGATAGATTGGGACTAGGTTGTCGAGGTCTTTAAAAGTTAAGAGAGAGATGTATATTTTATCCCAGAAGCTATAGGGAGTTATTGAAGTTTATGGAAGAGAGTAATCACATGGTCATATCTGCATTTTGATATCTGTATGAAATAGAGAGAAACGAGGCAGGGAGACCAGTTAGGTATACATTGTTCTTGATAGGCCAGGTGATTGGCAAGAACCAAAGTGGTGGCTGTGAAAGTGGAAGGAAGGGGTCGGATGTGAAAATGCTGTAGAGGTAGAAATGGCAGGATGGGGTAAATAATTGAACACATGGGAGTAATGATTATGAGGAGTTAAGAACAGTGGCAAGACTAGGAACCTGGGAAGCTAAGACTAATGGTACTTTCAACAGAAAAAGAATATTTTAAAATAGGGGGTGAGTTGGGGAGAAAGGTAATGCATTTGTCTGAAGCAGGCTGAGTTTGAAGGTGTCTCTGGGACATCCAGTTTGACATGTTGGGAAGTGAAATTGGTGATGCAGAATTTGGGGAAGAAGCTTTTTCAGTCATTTGCATATAGATGATGATTAATGTCATGGGAGCTAGGCACATCACCAGCAGAAAATAGGACCCCAGAGCAGAGCCTTGAGTTAGGGGGCATTACTTGGACAGCAATAGTGGGAATTGATAAGGAGCAATAAGAATGAGGAGAGAAGAGGTATTTCAGGAAAGGTTAGAGAAGAGCACGCACCCAAGAAGAGAGGAGAGTCACTGGGGCCAAATGTAGCCAAGAAGTGGAGAAGTAATAAGACTGATAAAAGACCCTTTAGACTTGACTGAACAGGTGAGATTTTAGCTGAAATTCAAAGGAAGCCAGAAGGTGACACTGAGGAGGAATAGCATTTCAGGCCTGGGGAATAGCCAGTAAAAATGCTTGGGTGTCTTGAGGAAGGAACAGCAAGGAGGCCAGTGTTACTAGAACTTTAAGTACATAGGGTATAAGAAGATGTAGGAAGAGGACAGGTTATAAAGGACTCTTCAAGCCAAACAGAGGATTTTTATATTTTATTTTAAAAGTGATAAGGAAGTTGATTTGGATTATGAGAGTGGAGTGGGGATTTACATGGTGTGAGCTGCACTCTAGGGAGATCACTTTGACAGCTCAGTGAAGAAGCATGGATTGGAGTGAAGCAGGGAGACCGACCAGCAGACTATTGCAATAATTCGGGTATGAAATTATTATGGCCTGCACCATGGTGGTAGCAGTATCAGAGAAGAGCAGGGGGTGTATACAAGAAATGTTATGAAGATAGAAGGACTTGGCACCAGATTAGATGGTGTTGGGCTGGAGGTGTTGAAGGGACTGGGAGAATGAGACAAGTTGTCAAACCACCTCAATATCAGATGCTGGGAAAAGGAAGAAAGATGATGTCAAGGGGGTTTGAGATGAATAAAAGAAGAGAAGAGGGAGTTCATGACCTCAGTGAGCAAAACACAGCCTTTAGCTGAGAGGATGGGGATGCCCGGGAGGTGTGGGAGACTGTGGGGCTGTAATAGTCAGTTAAGGAAAATAAAAGGATTGCCTTGCTGTAGTGAGGGCCTAAGAGCAATTGGAGGACATAAATTTGTAATGAATGTAATCAGTTGTGGTTATGTGATTTCCTTTAGCTCCATTTAGCAGCATGTGCGTAGGAGCAGAGGAGGCAGATGGAGAGAGTAATCCAGGGCTGGTTTTTCACAAGAGATATATTATCACTTTATATTTAAAACTTACAAGATCAGTACTTGAGGGAATATTTATATAGCACTTCAGCTATAATTAGGGGGTTCATTGCCACCAGGTGAGGAATAACGATGTGGTTATAGCCTCATGATCCAAACAGCTCAGTTTCAATATGAGAGAAATTATTCCATTCCTTAATATGTTCAATTCTTTTAAATCAAAACGCATAACAATATTTGAAACTCTTCTCTACTTAAACTAACCCTTATTTTATCCTCAGAAATAATATGCTTCTTTCTAATGCAGCCTGAATCCCTATTATCCACAGAGTGAAACTTTAAGCATTGAGTGTCCTGCTTTGAGCTGCTAGCTGTGAATCCTTATTACCAGAAATATTCTTATCCAGCCAGCAGTCTCACCTAGGCACTCTAGCTCAGCCATCACAGGGAGATGGGAGGATTAGTAAAGACACAGTATCTCTTCTCCATCATCCTTCTCTCAGAGATGATCCTGATTCTTGCCTTTCATCTCTCATCACAGAGGTACACAGTAACAGAGTATAGCTCATAAATAAGCCAACGGATACTTATTAAATACCTCCTGTGTTGTTTTTGCAATTTGAGCTTACCAGAAGTCTGACCTTTGGATACAAACATCATTACTTAGCTTATTTTTGGGCCTCCTTTTAAGGGAAACTAAGTTTTGCATGGTAGTACTTCAACTCATGTTAATGTGTTTACCCTTCACTTTGGATATTTTCAAGGATTTTAAAAGGCTAATCACTTAAATTTTATTTCAAACCTTAATGGTTTTCCATTTCTTTATGAAGTAACTAGGTGACACAGTGGATAGACTTCTGGAGCTGGTACCAGAAAGACCTGAGTTCAGATGTAGCCTCTTAATAACTGTAACCTTGGGCAAGTCACTTAACCTCTCTGCCTCTGTTTCCATATCTGTAAGACAGAAATGAGTGAGACTCAACTGAGATAGCATCTGTACAGCTCTTTGCAAACCTAAAAGTGCTATGTAAATGTTACCTCTCATTTTTATTATTAAAAGCATTGGTGAATTGTTTTACTATTAGAAAAAATCTTGGTCTATGACTGATTGATTAAAGGTTATGGGAAGGTAATGTTTTTTTCTCTGAAAATGATTGGTGACTTAAAGCTGCCGTTTTATCAATTGAAAATGACTTTTTCTCTATTAGAGAGACACCAGACTAGTGCTGAATATAGTACAAAAATGTAATATGTTAAAGTTATGTTGCCATAAAAAAAATGTATGTTTCTTGACATTTTCCATTTACCCTTGAAACATCTCTTGAGTCTTTCTACTTGATTTTGTTTCTGACTATTTTTGAACTGTTGTATACTCAGCTAAGGAGGAGAGAACTTCTTTCACTTGAATGTGAAATAGAGCACTAAAAAAAAAGGATAGAGGCAGTGATGGGGAGAGAAATCCACTGTCTGGTTTCATATAAGACAAATATAAAGCAACTTTTTCTCTCAAGATGAAAGGACTATTGGCTAGCTTTTCTGTTTCTTTTTAGAGTTTTAGAAGTCCTTTTCCCTACCCTGGGAGTCCATGGGTAGTCTGCTGGGGAGGGAAAGCATCCTACCCTCTAGGTATATTAGCAATATGAGGTCTCTATCATATTGTCCAAGTACCATCTTCTCTGGGCTTGCATTCCAGTCCTTCTTTTATCTTCTCTTTCTTTCCCATACAGCAAAGCTCTGTCAACAGATTGCAGCGCTATATGGAACTGCTATCTCTCACCATTATACCCTTGGCCCCTGATTTTAAATGAAAGGTTTCAGTCACCTACTATGTCAATTTTGTCCTAGTCCTTGACCAGAAGCTCTTGGCCTTTATGAAAACTCAGGTTCCTTTTACAACAAACTTAGCTCTTCAGGTTGGCCTCTTTAGTTTCCCTCACTCACTACTGTTTTTCTTAGTGAAAATTTCCCTAGAGAATTTCCTAAATTCTCTGTACCCCTGAGGCCACAGGACACGTTTTCCATTTTACCTAAGCTTGACTCCTTCCCTACCCTAATTACAAGCTGATAACTACGTGCTTTTTTTTTTCCCCACAAAACCAACTTTACTGACTGTTCTGCATTAATGGCAATAATCAAGTAAACAAATTTATTAAATTCAAAGCAGGTGACCTTCAAATAAAATACATTTAAGGGGGGAAAATAGTATAGATTCCAAAGACAAAAATATGTGTAACAAGGTAACAAACATATTTTAAAAGGGGGCCGTTTGAAGACTACAACAATGCAGAACACATAAAAGGTAGTTTCAACAGTTTGTACAACCTTGAAGTAAAGGATACACTTATCAAAAGACCGTTAAAAATACATAAATTACGGGGCAGCTAGGTGGCGCAGTGAGTAGAGCACCGGCCCTGGAGTCAGGAGTACCTGAGTTCAAATCCGGCCTCAGACACTTAACACAAAAAGCTAGCCGTGTGACCTTGGGCAAGTCACTTAACCCCAACTGCCCTCCAAAAAGCAAAAAAAAAAAAAAAAATACATAAATTACAACATTAGTGATAAATTAATTATCCCAGCAGATTAAGGCAAATTGCAGAATTATTCTGTCCAAGCCCTGTTGCCTATTGCTTCAGATTTCCCTTTCAAACAAAACTGTACACATTAGTGCAACAGGTTAAGAAGGAACCATACGTATAGACCCAGGGGATTGGGTAGCAAGCCAGGGATGGGTAAGATGGCAAAAAAAAAACTTTGGGAAGGAATTCCTTCAAAAAAAAAAATAAAATCTTGTATTTATCAGTAGTGAACTGCAGCAGTTGCTAAGTGGAACCTCTGAAAATTTCCAAGATTTGTGGGTTTTGTTTTGTTGTTTGGTTTTGTTTATTTTCTGATGAGTTTTATCTTTCTTTGGGGGGGTGGAGAACAAGGGAATAAGAATATCATCTATGAAATGTAGGGTGGGCTTTAGAGGAACAGAAACAGGCCTGTAAGAAGACCATGAAAATCTAACATCTGAATCAAAAACAGGATCCAAGAGTTATCTCAGTTCTGTTCATACCATTTCCAAAACATCAGAATTTTCAGATTTTCTTCCAAGTACTCAAAGCAAGAACTTTCCTCAAAAGGCAGCTCTGGAAGGCCAGGCCAGGTATAGACTGTACAGTACAGGTACAAATTTATGGCCCATTTTCCCTCCTTCTCACAAAAGCCAGCAGATTAATGTCTTGGGAGGAGAGGAGCCAAGAGTCACCTTTGCCTTGATTTAATGTGGGCACTCTTATCCTTCTTTGTGACATGCACCCCTTGGGCCCTCTGATGAAGCCTATGAACTGTTTCTAAAGATTTTCAAATGCATCAAATGAAATACTTAGGATTATAAAAGAAGCCAGTTATACTGAAATGCAGTTATCAAAATATTTAAAAAACAGGTTCACAAACCTCGGCCTAAGCACTCCTAAAACAAGTTTATTTATAGTGTGAAATCCCTCCTCCAGGGCACATAGCTCTAGAAGATTCTGTCTGCAGAGACATTACAGTTACACAAGGAGTTCACTACACCATGTAGTAGTGGTGGTGGTGGTGGTGGTGGTGATACTAGTAGCAGTAGCAATAGCAGTAGTAGTAGTAGTAGTAGTACACCAGAAGCAGTAGTTTTCTGCTGATTCATCCCCAGCCTCACCTGGTGTTATGAATAGTGGCTCGTATTTTTTAAATGTCTATTTGAAATTGAAATCCATTTCGATGAGTAATCAAGCCAAATGAGCATAGCATTCTAACCTACTGGGAAACCTGCCACTGTAAGATGAATAATAATATCCTGTCTCTCTTAGTCCTCAGATGCAGATCTCCTGGTTAGGCCAACAAAAGTTAGAAGACTTAAATCGAAAGGACAGAACAGGAATGAACTACATGAAAGTCAGAAGTGGAGTAAGGAATGCAGTGTAAGTATTCATAACTAAAGATCATGGTAACAAAAAGATTTCACATGATGCTAGAAATTTTGATCTGTGAAGTGGTTTTGATTTTTCTATTGATCAGTCTTTATAAAAGCTTGAAGAATTAAAGATTCTTGTAATTGGTCCTTTTTCTTTTATTTGAGATTAAATTTGAGGCAAATTTTAGGTTCTTTTAGGGCTGAATCCCTATTTCTTTCGGTGGAACCTAAATGACACATTTAGGAAACTTGTTTTCTTTAGTTTGAAGCATTGATCTAAAAAAGACTTAGATTGTCAGCAGTGATATTTTGAATTTGAACAGTTTTTTAAAGTATCCTTTGTAACACTTCAGCCGGGGCCTTATGGAGGATGATGCTGAGCCCATCTTCGAAGATGTGATGATGTCATCCCGGGGTCAGTTGGAAGATATGAATGAGGAATTTGAAGACACCATGGTTATTGATCTGGTAAAGAAATTCAACAAGTTTCATTTTTATTTTTTTAACGTTTAAGGATATTTAGTTGATTGCATACTGTTGCTTAAGTTCCCTGGGTGGGTAGGCAATGAGTGGGAGTCAAGATTGGGGTTAAGGCATTACTGATAATAGAATATTAAATCTCCAAGTGATTGGGCTCATGGGCATTTGGATAAACTTAAATCATTTTAGAGACTGTCAATAAGACTGTATTGCTTCAAAAAGGACTTCAGTCATGTGAATCTGTTATTCTTTAGTCTGAATTTGAGAAAAAGCCCAAACTCAATTTGCCTTTCAGCATTGGCATTTGACCTCAGGTTTTACTAAACTGTGGATGCAAATATTAAGATGCAAAATATTAATATCCTCTTTTCCATTAAATAAAACACTCCTAAGAGAAAACAGAAATTTTATTCTGTCCATGTAATTTTTTAATGTGGTTTCAACCTCTTAATATTTTAGTCATTTTAACACTGACAAATGCATAATTTTCCCGAACCCAAGTTTTTTTAAACCAAAAAGAAAAATCCTTTTGAGAAATAGTCTTTTATAGTCAGTTGTCATTGTTTGGAAACTCTTTCTCAAGTAACAGGTCACTAAACAATTTCTCTTTTCAGCCCCCTTCAAGAAACCGAAGAGAACGAGCAGAATTAAGGCCAGATTTCTTTGATTCTGCAGCTATCATAGAAGACGATTCAGTAAGTTTTTTAGCACATTTTAGTACATTTTACTTTTGTAGAACACAGTCATTTCAACTGTCCCTCTCTCCAGATTAAATCCTCCCTCCTGACAAAGAGAAACAATTAAGCAAAAACATCTAATATATTTGCCCTGTCTGACAGCACGTGCATTATTCTGCCCTAGTAGTCCCCCGCATCTGAACTAATAGGTGGGAGGCACAATTTGTTCTTCTCCAACTGGTTTTCTCCAATTGGTTTTTCATTCATTCATCATTCAACTACCTTTTTGTGACCTTTCCATTCATATCACTATAGTCATAGTATATATTGTTCTTTATTCTGCTTATTTCTTTCTATGTAAGTTTATATATTTCTTTTAGTTAGTGGTTTTTATCTATTTTTTTGGATATTATATATAACAATTTTTTTTTTACCCTAGGGATTTGGAATGCCTATGTTCTGAAGTCTGATGAAGAAATTTTATAAATCTGGAACTCTATTATTTAGAGCTAGAGGCCTATATACTGTGATAGCTTGTATGAAAAAAAACACTTTTGATGTGATCTGCTTTGTTTTTTAATCAAATGATTAAGGTCAATCCCTTTTTGCAGTGACAGAGCAGAAAAAAAGGAGCATGTAAATTACACAAAGGAATGTTGATGAACAGTCATGTCAGAAAGACTGACCTGAAAAATCATTTGTATTCTAGTACTGGACTATCCCAATACAGATGTGTGTGGTTTTTTCTGGATGGGGGGGGTGGGGATTTTAAATTTTTAAGACAACTGTCAAGATAAACACTGTTGTACACCTGTTTTATGAAAACTCAGCATTGAGTGGAAAAAAAAATATTTTTAACTTTATTTTCCTGCTGTACAATTTAAAACTGTTTTAACATTTGCCTTTTTATGTTTTAAGAGCTAACCATTTTTATTAAACCTATGCCAGTCAGTCATTGACTAGCAATGATGCTATATAAGCCGGTCATCCTGGTTGCAGAAGAGTGTTTTTGAACACACTGGATGTGGTTGACATTGTATTCCATGGGCATGGGGAGGAGCAGGACACTGAGAGCCCACGGCAAAGCCCTGACCCAGTGCACTGCTGCCAAAAAAACACACACTATACCACACACATACACATGCACACTCTATGCTACACACACACACACACACACACACACACACACACATGCACACACATACACATATATACACACACAAGACAGAGATGAAAAACCCAGATTTTATATACTCTTAAGAAAGAAGGTTTATTTTTATTTATAAGGGGGCATAAAATCAGAAATGTCCATGCAGCCACTTTTCCAACAAATGCTGTGCAACAATGCATTTTATATAGCACCAGGGAGACACGAACACAGTACATTTTCTATGGGTATTTGTTCTGTGCATTTTTAGCAACTTATACCAGCAAATAAAGTATTCTCAGTAAAACAAACAAACAGTTCTCAAGTTATCAGTTTGCTGTTTTTATCACTTATATCATGCCCTGCCAAACCCAAGGTACACAGACTGCCATTTCCTTAGGAAAATAATCATGAATTCCTAAAATAATCACTTTGCCGTTCAGAAGCAATTTTAACCATACCATAGATGTGTCTACTTCCCGTGCAGTAAATACTCTTATGTGTGCTGAATAATTGTGTAAATTAATTTTGCCAGTTATAAGTATGTGCTGCATAGAAATGTAAGCTTAGAGGATGAAGTTCTTAAGCTTACCAAGGAATCCAGCTACATTTTCAGTGTTAACTTGTGCACATTAAAAAGTTATTTTTCAGGAGGAGAAAAATCATGAATTTTCACAACAGAAAAAAGGCCAAACTAGTCCTGAGCTAATGCATTGAGGTTTAAATGTCTTCAGTGGTTTGGAGTTTCATTCTGCTCAGCTTTTCTGACTGCCCAGTTTGCTGCTATTATAATTTGAGAAAACAGCTTTTCTTCATCCTTTCTGATTCTTTGCTTTAGCACTGGAACTTCAAAGCATAACCATCCACTGTAAGAACGGCTATTTCTCATTAAGTGGTTATTTTTAAATCAGCTACAAAATCGTAAGACTTTCTCTTTTACCAAAAATTTCATTCTTTTTAAAAAAGGATAAAAATCTGCACACTCAGTGATTACCTTTTGGGAAGGAGGAAAAAAACTGGATGTTTTCATCCTTTTAATAAACATAAAAATCAAGACTTTTTTCAAACTGTGTGTACAGTCCTCAAAATAAGACTTAGTTGCCAAAAATGTTTGACTTGCTAATTCAGCAATTCCTCAGCCAGGGTTAAGAGGGGGACAACAATGCTGCGCTGTTAGAACTTTGACTTTCTTGGAAAAAGGACAGCAGGAATAGCTGCATTAACACGTCAGCTCAGTAGTTCTGGGAGAGCAGAGGATCGTGATTGATGCTGCATGGTTTGAGTCACAATCACAGGCCGGTCTTGTTCTTCACAGTCCTCTGTGGAAAACCGAATCCTAACTTAGAATTGTAGAATACTGTATAACAAAAAACAAAAAAACAAAAAAAAAGGTTTAATATCTAGGTACCTCCAATGGGTTTCCAATTCAGTTTGAAGTCAAATAGATTTTTGTATTTTGAGTGTCTCCTTGATTGGTTTTGCTAGTACTTCTGTAAATTGTACATTTACAATATGAGGTTTTTCCTTTTGTACAATTTGAAACTGATGCTTCACCTTTCCTTTAATAAACTATTCAAAATCAGGCCTGTAGTAGTTATCCTATTCATCCTACACCAGTTTTTTTACTGATAAGCTAGACTAACAATAATAATAGTAGCTCATTTACAAAGCAAGATCTTTACAAGTATTAGCTCATTTGATGCTTACAAGCCTGGGAAGTGCTATTATCCCCGTTTCATAGTTGAAGCAGACAGATTAAGTGACTCCAGAGTCACACAGCTAGTGAGTTTCTGAGGTTGGACTAGAACTCGTGTCTTTCTTGACTGTAGGTCTAAGACTATTCATTATGCCACCTAAACTTAAAACAAAGTGAGGTGGTTTTTTTTTAAACCCAGACTTTCAAGCACCTTCATGCTTTGCCCCTCAAAAAGATGGGACTTTTTTTACTTTATTTTTTTGTACTTAGAAAGGATGGATAAATGTATTAATGAAATAATAAGAAACAGGAGAACAAAACCTGATTCTCCAACTGATTCTATGCTTGTCTTTGTCAGCCTTTTCCCAAATTTGTCATAGATAGTCGACTGAGTCAGGCATGTGAACAGAGGGACAAGAGATAGATGTACTGTCAATGAGCATATCATGGAAGCAGGAACTGTAGCTGGGCACATTTGTAAGCAATCACTTTAATTCATCTGTCAGCAATACTTCCATGAGGAGGAGAGGAAAATAAATTAAAATAATCTCTGGTCTTCCCTACAGGTGGCCATGACCCTAAAAGCTAGAAAAAAGACCAGCACATCTCAACAAGATAGGTTGTCAAAATCTTCTGCCATGTCCTAGAAATATACCCAGAACAAAGCCCCACAGAACAAATCTGAAGACATCTTAGGGGAGGAAGTTAAAAGACTTGATTTTTTTTATCACTTTATATTCTCCAATAGGCTGTTGCTGTGATGTCACACCAGTTATCATGATAGTAGTTAAGTTTTGGTGATGCAAACCCTAATAAACTATCCAAAGAATACATCCTAATGCTTTAAGTGTGTCCAAATGTAACTACTATATTTGAACAGTGGAGCTTTAGTGAGTATTAAATTAAATTTCTATGTTGCGCCTTTTCATGATTTCAGCCTGGGGGACACTAACACAAGAGATTAATGTATAAGAGAGAATCTCTACCTTCTAATTCACTTTTAAAGATAGCCAGTAGTTCTTTACAAGAGAAGTCTCCTGGGAATCTAAGGACTTGCCAGAAAAGATAAAACTTAAATTAAAGCTATTCTGCAAGAGGAACTGAGGATTAAATAACCTTCCCATAGTTACCTCTTAATTATAGTGGAAAAATTGGACTGGCCAAAAAGTTGTTCCTGAGGTGTTGATTAATCATGCATCAGTGAGAAGCCAAAAAGTTTTCAAGTTTTGGTGAATTTCAAATGACAAGAGCCATCATGTTTTGGTTAGTTGTAGCCCTCTGAATTTTGGAGTTAAGTGTTCCGGTCTCATGTAAGATGCTGTGTTCAGGTGCCCCCTAGTGCCATTCCCATAAAAGAGGCCTACCATTTTCTTCACTGCTGCCAACAGACCTACCTTATTGCAGTTCCCTTCAAACCTAGGTTAAGAGATGAAAAGTATTACTATTAGTAGAAGTTTCTATGATGGTCACCATACCTTGTTTCACTCCCACTACAACCCCTTAAGTTTGGGTTTTCACCACCTGTTCCTTGGATAATTGTGATTGGCTCCCTTCATTTCTTCCCTCTTCCAATCCATGCTTAGTACAGCTACCACAGTTACCTTCCTAATAGAGTACCAGTGTTAGCTAGCTAAAGGGAATGAGTGTGCGGATGGTGGTGCTCCAATGCCAGAGAGCCCAGCAGGCTCTGATATCATATGAATATGAGCTGGAAGGAGTTCAAGATCAGCAAAGTTTAGATTTTTATTTTTTAAAGGAGCATTTTTTTTTTTTAGCATGTCAGCAAATTGTTCCGAGCTTTATTTTAACATTAGGGGAGAACGAGGAAACTGTTTGGATAAATGCTGAGTATGGTTACTATATATCAATCAAAACACCTGACAAAGGCATTGTTGGCTCAGATTCGGGGCCCGCTGGCCAGCTTCCAACCTTCCAGTTTGCCCAACTTCAAAAGGGCTGCAGCAGTGCCCATGTACATGCACGCTGCTGCCCCGCTGGTATAACTGTGCATCCAGGCTCCGAGGGTCAGGTAAGCAGCGCAGCCCCAAAGAAGTAGTTCAGGGGGTCATCTGGCTTTTCCCACAATTGAGCACTGACACAGGAAGTGATCCCAAATATGGCACCTACAGCAGCCATGGAGAACGTAAATTTCCCAGCCCTTAATATTCCTTCAGCAGTTGACTCGGGTAGGACAAACACAAGGTTGTGGGCTGATGCCACCAAGCCAATAGTGGCACCCATCTTGGTGGTAACATAAGCCTTGCGGTGGCATTCTGTACCATCAGGGACGTCCCAGTACTCCTTCACCAGCACAGACTCCATGATCACCCCTGGTCCCGCCCCAAGGGCAGCTACTCCAAGTCCCAAGAGCATCTTCTTTAAGAGTCCCTGAGAAGGAACTGATTGATTCTCCAGAAAGCTGTGATGGTCAACAAGGTTCATGATACAGGGAAAAGCCTTCACATAGGTGAGGACACAGAATGTGCAAAGATAAGAATAAAATCTATGAAAAATAAATACAAGGTATTTTCTAGGGGGAAGGGGTAGTAATAGCTGGGAGGAACAGAAAAGGCCTCAAGTAGAAGGTGGTGCCTGAGCTGAGCCTTGAATACAGGAAGCTACAGATTCTACAAGCAGGAGCCACAGAGGGAGCACATTCCAGGTAAAGGGTCAACCTAATCAACTACAGGAAAGTGAAAGAAGGGAGTGTTGAGAACAGGCAATAATAGCAAGTAACCCAATTTGGTTGGAAGATAGAGTGTATGAAGGAGAATAATAATAAACCTAGAAATGTAGACCGGGATCAAATAGTAAAGGGCTTTAAATGCCAAACAGCAATCTTTTATCCTAGAGGTAATGGGCAGACAGTGGAACTTCATGAACAAAGGAGTGATCCAGTCAAATCCAGGCTGTATTAATATCAGTTTGGCAGATGTGTGGAAGATAAAATTGGAGAGGAGACACAAGTTGGGAAAACCATCTCTCTAAGCTTTTGCAGTAGACTGTGTGAGAGGGGAGGAGGGCAGAAGTAGGGTTGTGAATGGCTTGTTATGAATGGTTGAGGGGATGGATTTAAGAGGTCAAGTCAGGTGGCAGGGCTTGGTCAGATACAGGGTATATGGGAGAGTGAAGGGTCATTAACTTAACTTATAACCATGTCAACTGATAGGGCAGTGGTACTCTGAACAGAAATAAGAAAGTGAGCATAAAAGGGGACGAATTTGGAGGAAAAGAACATGAATTCTGTTCCTGAAATGGTAAGTTTGAAATGTCAGTGGGATCTCCAGTTCAAAGGGCCTAATAAACAGGAATGCATAACTGGAATTCTCCCATCTCCATACCTAGACTGTACTCACAGCCATTGCCTGGGGAAGCAATTCTGTGGAGAACAGAGCCAGTCATCCCCGCCTACAGGGCAGGCAAGCCAGCCTAGCTGAACCAGCAAGGCACCCTGAAGGAGGGCCAAGAGGCAGCTATGTGCCCACACTTTAACCACCATCCTCCTTCAGACCCCAGTGGAGACAGTCCAGGACCTGCAAGCAGGAGATTTGGAAAAATAAATGCCCCAACCCACAGAAGAACTGCTGATTTGAAGCATTTTTTCATGATTGTTGATAGCTTGAATTTCTTACCTTTGAGAACTGCCTTTCTTACTGTATGAGATGAAAGAGTTCAGAGTCTGAATCTGAGATCAGAAAAGGTCTTTATTCTTTCTCATGAGAAAAGACCCTGCTCCTGTCACTCAAACGGCGTCTTCAGGGAGAGAGCAACATGTGGAAGCAACCCCCCAATGCAGAAACCCACCCCCCAACTGGCCTTCGTTCTCATTGGTGGGGAGGCCAGCTTACTACCTAAGCACAGGAATCTATCTTGGAGACAAAGAACACAGAAACATGCAGGTGTCCAATGCAAGGCCAGGAAAGCAGTTTTGTCCTTATTTGGTATATTTTGTGCTGAGGTGGCCTGAGGAGGGTCTCCTTTGCTAGAAGTCCTAGATTCCTGTAAGGTCAGGTGACCTCTAAACTTAGGCCTAGTAGATGCTGAAGCCACTCTAGATTTGATTTTTCAGAATGGGGAAACTTCACTGCAAGTTATCTCCCACAATGTCCTTTCACCATTTATTAGGGAATCTAATACATTTGAATCAATATTTGATGTATCTCAAATATCAGACCCTTGTCAGAGAAACTGTAGCCAAAAAAAAAAAATCCCCAGGCAAGTTTCTCTTCTACTTTTAACCACATTTTATTTGTACAAAAGTTTTTTTCTTAATTTTATGTAATCAAAATTGTCCATTTTATCCCCAGTGTCCCTTTTTATCTTATAAGTATTCCCTTATCCATGGTAGTAAAAGATATCACCTTCCTGGTTCCTCTAATTTGTTTATGATGTAACCTTTTATATCTAGATCATATATCTGTTTGGATCTTACGCTATATGGTAGGAGATGCTGCCAAATTGCTTGCAATTTTCCCAGTAGTTCTTTTTCTTTAACCAGTAGCAAATGGTTTTCATAATTGCTATTTTCCAGTATAGTTTGAGATCTTAAACTGATAGACCCCTTCCTTCCCACTTTTTATTCCATTATTTCTTTGAGATTCTTGATATTGTGAGGGATAATTTATAGTGAAGTTTCTCCATTCTGAAAAATCAAATCTAGAATGACTTCAGTATTCACTAGGCCTAGGTTTGGGTCACCTGACTTTCAAGGAATCTGGGGCTTAGAGCAATGGAGATCCTCCCCCAGAGCCAACTCAGCAGAAGATGCGCCAGATAAGATTAAGACTGCTTTCACTGGACGCCCACATTTCTGGGTCCTTTGTCAAGTTGTAGGTCAGCACTCCTACCAATAAGAATGAAGGCCAGTTGAGGGGTTGAATTTCTCCATTAGAAGACTATATAACCATGGGCTGGCTTCTACCTGTTGCTCTCTCCCTGCAGGTGCCATGTGAGTGACAGGGCAGAGTCCTTTCTCATGAGAAAATAAAGACCTTTTCTGACCTTAGATTCAGACTCTGGACTCTTTTCATCTCACAAAGTTTGGAGATTCCACCGAGCCTTGACCAACAGGTATAGGAGGTCCCACTGGCTCTTTTCAGTGACCTTTTGGTAAGGTGGGGGAGTGACTTCCCTCTATGGAGAATGAGGTCTGAGGAGGTCTGAATCTGGGAGCAGAAAACACCAAAAGGGGGGAATAAAGATTACTGCACATGACATAAGTCTATGCACAGACCCAGGTAAGAAGGTAAAGAGAGGCCTGGGTGATTTGATGGTGGGTGGGGTCAACTGAGTCTGGCCAAGAGTTGGGGCAACAGGGAGACAGTTTTCAGGAAGGCTGCTGACAAGCGGCCCCTCAGAATTCATGCCTCGGCACCCCAAGTTCTGGACCAAGAGGTTGATTGCATGTCTAGCCAGAACTTGAATCTGGAAGGAGGGGACTGGCTGATGGGCCATGTCACAAAGATATGCTTCCTTGAAACTCCCCCCTCCCCCATAATCCCTTTGGAGACAAATTTGGCAAAGCTGGTTGAGGCTGTGTTGGTTCTGTATTTCTTTCTTTTTGTTGTTATTGTTGTTTGTTTGTGTGGATATGTGTGAAGTTTGTCTATTCATGAAAGAAATGTTTTACCATTCAGATTAAAAAAGCCTTAGGAAGTTTAGAAATCTTCCTTCTCTACCTAACTAAACTTGGAATGGAGAGAGAAAGAATTCAGATCTTTAGCAGATAATAGGTAAATGAAACTTTTTTTCTGTTTGTCTGAAGTGCCTAAGGCAGAGGTGGAAGGAGAAGCAAAAGGCCTGATTGTGTTAGTTAGGGTGGGGGAGCCACTACACCTCCCCCTACCACCACCACC
>CM053596.1:231415268-231472466 GCA_028646575.1 Pseudocheirus occidentalis | reverse complement strand
GTCTTTAACTGAGAAAAAGGATATTCTTTTTTTTTTTTTTTTTTGCTTTTTGGAGGGGAGATGGCAGGGCAATTGGGGTTAAGTGACTTGCCCAAGGTCACAGGACTGGTAAGGGTGTCATCATTTTTCTATCTGGAGGTGGATAAACGTAGTTCATTATGAGTCCTTTGGAATTGTCTTAGATCATTGTATTGATGAGAATTATTGTCTTTCAAAGTTGATTATTTTTACAATGTTTCTGTTTCTGTGTGAATTGTTCTCCTGGTTCTGCTCACTCTATTTCGCATCAGTTTATACAAATTTTCCTAGCTTTTTCTGTCCTCTCCTATCCCTGATCTCCACCATCAATACTTACAGCACTATAATACTCCATCAGAGTTATATACCATAACTTGTTCAGTCATTCCCTAACTGATGAGCTTCTTCTCAATTTCCAATTCTTTGCCACCACAAAAAGAGCTGCTACAAATATTTTTATACATATAAGTCTTTTCCCTTTGATCTTTTTGGGAGTGTAGACCTAGTAGAGGTATTGCTGGGATAAAGGGTGTGCACATTCTAATATATTTTTGGGAATAGCTCCAATTGTTTTCCAGAATGGTTAAAGTAGTTCACAGTACCACCAACAGTGCATCACCGCACCTATTTTCCTACATTACCTCCAGCATTTGGTATTTTCCTTTTCTGTCATGTTAGCCAATCTGATGGGTATAAGTTGGTACCTCGGAGTTGTCTTAATTTTCAATTATCTAATTATTAGTGATTCAGAGCATTTTAAAATCCAAATTATAAATTATTTATTTCCTGTTTCAATTTCTCACAGGACAAAAAATTCCAAGGAAAAGGCAGGGGAGCATACTACAGAAAAAGTTTCCAATGTTGCTGAAAAGGTCAATTGAAAGGGCTCTTTCTTCCTCTGTAAACAATGTGGGCCAATTTTTCTCTCATCAGTGTCCCATTGCTTTCCTATTTCATTTTTTTCTAATTAATTAAAATTTATTTTTAGTTTTCAACATTCACTTCTGCAGGATTTTGGTTCCAAATTGTCTACCCATATCTCCCCTCAAGATGGTGTGTATTCTGATCACCTTTTCCCTCAATCTGCCCTCCCTTCTATCACTGCCCCTTTCCCCTTCTCTTATCTGATTCCCCTTCTATTTTCCAGTAGGACAAAATAGATTTCTATACCCCATTGCCTGTACATCCTATTTCCCAGTTGCGTGTAAAAACAATTTTTAACATTCATTTTTAGAACTTGAGTTTCAAAATCTCTCCCTCCCTCCCTCCCCACTAATTCTTATGGAGAAGCAAGCAATTCAATACAGGTTTTATATATGTGTGTGTGTGTGTGTGTGTGTGTGTGTGTGTGTGTGTAATCATGTAAAACACTTATAATAGTCATGTTGTGAAAGACTAACTACATTTCCCTCCATCCTATCATGTCCATTCCCATTTATTCTATTCTCTCCATTGGCTTCTGATTAACCCCTCCTCCAATCTGCCCTCCCTTCTATCACCACCCCCTTCTGTATGCCCTTTTCCCCTACTTTCCCATAAGGTAAGATAGATTTCCATACCCAATTGAGTGTGTATGTTATTCCCTCCTTAAGCCAAATCCAATGAGAGTAAGGTTAACTCATTTTGTCTTACCTCCTCCCTCTTTGCCTTCACTATAAAAGCTTTTTCTTGCCTCTTCTATGTGAGATAATGTACCCTCATTCTCCCTCTCCCCTTCTCCTTCTCTTAGTACATTGCTTTCTCACCCCTTAATTTTATTTTTTAGTTATCATCCCTTCATATTCAACTCACCCTGTGCCTTCTGTGTATATGTAACTATATATATTCATGCATGTATGCATGTGTGTGTTATGTATGTATATGTCTATATGTGTGTATATACATATAGGCACATACACACAGAAACATGCACACACACACATCTTCGCCACAACTACCCCGAATACTGAGAAAGGTCTCATGAGTTACAAATATCATCTTTCCATGAAAATAGTTCAACTTTAATAAGTCTCATATGATTTCTCTTCCCTGTTTACCTTTCCATGTTTCTCTTGAGTCTTCTATTTGAAAATCAAATTTTCTATTCAGTTCTTGTCTTTTCATCAAGAATTCTTGAAATCCTCATTTTCATTGAATGTCCATTTTCCCCCTGAAGGATTATACTCAGTTTTTTTGGGTAGGTGATTCTTGGTTGCAATTCTAGCTTTTTTGACCTCCAGAATATCATATTCCAAGCCCTCTGATCCCTTAATGAAGAAGGTGTTAAATCTTGTGTTATCCTGATTATGATTCCACAATACTTGAATTGTTCCTTTCTGGCTGCTTGTGCTATTTTCTCCTTGACCTGGCAACTCTGGAATTTGACTATAATATTCCTGGGAGTTTTCCTTTTGGGATCTCTTTCTTGAGGTGCTTGGTGGATTCTTTCCATTTCTATCTTACCCTTTGGTCAGGTAATCTAATAATTTTAAAATTATATCTTCTAGATCTATTTTCCAGATCAGTTGTTTTTCTAATGAGATATTTCAAATTGTCTTCTATTTTTTCATTCTGTTGTTGTTGTTGTTGTTGTTATAATTTCTTGATTTCTCATATTGTCCTTAGCTTCTATTTGCTCCATTCTAATTTTTAAGGAATTTTTTTTTCAGTGAGCTTTTGGGCTTCCTTTTCCATTTGGCCAGTTCTGTTTAAGACATTCTTATCACCATTCTGGAGAACAATTTGGAAATATGCCCAAAGGGTTATTTAAAAGTGCATACCAGGGGCAGCTAGGTGTCACAGTGACTAGAGCACCAGCCCTGGAGTCAGGAGGTCCTGGGTTCAAATCCGACCCCAGACCCTTAACACTTACTAGCTATGTGACCTTGGGCAAGTCACTTAACCCCAATTGCCTTGCCTTCCCCCCTCCAAAAAAAGTGCATACCCTTTGACCCAGCAATAACACTTTTAGGACTATTTCCAAAAGAGAGCATATAAGTGGGAAAAGGACCCATATGTACAAAAATATTTATAGCAGTTCTTTTTGTTGTGGCAAAGAACTGGAAATCAAGGGGATGCCCATCAGTTGGGGAGCTGCTGAACAAGTTGTGGTATATAAATGTAATGGAATACTGTTGCACTATAAGAAACGAGGAACAGACAGACTTCATAATAACCTGGAGAGACTTATATAAACTGATGCTGAGTAAGGAGAGCAGAACCAGGAGAACTTTGTGCACAATTATAGACATGTCATATCTGTGACAACTAACTTTGATAGACTGGGCTCCTCTGAGCAATGCTAGGTTATAAGACAACTCCAAAAGACTCATGATGGAAAGAGATATTCACATCCAGAGAAAAACTTCAGAGTCTGAATGCAGATGGAAACAAACTACCTGCTCTCTCTTTTTTTGATTTGTTTCATTCCTTCTTTCTCATTATTTATTCCATTGATTGTAATTTGTCTTTACAACTTGACTAATGTTTAATGCGGAGGTATTTGTAGAACCTATATTGAATTGTATGCCACCATAGTGAGGGAAAGGGTAGAAGAGAAAGGGGAGAAAATTTGGAACTCAAGGGATTGTGGAACTCAATGTTGTAAACTAAAAGTAAATTTAAAAAATTTGTTAAGACCAACAACAACAACAAAAAGAAAAACTATATAAACAAGCTCTGTGGCTATTAGATTTCAGTGGGGCAGTGGTTTGGGGAATGGCATGAATAAATGGCAAAGATATGACAGCAAATGGGGATCCTTGAAATAAAGAGATCAAGTGAGAAATTGGCTTTTTAGACTTCTTTTTTCATTTTGGGTTAGTCTATTTTTTAAGATGTTATTTTCTTACTTATTTTTTGGTTCTCTTTTTAAAAACTTTCAACTAATTTTTCATGATTTTCTTGGATCACTCATTTCTCTTCCCAGTTTTTCCTCTAGTTCTCTTACTTGATTATGAAATCCTTTTTGAGCTCTTCCATGGCCTGAGACCAATTCATATTTTTCTTGGAGATTTTTGATGTAGGAACTTTGACTTTGTTGTCTTCTTCTAGCTGTATATTTTGATCTTTGTTAAGTTAGGGCTCTGCTTCCAGTGTGAAAGGTGCACTGTCCCAAGTTTCAAGGGCTTTGTGCAGCTATTTTCAGATACTTCCAGGCACCTGTAAGTTTTCAGTTCTTCTTCCAAGGTAGTATGATCAACAGGGAGGTGTTAACTCCTACCCTGGCCTGTGCTCTTGCCTGTGAGTGGCCACAAGCACTTTTTTCTGCCTTGGATCTGTGAGGAGGATTCCGTCTCCACCACCACCACAAGCTTTGCCAAGCCAGTGTTCCTCCTCACCACAGGACCTCCATCCATGACTGCAACCCAGATCCAAGCACGGAAAAAGCAGGAGAATCCTGCCTCAGAAGCAACAAATAAATCCCTACAATCCTCTGATCAGCTGCTTGATCTGTCTGTGCCTTGAGAGCTCTGTAAGCAGCTGCCACCACCACTGCTACTACCCTGGGACCAGGGTCAGACTGTACTCCTCTCTCACCTGGGTCTTAGAGATCTTTCCTATTGATCTTCTAAGTTGTCTTTGGTGTTTGTGGGTTAAGAAGTTTGAAAATCAGCACAACTGTCAGTAACTCAGTGTCCTGAGGACTGTTTCAGGTTTGTTGGGGCCAGTCTGTGTTGGGGCATTTTGTGCTGGATTTTGCTCCTCTCCCATTCCAATGTAATGGATCTTTCCTGTTGACCTTCCAGTTGTTTTGGACTGGAAATTTGTTTCACTCAGTCATTTTGTGGGTTCTGCTGCTCTAGAATTTGTTTAGAGTAATTTTTATAGATATTTAGAGGGTTTTGGGGAGATCTCAAGCAAGTCCCTGCTTTTACTCCACCATCTTGGTTCTGCCCCCACATTTTTCATATAACTATTTTTTTCATCTAAAAATTGCCTGTTCACATTCTTTGACCATTTATTAATTGGAGAATGACTCAGTCTGATAAATTTGACTCAGTTCTCTATATATTTGAGAAATGAGACTTTCATCAGAGAAACTTGCTGCAAAAATTCTCCCCCACCCCCAGTTTCCTGCATTTCCCCCTGATTTTAGCTGCATTGTTTGGCTTATGCAAAACCTTTTTAATTTTATGCAATCAAAATTATTCTTCTTTCCATGATCCTCTCTATTGCTTGCTTGTCCATAAACTTTCTCCCTGTCAACAGATCTGACAGGTAATTTCCTCTATGTTCCATTAATTTGCTTATGATTGTTGTTGTTCAATTGTTTCAGTTGTGTGATTCCATTTTTGGGAGTTATCTTGGCAATGATACTGGTGTGGTTTACGTTTTCTTCTCTAGCTCCTTTTACAGATATGGAAACCTAGGCAAACAGGATTAAGTGACTTGCCCAGTCACACAGCTAATAAGTGTCTAAGACTGGATTTGAATTCATGATGGTGAATCTTCCTGATTATAGGTCCAGTATAGCTGTCCCATTTTCTTATGATATCATTCTTTATGTTTAAATCATGTATAACTGCTTTAAGCTTATCTTAGTATATGGTATCAAATACTGGTTGATGCCTAGTTTCTGCCAGACTACATTCCTGTTTTTCCAGCAGTTTTTGTTGCATATTGATTTCTTGCCACAAAGCTGGAATTTGGGGATTTATTAAACACTTGGTTACTGTGCTCATTTGCTTCTCAATATTGTGTGCTTAATCTGTTCCTTTGATCAACCACTCTGTTTCTTATCCAGTACCAAATTCTTTTGATGAGTATGATTTTGTAGCATTCTCTTTTTCTCAATGAGGCACTGGATATTCTTTTCCTTTTACTCCTCTATATGAATGTTGTTATTATTTTTTCTAGCTCCATAAAGTAATTTTTTGGTAGTTTGATTGGTATGGCACTAGGTAAATAATTTAATTTAGTTAATGTGGTATTTTTTTTTACACAGGCTTAGCTTACTCCCCAGGGTGTTTTAAACTATTCTTTTGTGTCATGGAGCCCTTTGGTAGTATAATGAAGTCTATGGACCACTTCTCAGAATGTTTGGGTTTTTAAAAATAAATTTATTTATTTATTTTGGGTTTTCATCAGAATGTTTTTAAATGCATAAAATAAAACAATATGACTACAAAGAAAACCAATTATAATGCAATGCAATCATAACAATTTACATATGTTTTTTTAAGTCCATGGACCCAAGGTAAGATTCCCTGCTTTAGGCAAAGAAAAATCATTCTCTGAGGAATACAGAGTATAAAAAGATTATTATGTAGTAGTTCATGGATAGTCCAGTGGCATATTAGGATTTTGTCCTGTTTTTTCCCCACAGTGGTCTCATTGTAGATTCAAGACAGGGCATCTGGAATTAGAAGACCTATACTTGCATTGTCTCTAGTTAGGTGACATTAGTTTAAGTCCCTTTACCTAGACTTCCTTTCTGATGAAATGAGGGGGCTGTACTGGACGATCTCTAAGGAGCTATCCAGCTCCAAATTCTTTGTTCTTATAACACTCAGATGTTTTTGTTTAGATAATAAATAATATTATATTATCATTGAAAGAGACCATGAAGACCATCTGTTGCAAGTACTTTGTTTTACAAATAAGGAAACATAGGCGTCAGAGAGAGATTAAGTAACTAGTCAAGCTCACAGAGCTAGATGTTGCAATTGTAATAGTAGCCTACATTTTATAATTTTTTGTAGTTTTCAAAGCACTTCCCACAAGCATTATCTCATTTGAATATCACAGCAATATGTTATAGTCAGGGAAGACATTATTATCCCCATCTAATTAATGAGGAAACTGTCCCAAAGATATTGTGACTTACCTAATGGTACATTGTTAGTAAATGGCAGAATCTAGACTGAAATCCAGGCCTCCTGACCTCTGGGGCAGTGTATTTTCTGCTACTCCACAATCCCCTTCCATGTACCTAAACAGAAGAATGGACTGGAAGAAAGGGATATGAGAGACAGCAGCTGGACAGCTACTATAGCGTTCTGAGTCAGGTTAGTGGTAATGGGAAGAGGGAGATGTAAGAGATGGATTTCGTTACTAATTGAATGGGGGAAGGGAACAAGAAAAAGAAAAAAATAAGGTATCGGAGAATGATGGTGCTATTAACAAAAATATGGAAAATCAAAGGGAGGAAGGTGTGTGTGTGTGAGGAGGGCAGGGAAGATAATGAATAGCTTCACACATGCTACATTTGAGGTCTCAGGAGCATAGGCTAACAAGGTACCTCATGTAGGTCATAGGAAATATGTTTCTGAAGCTCAGAAGTTTGGACTAGAAACATAAATCTGTGAGAAATCTCCAACAGACTTTGTTCTAGATTATATTTTCCTTGGCTGCTCTGTCTCTGTTTTTGGCAAGGATATTAAGCATTCACTGGCTAAAGTGGTTTTTAAGCCCTTTTGGCCTTCTCACTATGGCAACCCTTTTACATTAGTTAAACTTGTATAGAAAAATAATAGTTATAGCTGGCATCCACAGCATTTTAAGGTTTAGAAAATTATTTCCATACCTATGTTCAATCTTTCAGTCATGTCTGACTCTTCATGACCTCATTTGGAGTTTTCTTGGCAAAGATACTGGAGTGGTTTGCCATTTCCTTCTCCAGTTTATTTTACAGATGAGAAAACTGAGGTAAAGAGGGTTAAGTGACTTGCTCAGGGTCACACAGCTAGTAAATGTCTGAGGCCAAGTTTGAACTCAGTTCTTTCTGACTTCAGGTTGGACCCTCTGTCCATTTCGACACTACCTGCCTTCTATACATTCTCTCCTATGATTTTCACAATTACTCTGTAAGGTAAGCATGACAAGTATTATCTTCATGTTATAGATGAGGAAATAGACTTAGAAAGTTTAAATGACTTCTCTATGGCTACAAAACTATAAATACGGAAATTCCAGGGAGAAAAGACTCAGTTGGGCTTTACTAGACCTTGTCCCAGCCCCACTCCACCCTGACATTCTTTAAGCAAGAAGATCCTTGCCTTTTAATCAGTTCTGTACTGCTGGTCCTCTTCCCCCTCCACAGGAACCCACTCTTACTATCACAGAGCTAGGTGAATTCAATACTATCTTGTTATTTATAGTGTGTGTGTGTGTGTGTGTGAATTTTGTGAGTAGGGGGATAAAGGGCAGAATAGTGGTTAGATTGGAACTCTGATGAGAAGGGAGAAGTAGAATCCACCACAAAGTTTGAAGTGGAGGCCTATCTGGTTGGTCAAACCATTTAGATTGGGTAGCAATTGAGGCGTGAGTTTTCATTCAGATTTATTCTGTTATTTCAGAAAGTTTTATATTGTGTCACAATATCTTCTTTTCTTGCTGATATTGATTCTTGCCTCCATACTGAAAGGACAGAATAAAATGTTTAACCGCAAATAAGTGAGTAGATAATAAATGCCTTAATCTAGCTGCCCTTGGTGAATTCAAGTCACCTGGCACAGTCAAGGTATGTTCCAGGGCATGCAAAAATCTTCTGATTTTCACCAATATAGCTTTTTACAGAAGTCCCTTATGTTGTCCTTACCATTTATAATGCACCTCCGCTCCCAATGGGCATTAGGCTTCCTAATATTCTTCCTGGGTGAGGCCACTGCTTTGGTCCTCTTAGTCACATACCCTCGAAGCTATCTCTTCTATATAGTCATTTAAAATATGAATTGTTGATTCTCTTCCATCTTCCATTCAATGCACCTATATTAAGAGCTGTCAGACACCATTAGGCACTGGAACTACAAAGATACCATATTCTTTGCCCTGAAGGAACTTACAATCTATTCCAAATGATATGATATATAGACAATTAAGTATCACGGAAGTTGGAATGTAATGGGGGCAAACAAGAGAGTCAGAAAAAGTGTAGTCACTCAATAAATAAACATTTAGTAAATATCTACTAGATGCCAGGCCCCATGTTAAGCACTACAGATAAAAAAAGAAGCAAGACAGTCCCTGCCCTCAAGAAGCTCACAATCCCATAAAGGAACAACAAGCAAACACATATGTGAAGCAAGCTCTATACAAGTTAAATAATAATTTACAGAAGAAAAGCACTAGAATTAAGAGAGGCTGGGAAAGTCTTCCTGAAGAACATGGGATTTTTAACTGGGACTTCAAGAAGCAAGGGAGTCCAGGAGGCAGAGATGAGGAAGGAGAATATTCCAGGCATGGAGAGAGCGGGTGAAAAAGCCTAGATTCCAGAGATAGAGTGTCTTGTTTGAGGAAAAGAGAGGAGGCCTGTGTCACAGGAACAAAAACTACATGCAAAGGAGTAAGGTGTAAGAACCTTAGAAAGGTAGTAGGAGGTGAGTGTATGAAGGGCTTCGAATGCCAAACACAGGATTTTGTATTGCATATGAAGGTGACAGGAGCCACTGCAGTTTACTTGAGTGGGGAGGAGGAAGGGATGATATGATCAAACTTGTGCTTTAAAAAATTCACTTTGGCAAGATGAATGGAGGATGGATTGGAGGGGAGAAAAACTTGAGGCAAGCAGATTCACCAGCTGGGCAGTGTAATACTTCAAGCATCAAGTGACAAGGGCCCACACCAGAGTAGTGGCGATGTCAGAGGAGCAAAGGGAGCACATTTTAAAAATGTTTCAAAGGTAAAACTTGCAGACCTTGGCAAAAATATGGGGTAGAAGAAGTGAGAATAGTGAGGAGCTGATGATAACACCGAAGTTAGAAGCCTGGGGAACTGGGAAGATGGTGGCAACTTTGACAATAATAGGGAACGTAGGGGAGAATTTTGGCAGAGAGACAGCAAAATCAACTTTGGACATGTTAAACTTAAGATGTCTACTGTCTGGTGGGCATGACCTGGATGAAGATCCAGCAAAGGGAACTGACAGAAAAAATAGTCTGGAAGGTAGGAGGAGAACCAGGAGAGAACGGGGTGTCCTGAAATCCTAGAAAGAAGACAATATCAAAGAGAAAAGAGTGATGATCAGCATCAAAGGCTGCAGAGAGGTTGAGAAGAATGAGGGTTGAGAACAGGCCATTGGATTTATCAATTAAAAGATCCCTTGAAAACTTTGGAGAGAGCGACATCAGGGGAATGATGAGGTTGGAAGCCTTATAAGACCTTGAGAAGAGAGTGAGTAGAAAGTGGGGAAAACGACTGTAGAAAGCATTCTCAAGCCATTCAGCCACAAAGGGTAAAAGAAAGGCTTAAGAAGAAATAGTGAATAATAGGGAGATGGAAGGATGAGGGGGGAGGAGATACGAACATGTTTATTGGGAGAAATCTGAGATGTAATAGCATGGGGATGGCCAAGGGAGCAATCTGTTGGAGGAGATGGGACAGAATGGGGCTACTTGTACAGACAGAGGGGCAAGAGTTGTAATAATAAATTCAAGGAGAAGCAGATCACTTTCAGTTTGTTGTATTAATATGATCATTCATATTTATATAATATCTTTAGATGTATAAAGTGTTTTCCTCATAATAATCTTGTGAAGAAAATAATGTCAATTTTTATTATGCTAATTTTGCACATGAGGAAACTGAAGTTTAGAGAGTGACTTCTCCAAGGTAACATAGCTAATGACTATAAGAGCCAAGATAAAAATTCAGGTCTTAGACTGCCTGTGTGTGTTATATATACATATAAGTATATATGTATATATGTGTGCATTTATGTGTATGTGTATATGTGTATATTTTTATATACAGGTGTATGCATATTTAGATATGCATATATGTTATATATGGCCACATACAATACACGTATGTGTACATGTACACATGTGTGTATACATTTTTTTTCTATTACTGGAATTGTTGGAACTACAAGAGAGTTTCTCATAATGGTTTAAGGCATGGGTCAGCGAACTACATCCCCAAAGGTCAAATCCAATCTTTAATCTTTTTTGGCATAGCCTTCAAGCTACCATTCATAGCTCTTGAGCCTACGGGATCCCCATTGACAGTAGTTTGCCTAGCCCTGATAAAGGTCACCTATTAACTAATTTAGCAACTTTTAGCTTCCTCCACAACTCTTTTTAAAAGGTCTCTGCTATTTTTCCCTACTAAATATTTTTAGCACAACTTTAAGCTGATAGAACAGTTTTCATAGATACTTATATCCTGGTTTCCTTACATTTCTAACATTAAGAAAAAAATAAAGATAGTGATTAATGAGTCAAAATTATATCAAGCATCAAAATTTCAATGAATGACAATTCCAAAACAACAATAAAAAATCAACACTATCACATGAATTCTTTTCCCAATAATTCTACACATTAATATTCCATTTGGAACATTTATTTTTCCTGAGGTGCTTATCGTTTCTATGGCAACTCAATATTGGTTCCACAGTCTCTTGCATCAAGGGCAACACTGATATTGAAAGCTCTACACAAGCCAGGATTCTAAAACTACACTTAACAATGCAAACCTATTGTTTTAGATGATACTTCTATTGTGAAACTATGATTAAAACCAAATGGTTACTTTAGAACACAGTATTTATGTCATTTGCTGATATATAAATTAATTTATTGATAGCCCTTCCATTCTTAGTTACCGAATTTCAAGGAGCATTGGGGAGTGGAGGCAAATAGTGCCTTCTCACATTTTTTTACTTCAGTGAACTCAGAATAATTTGAAGACTGTTTTCTCAATTGAGAATAATCCCTTCAGAGGAATTCAGGTTTTTCCCCCTAAAATTTAAGCATTTCTCCTACTAAGAGAAAATGCACATAATGTCCTACAAGCCATTCATCTGCATCCTCCCTCTTTTGAAGCTTCTACCCTTCAGCTCATGGTCAAGAACTTCACTTCTTACTTTACTAAAGAGATAGATGATATTGAGATTGAGATCACCCATTTTTCCTTTTTTTTCCACCCCTAAAAATCTTTGTTGATTTACTCATTATCTCTTTCTTCCCTCTTGCCTCAGAGGAAGAGATAGATCTTTTGTCCAAAACTAAGCAAATCCTTCACCAGTACTTTTTTTTGGCCTTTTTTTGGAGGGGGGGGGGAAGTAGGGCAATTGGAATTAAGTGACTTGCCCAAGGTCAAACAGGTAATAAGTATCAAGTGTCTAAGGCTGGATTGGAACACAGGTCCTCCTGACTCCAGGGACAGTGCTCTATTCACTGCACCACCTAGCTGCCCCCAATACTTTTGATCTCATCCTTTTTTGCTTTCTCTGGAGGCTTCCTCTTAGAGTCCCACCTTCTATTTCTGGTATCTTTAATCTCTCCAATTCAACTGCTTCCTTTTCTTCTGCCTACTAATATACCCAAGCCTCCCTGTTAAACAACAACAGCATATGAAGCAGCAGCAGCAACAAATAATCCTTTGCTTGACTCTCCTTCTACTTTTAATTACCAGCCCCTTTCTTCCCTCTTTTTCCTGCCACTCTTATTAAGCTGGTTTATTATAACTACAGTAGTCTACAACTCTTCCTCCACTTCCTCTCATCCATTTTTTCCTTTACATGATATAACATGACTTCTGCCCAGAGGTATGCTGTTGAATGTTTAACAACTGACTATCTGTAACACCATGCATGCACACCTTCCCAAAAGAATGCTACTATGAATAGCTTTTAAGGTTCTGATTACACAGTATAGTGAACACTCCATTTATTTCAGAACAAATCAAAGGAAAACATTCACAACAAATCAAGATACAATATACACAAAATTATATCTTATCAGAGAAAATCACAATATAGTGTTCACAACAGCTTATCATTAAAATGGCCACATAGTTTTCACCAAAGTGGTCACAGTATTTTGAACAAAGAACAATCATCTGGTATCCCTAAGGAGGTTTGCCTCCTTACTCAGTCATTCAATCATTTCAGTATACAAGTCAGTCTTCCACTCATGGGGCAACTAGATTAACTTAATCGGTCACTTACTTATCTATCAGTCACTAAGTTTCATTAATCTCTAAATAACAGTCATTAGAAAATTACACAAACCCTCCACCCCTCAGTCTCTAGTAAACTTCCATTTCATCACAGCATTCAATATTCAAGGAAGAGGCCTTTTCTTCATCTTGACTCAGGGTGGTCTCTCAGATTCCCTGGATCCCCTTCCATAATCCCAACTCCTACCTGAATCCACCAGTTACCTGGATTCAGAGGCAGACAGCTCACAGGTCCTTGTCCAGTCCTCTGGGCAGTTCCTGCTACACACTGAAGTTCACATGGTCCAGCACATCTCAAAACCTTCACAATTTCTGTTCCTGGGAACTCAAGGATCAATCAAGCCACAAACAAAGTTTTATGTTGGTCAAGCTTCTTCAGTCCTCCAGCAGTTCAGCTGGCTCTAGGACCCAAAAGAAACCTCAGCCTCTCATGGGGCAGCAACAACTTTGGCCTTCACCAGATTCTGGTCTCAAGAAAACTCCAACTCAGTTCTCAGTCCAGCAGTAGCTTGACTAAGGGATAAGTACCTGCTTACTTGACATAACAAAAAGGGGTCTTCAAATTTAAATTAATTACCATTACACTATCCTGGAAAAAAATAATGCAGAGAGGACATATTTCTAAGTTTAATCTGAATTATTAAGATTCTCTCAATTACTTTCTTAAGTCTAAACAATCAGTACAACAATAAATCAATTCCTGATTTGTAGCTTTTGCCAATTCCTAAGGTGAAAATATTCACACTGAAAATTTAACAATTGGACTCTCACAATCAATTCCTGATTTGTAGCTTTTGCCAATTCCTAAGGTGAAAACATTCATGCTGAAAATTTAACAATTGGACTCTCACAAGCTGGTATGAGATGCTTCTGACCCCCTTCACTATACTGAAAATGGTCACTTATGGCACACAGCTTTTATTCAGTCTTTGTTCTACTTCACTGCTGTCTACCTTCCTTTTCTTGAAGCTCTATCTATGCTTGACTTTTACATTATATTAAACTGGTTCTCCTTATACTTCATACCACTTTATCTAATAACTTAATTATCTTCTCCTTCTGTCTTAGGTTTCTCCCTCAAGTATCAGACTTTCTACCTAATTCTTAACGGTATCATTCATTGGTTGGTTGGTTGGTAGTTTTCCTTTGTTCTCAAAGAGAACCAAAATGGTGTCACTATGTTAGTCAAGTTTCAAGGTGTCCAACTATGGATGATCAGACCAATAGGAGCTTGGAATGTTCTACCACAAGTCAGGCACCGAAAATCCATGTGAACGTTTGGGGTGCTTTGTTTAAATTCGCATATCCTGCATTTCCTTTCAGCTATTTCAATTCTGTTTTGCTCATAGAGCACACCACCTTTTCTGAGGCTGGCAGACCATGCTAAGTGGTCCTATGCCACTGTCTCCCATGCCATACAATCAATTCCAAAGCTCTTAAGAGAGACTTTGAAAGTGTCCTTGTCTTGCTTCTTCTGACCACCATGTGAACATTTGTCCTGTGTGAGTTCTCTATAAAATAGTCTCTTTGGCAAACATATGTTTTCACCCATATCATTCATTATAGCTTCTTCAAATATGCATATGAATGCCATATATTATTTCCAGCCATGTCCTCTCTTCTGAACTCCAGTCTACATTTCCAGCTACCCAAAAGACATTTCCATTTGTTGCTCTGCTGTTAACTCAAACTCATCATGTCTAAAACTGAACTTATCTTTCCCCACAAACTGAATCATGTTTATGAATACCTTGTTTCTCTTAAGGGACAACCATTTGCAATACTGAAAATACAGAATCATGGGTTTAGAACTGGGAAGGACAATGTGGTGCAAACATACTTGATGCTTTTCTTCTTCTGGCCAAGCAGGCAGTAAGTTGTGTTGATTTTTCTTGCAGAGTGTCTCTTGACTATTCCCTTTCCTTTCCATTCTCTGACAGCCTTTTTTTTGCTTTTTGGAGGGAAATGGCAGGGCAATGGGGATGACTGCCTTTTATCATACTGTGCTATGATTTTTTCAACTAGATTCTCTGCTTTCAATCTCTCATCATCTTAATTTACTCTGCTAAATTAATTTTCCAAAGACACTTCTTCAGATATACTACTCAGCTAACAAAGATCTGAGAACTGAGACATGTAGGGAATCAACACAAATATAGAAAAGTAAAAACCATTCCTCAGTAAATAATTGTCAAACTACTTGAAATTCTCAAAAAAAACCCCAAAAGCAAGCTATCAACAACCATATGAAAAAATGCTCCAAATAACTAATTCAAAGAGAAATGTAAACTAAAACAATTTATACCCATCAAACTAGCAAAGATAAACAATAAAGGAAAATGGCAATTGTTCTGCCACAGAAAGTCAGGCATACTCATTCACTGTTGGTGGAACTGTGAAATAATTCAAACATTCTGGAAAACAATTTGGAACTGTACCCCAAAAGTCGCTAAGTTATACATACCCTCTGTCTCAGCAATATCACAACTAGAGTGAAGACAAGAAGAAAGGAGCCATATGAAAAAAAATCATAGTAGAACAAATCACAGTATATAAATGTAATAGAATATTACTGAACTGTAAGAAATTATGAAATGACTTGTTTCAGAGAAAACTGAGACCACTTATATGAACTGATACATAACGAAATGAGCAAAATCAGGAGAATTCTTTATACAATGACTACAGTATCATAAAGGAAAACAACCTTGAAAGAACTTTGATCAATCTAGTGACTGGTTAAGACTCCAGAAGAATGATGATAAAGTATGCTTCTATCTCTTGGCAGGTAATTGGTAGACTAGGTGTAGGGTGAGATACACATTGTCAGAAGTGACAAAGATGTGAATTTGTTATGTTTGACTATACTTATTTGTTAAAGGAGGGACTTTTGCTTGGTGGGGAGAGAGTTGTTCATGTATGGGTAGTGATAGTGATGCAAAAAAAGAAGAAAAGAAAAATAAGCATTAATGAAACATTTAGAAAATATACAGAAAAAGGCAGAAGGAATTTCATACAGATAGGAAGAACAGGATCAGTTATGTAGAAGGCCAGGAAAGAACCCAAACCCAAGCCTGGCAAACCAAGCTCCAATTTGTGCTCTGTGCATCCCTTCCCCCTACCCCCAAACATTGCTTTACTAGCTAGCCTGGAGATCTAACTCAATACCAGTCACTCACTATTACCATATAGCTTCTTTCATTTCTCTCTCTATCCCTGTAATAATCAACTACTAGATATTTAGAAGAAAATTATTCCCAGTCCCTCTCCAAGCATTCTCTTCTCTCCATCCTTCTCAACTCTACTCCACCCATGTATCATTCCAGTCCTGCTCATTCTTTCTGGTGCACCCTATGGAATTTCTGTTCCATAGTGAACAAACTCCCTTTCATCTTGGACCTTGCTATCACACTTCTTCAGTCTATCACTATCACTGAGTGCTATCACTCAGACTTGACTCACAGTTATCATTCCGGAATTGGTTATACCTTCTTTCACTCTCTGATACACTAGACCCGGAGGAGGAATCAGAATGCTCTTGTTCTCTGCTGTCACTTCTAAACTCTTCCTTTACTTCTTTTTCTCAGCAGCCTTTCATCCTTTGAAGAACACTTGATAAGAAATCTCCACTCAATTCCAATTATAATGGCTGTAGGATATTGAACCCTAGATCATTCTTCCATGTTTTTCAAGGTATTCAGAACCTGGCCCACCATCTTCCTTTCCTCCCCAACTCCTACTGTTGTATTAAGGGAATTTAATATCCACATAGAGGTTCCTTCACAAACCCTATCTTTCCACTTCTTTAGCCTCTTTAAATACAATTATTTATTCCTTTACTCCATCTCAGAAATAGAGACTAAATCTTGCCATATTCACCAGTGTTCAACTTCCCTAATGAGCAATTCTATCTGATCATAACTTCCTTTCATTCCACCTCTCCTTATGACTCCTTCTTCCTAAACTTATTCTTTGCCCTCATTGAGATATCCAATCTCTCCTCCATATGGTACTTCTCAGACCATTGTCCTTGCTTCATTTTATTCCCTTCCCAATTTCAACCCAGTTGCCAGCCATTTCAATTCTGAATCATCCTCTGCTCTCAATCCCTTTTCCCTTTTTCCTATTGCCTCTCATCTCTGACAAAACCTCAATCCTGGATTACTATCACCATCTGCTTTTTCCTCTCTGATTCACAAACTAGCTACTGAACATAGCTGAGAGAAGTCTCATCATCATGCTGACTAAACTATGAATTAATGTTATATAACCCCAACTGGGCACCGTGTGCAGTGAGGCAGTCCTTTTATCCCTCCCTAACTGATTTCCTCTCTCACTCCTCATATATGCTATCCCAGGTCTTTTCTCTCCTCAAGCTTCTATCAATCTTCCTCTCCCCTCTCTCTCAGATGAAGTCCTTGCCTATTTACTGAATGAGGTCATTCTGCTTGAGTTCCATCAGCTCCTATCCTCTTCATTTCAAAACTCCTTGACACATATCACAGTCTCCTTTCATTCATCCAGTCTTTGACACAGAAGTGGCTCTTCTCCTTGTCAACCCCTGTTCATATGCACTTGATCTCATCCTCCTTCATATTCTCCAGAAAACGACATCCTCAATCATCTCTTCTCTCAAATGTTCCTCCTCTCCCTATCAACTGGTTCCTTCATATATACCTGCCACACACCCCACTCCCATCCTTAAAAAAAATCTTCATTATTGTTGGATCTTCTCTCAAGTTATTGTTGGATCTCCTCTCATCCCCTCTTCCACATTTTGCAACATGACTTCTGACCTCAGCATTCAATTGAAACTACTCTCTCCAAAGTTACCAATAATCTGTTTTAAAAAGATCTTTTTTGTTCTGGACTTAATAAAAATCAATGGGTATTTCCACGTACACAGCAGAGCAAAATTAGAGAATAGTTCATGGAGCTACAGATCTCAACTCTGGATAGCTTGCTTCTTTTTTAAGTATGTAATTTCAACCTTGGTCTTCAAAGCTGTCCTGCTTCTCTGTGATCCCTTTTGTTCTCTGATTTTTTAAAAGATGCATTCATGACCCCCCCTTTCATTCCTTTTAAAATTTTCTTTGTATTTTCTTTTTTCTTTTTTGTTTACTTATTTGCTACCATATCCCTTGGCCACCACCCTTCCATTTTTGGAAAAAAAAAAAAAAGGAAAAGCATTGGTAACAACTATGCATCATAAAGCAAAATAAATCCCCACATTGTGAATTGATTGAGAAAGAGCAGAATTAATGTCTTGCTTCAGTGACACAGTAGAAATTAGATAACAAATTTGTATCGGACCCAATTAGAATAGTTTCATGATTTCCTTCAGCTCCATTCAGCAGCGTGTAAACAAGATCAAAGGAGAAAGATAATAAGTATAATTCAGTATTGGAGTTTGGCAAGGAACAATCAGCAATAGCACAAGGGAGAAAAGATTCAAGAGTAAAGAATAAATTGATTTGCTAAAGGATTAACATAGGCCCCATAGGGCAAGAAGTAGTCAGAGCAGGGGTGAAGGTCTGTCAAAGAACCGAGGGGTCGGGGTGGGGGAGGATATTCCTCACAGACAACACTCCATCTCTCCCTCTGTCCATGGTTGCCCCCTCACCCCAGCCCCAAGCCTGGATGTTTTTTCTCCTCACATCTACTCCTTACCTTTCTTGGCCCTCTTCTAGACTCAACTCAAATAGTAGCTTCTGCCGTTGGCCT
This sequence comes from Pseudocheirus occidentalis, assembly GCA_028646575.1. Classification (NCBI taxonomy): domain Eukaryota; kingdom Metazoa; phylum Chordata; class Mammalia; order Diprotodontia; family Pseudocheiridae; genus Pseudocheirus; species Pseudocheirus occidentalis. Next base: position 231,453,839 of record CM053596.1, on the reverse strand, counting down.
TTTTTTCAGTCTCCTTAGCTACTGGTGCCTTCCCTCCTAAGACTACTTTTCATCTACTCTGTATACGTCGTCTACGTACCTAGTTTTTCACATGTTGTCTCCTGCAATGGCAAGTGAGTTCCTTAAGAACAGAGGCGACTTTTGCCTTTTTCTTTAACCCCAGAACCTATTACTTAGAACTCAGAACTGGTACTTAATAAATGCTTGTTGACTGATTCATCACGAAAATAGAGATTTCCTTCAAAGACGTAGCTTGCAACCCATTTACACCTGTCCATGCTATGAGAATCTTATTCATGTCCTCCCAAAAGATTACCACAGCAGATCTATCAAATGTGCTAGCAACCTTTCTCCCAATAATATAAGGGTACCAATGAAGTATTCTCATCATTCACCTTCATCCCTTATGCTTATCAATTGATCAGCCTGTCTTTTTTTCTGTTAATTCCTTTACTTGTGTTCTTCTTCAGATTTCCTCAAATGGTTATGTTTACCTCTTGTTCACGTCATCTGTAAACCTATCCACTGTCATTTTTCTGACACTCATTTTTACATCTTTGGAAGTAGCAGTATTTCATGTGGAACTACCATAGAGTAATGGTTATAAAATAATAGTATAAAATATGGGCCTTTGTGTTCACAGGAAGATTTGGTGTCAGTAAAACAGCTTTCACTTTTCTTAATGCATTCTAGTTCACTAGCCTCTTCTTTTTTAACTCTGGGTCCAACTCATAGTCCATATGTACTTGTCTTGGATATACATATTGTTGGACAGTCTCTTTAAATTGTCTATCCCAATGCATGCTGAAATGTCAGTAAAAAAATATTTTTTCTATTTTTCTTTCCTGTATGGAAGGGCAAACCAGACTCCTTTGAGTGATTACACATCTTTTCCAGAAGCTTCTGCAGTGACCCAGAGCTTGATAAAATCAATACAATGTCATCTACAAACAGGAGAATCTGGAGGACCTTGCCATCCATAGAGGGTCTCTCCTTGACCTAGACTATGTGTTGGATCTGTTCTATCACAGTGCAGAGTACTTTGGTGAACATACTTCTCCATATTTTATGCCTCATCTGTTATTTATTATCAGAGAGTTAGTAAACAGGGTTAATTCTGTTACATTTTACAAAGCAAGGAATCCTAGATGATCTTGAAGCATGAAAGGGAGACACTTTGCTGTAAAGGAGATTGTAAGAATTTAGTTGGGGCAGCTAAATAGCACGGTGAATAGAGCACCAGCCCTGGAGTCAGAAGGACCTGAATTCAAATCTGGTCTCAGACACTTAATACTTACGAGCCATGTGACCTTAGACAAGTCACTTAACCCCAATTTCCCTGCCCTCCCCCTTCTAAAAAAAGAAAAAGAATAGGCAAACAGTAAGTACAATGGGATCTTATATTTTCTACATCTTTCTATTAATTATGAAATGATAAAGATGTGGTATATTGTTAAATATCACTTACTAAATCCAGCTTGTGTCATACTAATATCCTCACGAAGGAAGTCCTTGATTTGTATAGGAGAGTAGGAACACAAATCACATGGTTTTGATATTTTCTTAGTCACCTTTTCCAGTATTAATAGAAACCAAGATTTTTTCCATGCCTTTTGCCTGTTATCCTCCTTCAGATATCTCACAAATCCCTTTTTCAATGACCTCATAATTTTATCTCCTCCAGTATAACTCCTCTTTATATAGTTGGCCCAATCCAGTTGCTTTTGTTCTCTTTTACTACCATTTCTATCTCTTCTATAAACACCCCAGGGACTGACTTTATATTAGGTTCCAAATGTGATGTTTCCATGAACCTTGATGGAGAAAAGTTTGTCAAAAATGGCTTTACAAATCTTTTCTATTTTTCTACTGTTTATAGTTCTCCTTCTTTTTTCCTTCTTGGATTTCCTTGGGATGACTTTATTTAGTTGGGTATTTTGCTAAGCTCTATTTAGATTCATTTTGTCTTCCATTTTCTTCTCTCTGCTTTATGAAATGATATTGCTTTTCATTATTCATCATTCTTTGTAAGACTTACAAAAGAGTTCACATTCTAACCTGGTGTTGCCTTTAGCAGCCATCTTTCTCCATTTGGCAAATCATCAGAAAATTGCTAACTAAGGTATTTTGGGCTCTTTTTGTCTGCTTGTGGAAATTCATTTACATTGCACAGCACTTTTAGATGAAATCATTATATTCAGTGTTAATGTCCCTTTTGACTTTCAATTACAATCCATTTTGTTATAATGCTTATTTTGAAAACATGAATGTGTTCCAATATGATTGATATTTAGGAAAAAAATTGAGGATAAGATAAATTTTAATTTCTTTATGTTCAATTTAATCTACAAAAACCAGCAAGGACACACAAAGCTGCATCAAGCTTAACCAAGTCATTTAGGAAATACACACACCACATATACTCATAGATACCTCAAACATTTACCAGTTTATTTCGCGTTTGTTATCCTACAAGGTTATGTTTTACTGTTACTTTGCATTTGTGAACTTTTCTATATTAAAATATCCCACTCATATAACCATGCGAGTTATTTGAATGAGTCCTAGAGTTGTGAGTGCCGAGGCTGCCCTCTCACCTAAGCCACTGACATTGCCAGCCTGAGTCCTGTGAGACCTGGCATGCAGGCTAAGTGGCAGATGTTACCATCATTTATTATGGTGTTTATTTGTTAACCATCTAACATGGACAAAAGTATGCTACTATCTTTATAAGCTTCCTTTCTTTATTTAATGTGTCATTAATGAAGTTTTAAAGTGTTTTGCTCCATTTTCCCCATACAACTTGTGGTTTTTATTGGATAATTTTGTCTAACACAGCGATTTTTAGGAACACATATCACTTTATAGCAGAACTGCCTGTGATTGTTTAAGTAATTAAGGACTCAATTATTTTAGTTTCATTCTATCTTTAAAAAATTTTTTCATTTTGTTGTTTTCTGCAAAGTATGATTTTAGCTCCTGAGGAGCTGACAGTTTGACTATACACACAGAGCTGACTCGACAATGACTCCTACATCAGTACCAAGTCTTTTCCTTTCTCTTAAAATAAAGCAAAATCCATTTCATTTGGTTTCACCAAAACAGTGTTTGTAATACAGAGATGTGAGGCTTCCATGTAATCTACATGCTAGGAGACAATTTTTTTTCCTGAACCATGCTTTCCCATTTATTTCTATCCATCTTTCCTTTATCCAACTTTTGGATTAAAGTCACCAATATCAGAGAGTATATGTTGGTTTGATATGGAAGGTTTTTGGCAAGTTCCTCCCAGAATTTCTCTACTACTTCATTCCTGGCAATTGATGTTGGCCCATAAACTAAAATTATTTTCATGGTAGTCTTTTCGCAAATACTTAGCATTGCAATATGTGAAGATCAAATTTCCCATGAAATAATATTTCTCATCTGGGCATAAAACAAAATCCATTTCACCATTCGCCTTTCCACAGAGTACCCGTGAACCATCCTGCCATTTAGCTATAACTTTCTTCTTTCGGCTTGATTCTTTTATAGACAAAAATATTTGGGCTTGGTATGACTCTAGTAATATGTTTACTTATTGGTCATTAGACAAGAATCACATTTAGAGTACCATCAGTCAAACAGAAGTTTGTTGGGGATCTAAAAATCAAGGGATTCTTTTCATCTCTTTCTGTCATGCTGTCACTGGTACTGCAGAAACAGAAGGAATTTACATAGTTCTGAGGTTCATTTGAGTTTGTGCTCCAAAGTTTGTCCACTATATCATGATGAGGCATTGGAATAGGACTTTGTAAAGAGCATAAAAGATAGAATATTAAATGTCACAGACTGTTGTTAAGTCTATTCTTGGCTTAAAAATATCCAACTGCAGAAGTGAAAGATGGCAAAATGTGACATGACAATAGTGCACGTGAAAAAATTCATTTTTAAGGTTAATAAAGGTCAAATATGAATCAATAATGAGACAAGAGCAGTGCCCAAACTAATGTGATCTTAGACTGCATTAATAGAGTGATACTACCCAGAATGAGAGAAGTCATTGTTCTTTTAGTACTCTTCCATGGTCAGACCATACCAGGTTTTTCATGTTACTTTGCATTTGTGAACTTTTCTATATTAAAATATTATTTTTAGACACTACTTTTTATATTATTATTAAAAAGATTTTATTCTTCTAGGTATTGGGGTTTTGGTTTTATTTTTAAAGTTTTCATTTGTTTTATTTTTAATTTATAGAATAAATCAACCATTTCTATAACATAATAAAAATGATTACACATGAAACTGCAAATCTATTATGTATAACTTGTAATTCCTTTTACATATATAATAAAATTATCATGTAAATTTCTTTTTTTCTCCCCTCCCTTGACTACCATTAGATACAAATAAATATATAAACATAAAACCATTCTATACATACTTCTATTTATCAGTTCTTTCTCTGGATGCAGAGTGTCTTCTTTTATATGTCTTCTGCAGTTAATTTGGATACATACAACAGTCAAAATTTCTTAGTTGCTCAAAATTGTTCTTAAAACTGTATCTTCTCTTGGTTCTGCTCATTTTACTCTTCATTATTTCATGTAAGTCAATCCACGTTTTTCTAAAATAATCGATCTCATCGTATCTTATGATAAGCCCTGTAGTATTCCATCATAATCATATACTACAATTTGTTCAGCCGTTCCTCAACTGATAGGCATCCCCTCAATTTCCATTTCTTTGCCACCACAAAGAGAACTGCAATAAACAGTTTCTCCCTAGTTATCTTTGGAAATACCATATTCTAACACATAATCATTACAGATTTTATGCCATTTTTGTAAAAAGTGGGATGTGATCATTATTTGAAACCTTTTTAAAAATTGTGCTGGTATTACTTGTCTTTTTTTTTTGTACCAGTCTCACATCAACTTTGCACTCACTGAAAACTCTTTTTGCAGCTCTGTTTCCATGCTGTTCAGCAAAAACTATCACTTTCAGCTTGAAGCCCACAGGATAGTTTTTATATTTATGCATAATCAGAAAGAAACGCTTCATACATGAATGTATCACTGGCAGGCAAACTGTACAGTTTAGCTAGTGAGGGAAGATACAAGTGTTAACCATATCATGTGACTTATGGCAGCTTTGCCTTTCCCCCCACACCAACTCCCCTTGTGTCTACTGCTATTCATTGAGTTAAATTACAATACCATTAGTAAGTACCACAGTGCTCTAAACAAACCATACAAGTTGGCTTTCATGCCCTGAGAATTCTAGGCTTGGGGCTCACAATGCATAACAGATAAATGTTTATTCATATAGCACTGGTAAACACATTGCTGCTTTTAAGCAGTTTGATGAACAGAATTATACTATGTAACAACTATGGAGCAAATGGTTATAAACTAATTTTTGGAATGAAAAAACAAAACAAAATAGGGTCCAATGATTGTATGGTGGTGATGATTATGTGGTGATATACAGTAGGCCTAGAAGTGGTATTACTGGGTTAAAGGGTTTAAACTGGGTCAGTTTAATAACTCTGGGCATAATTCCAGATTGCTCTCCAAAATGGTTGTATCAATTCACAATTCCACCAACAATGAATTAGTGTCCCAATTTTTCCACATCTCCTCCAATATTTATTACTTTCTCCTTCAATTGTTTTTGCCAGTCCAATAGGTATAAAATGATATCTCAAGGTTGTTTTAATTTGCATTTCTCTAATCAATAATGATTTAGGGTATTTTTTCATATGATCATAAATTGTTTTAATTTGGACACTACTTTTTAGAAAGAATGCTGACAAGTTGGAGCACATCTGGTAGAGGGTGTTGAGGATGGTGATAGTACTGGAAACTGTGCTATAGGGAGATTCAATGGAGGAACTGGGGATGTTTTGCCTGGAAAAAATAAGTCATGCAAGTGACTGTCTCTAGGGGTCAGAAAAAAAGAGTTTGGGGTTCAGAGAGATAGTTTTGAGCTTGACATAAATAAAAGCTCTCTAACAATTATCACCATCTAAAAATGAAATAAAATACAACTATCTCACATGAAGGACTGACTCATGATAGTAATTAGATAAATGCCCAGGTGGGGAAAGGACCATTCCTTTAGGAAAGGGACAAGAGCTTATTGGAGCTAGGCAAGTGCAAACTAAAGACCAGATTCGACCAAGCGGGATTTATACCAGGAATGCAGGGATGGTTTAACATAAGGAAAAATAGCATAATAGATTATATCAATAATTAAAGTTTTAAAAATTATATGATTGTATCAGTAGATGCAAAAAAAGCTATTGATAAAGTATAACATCCATTTATATTAAAAACACATAAGGATAGGTAATAATGCATTTTCCCTTAAATTGATTTTAAAAAAAGAATTTATTTAAAACCATCAGCAAGCACTATTTGTAATGGGGATAATTATCTTTTTAAAATTTATACTATGCTATGGAAGTACTTCTTTTACTCCACAAATTAAAAATAAAATACATTTTTAAAAAGCCAAACTGGGTTGCAATCAGAGTTATTGTTGTTGTTCAAAAGGGGCTGAAATCAGTGAGAGAAGATTCATTTCAATATCAAGAGGCAAGTTTCAGGGAATTCCAGGGCGTTGATTCTCTGGAAGTCTTCAAGTAGAGCTCATCAGAAACATAGAGGAGATCTCAATTTGGGAAGAATAGATGACTTTTGATATTATTTGATATTGTAATATTTTTGTGAGTACAAACAAGTGTATATCAAAGAAGATTTTGGAAATTGTGATCAATTCCTCTGTGAAATAATTTATGCTCTATTTACAACTCATTTAAGCAAAAATCATGGTGTTAAATGGAAAGCTAAGGACTAAGGGCTGTATCAAATACTAATAGCAATGACTTTGAATGGCATATAAAATAAATTGTATACATTCCACCCAAAGGTCAAGAACTGATTATCATAAACTGGTAATTTCACAAGTATCTTTGAGTTTTCAATCATGTATTTTGTAGCCCAGTCAACACCTTTATATACTGACAGCTTCAGGTCCAACATGATTGAATGTAGAGATGGGCATCATATCATCAACATGTGATAATATGATTTGTGACAGAATGGTGTTCTGGGAGGCAGGAAGACTGAGTCAAATCTTTTTCTACCATGAACTTGTTACATGGTCTTGTATGACACTTTCATGGTTTTCTCAAAGTTTCACTCCCCCAGGATCTTTCCCTCTGGTTTGCTAGAGTGTCTGAAACTGCCCCAAGCTACTTATCTCTCCACAGTCCCCCCAACTTTGAAATTTTTTGGTCTTTAGGAGTCTTCATTCAAAAGCCTTTAAACATAAGTGCTAACAGCTTAGCAAGGAAATGATGATCACTGTGTAATCTTGACAGCTGAGAGCAAGTATCTTAGGAATTGTATGCAAGTTTTGAGGGAAAGAGGGTTATGGTGGTGGTGGTGGAGACAGTACATGCATGTGTGTGTGTGTGTGTGTGTTAGAGGCAGTAAAGTAAAACATGACATCAAGGTGTCATATTTCACTTGGATTAATTAGCAAAGTAAAACATGACATCAAGGTGTTATATTTCACTTGGATTAACCAGTTACTGGAACTTTAAAATTGTCCTTGTTGCATCTATTTAGTGCCCTATCTCATTATACATATGTATATGAATGCACATGATAACAGCTAGCATTTTTGTAGTGCTGCAAAAAAAAATAATTTTATGGTGCTGTAATTATAGAGAGAGGCAATATTCATTGCCTTGTTTTATCCTCCCCAATAACCCACTAAGGCAGGTCCTTCTACATGCTAACCTATGATTTTATTTGCTATGGAGATTTCCTCATGAGTACCCTCTCAATACGAAACCAGATTATCAGCACCTATTCTGTAACTTATAGTCTTAAAAATATTTCCTAGGGACACAGAGGTTAAGTGTCCATGGTCACACAGTATGTCTCAGAGATAGGACTTAAACCCAGTTCTCCTTGACTCTGAGGCAATTTCTGTATCCATTATATCAAGCAGTCTTTTCCTCTGTAGTATGTACTGCGAGTAATATTATTTCCATTTTATGAAAGAGAAAACAGGGTCAGCGAAGTTAAGTGGCTTGCCTATGATCACACAACTGCTGAATCAAACAAGACTTTCCCCCTCCCCATCTCCCTTGCCTAAAAAAATTCTGAACTTAACACACATCCACTAGAATGAGTATTTCCATATGCACAGTAGGGCAGAAATAGAAAGTTATGCATGAAACAGAATTTCTCTTACATACAACTTGCTTTTCTTTTTAAGTATATAATTTGTTACTTCCAGAACTGTTCTGTTTGGGATTCCTTCTGCTTTCTTCTGTGCATCTCAAAAGCATGTTTCAATAGTGCTCTTTCATGTCTATACTCTTTCTTTCTTTTTGGTAACCATATCCCTAGCTGTCTTCTTCTTGCCACCCTCCAGTCCTTACCACCTCAGAAAAAAAGAACAAAATCTTGGTAACAAATAGAGTTAAGAAAAACAAATCCTGGTATTAGTTGTGTCTCAGAACATGTCTCATTCTTCAACTGAAATTCATCAACTTTCTGTTAGGAGATGGGTATCATGCTTCATCATTACTGCTCTAGAGTTATGGTTGGTCATTGAATTGATCAGAGTTATTAAATCTTTAAAAGATGTTTTTCTTCATGATGTTGGTACTACAGAAATTGTGCCTCTTTGACATTTGAACTCTTTCTTTCTGTCTTACAGTATTAAAAAAAAATTTTTTTTGGAGGGCAATTGGGGTTAAGTGACTTGCCCAAGGTCACACAGCTAGTTTTTGGGTAGAGTGTCTGAGGCTGGATTTGAACTCAGGTCCTTCTGACTCCAAGGCCAGTGCTCTATTGACTGTGCCACCTAGCCGCCCCCTTACAGTATTTTTTTAATCTGGAAGATCTGTATATTAGTTATGATATTCAAGAGTGTTTTTGTTCTAAGGTTACTTTCAGGAGTCAGCTGGTGAATTTTTTGCTCTTTTAATTTGTTCTCTGAAAAAAAAATTGTTCTCTGATTTTAATGGATTTGGAATACTGTCTTTTGTAATTTCCTAAAACAGGTTTCCAGGTTCTTCATTTGGTCATGGTTTTCAGTAAATTAAATCTTTCTTAAATTATGCTTCTCAAGCTCTTTTCCAATTAAATTACTTTTGATTATAGAAACTTTACATGTCCTTTTAATTTTCAAGCATTTGATTGTTTTAATGCTTCTTATCTCATGGAGTCATTGAGTTCAGTTTATTCCATTCTATTTTTAAGGGAACCCACCAAATGGATAAAAATTTTCAATTTCTCTTCTAAGCTATCTATTTTTCTAGTTCCTCTCTGTGAACAGATCTGGTTTCACTTTTTATAATGTACTGCTTCATTTTTTCCAGTTATTGTTAGAGTTTTTGTGATTAAGTCATTCTTTTCTCTAAAGCTTCACTTTTACTTGATATAGAATTATTTTCTTCTTTAGGATTCACTTTTTGGGCTTCTCTTAATTCAAGGTATTCCTTCATCATTTAAGGTTTTCTTCTTTTTACTTATCTCTCCAGTCTCATATCTTACAGTGGAACTTCATGCCAGGGCTATCCTCTGTACCTTGAAAGACTTGGATAGGATGGGCAGGCTCTGTCTGGCCATGTTCCTCTGTAGTCTAGATGCTGCTACCAATATAGTTCTGGATGAGGGGGTGTGGGAGGAGACCTCATCTTCTGCCACAATTCCTGGTTTCTGATGGTCAAATGCAGGTGCAATCCTTTACCACTTTCTTTCTCTTTCTCTTTCTTCTTACATGATCCCCAATCCAGAGTTGTCTCCATCCCATTGATTAGATTGGTTGACTCTGATGGGCCCTAATCAGATATTAATGATTGTCCTAGTGCCTAGCTTTGTGCAAAATTCACCGTGTTCATTTGATTTTTGAGTTGGCCCTGTCTTATCTGTCATCATCTGTTGTGGCTCTGAGTGTTCTGCGGCATGCACTCATCTGTCCTAGCTCCTTGTGTTGAGGACCTGTTGAGGACTGATTCTATCCCATAGTGCTTCTTTCACAAACGAGAAACAATATCCTGTTTCCAGGCCCCATTTTTAGGAGCTCTTATCAGCTTCATAACCTCTACTGTATCTCTGCTCAGTGTTCCCTCCTGCTCTTTTGATTTATTTACCAAAGTTCACTTTGCCTTCCACCTTTTCTGAAGGGTCTCTCTCAGAAAGCCTGAAGGCTTTTGGACATACTCCTATGTAATTGTGAAATGGATGAAGGAGCTTACTGGTATTTTTCTTTGGCCTTCTTTATTATTAGTTTATCTTACATGCTTTCATTTATCTTTCAAGGTGTTTGTAAGAGAGCTGGGTGGGCTCATCTAAGATCTTTTAGGTTTCAGTGGATAGCCTTCATCCATTTGATCTTTCCTCTTAAGATGATCAAGTCAATTCTTTTGAGTAGCTATAAATCTCTCATAGGAGGTTCACTAATGTTCTGGGATTTGATGCAAACAAGACATTGTCATTCACATACAAGAGCATCTGATGGACCTCCATACATACAGAAACCCTTTTCACCTTAGACCCTACATGGATTTCATTCAGTACCATAGCAATCAATTTTGCCAAGCATATACCTCCCTATTTTATGCCTCATTTATGATCAGACGGATTTTGAACAAGGTTATCTCCGTTATCCTCAATGAAATTGGGGAGTGGGGTGGGGGGTGGAATCAAGATGGTGGAGACAAGACTAGCCTGAGCTCTTCTAAATTCCCTCCAAACAACTTTAAATAATGTCTCAAAACACATTCTGGTGTGGCAGAACACACAAAAGGAGGTGGTGAAACAATTTTCCAGCCGAAGACAATTTAGAAGGTTGGCAGGGAAGGTCTATCACACTAAGGTGAGAGTGAAGCACATTCCTGTACAAGCTGTACCGGCCCATACCTTGCCCCAGCAAACCAGCAGCAGGCCTTGGGAGGGGCAAGTGAATTGGTGGTAGCAGCAGCTGCTTCTGGAACGCTCATACCACAGATGACAACTGATCAGAAGGATATTATAGGGGTCCCCTTGCTGGCCCTGGGTGCAGGACTCTATTGCATTACCCATATTCAATCTGGGTCGCAGTTCCAGGGTGAGGAGGAACACTAGTCCACCAGAGCTTACAGCTACAGGAGAGTTGGGCCTGGTCATAGTTCCAGGGCAGAGAAAAGTGCTTGTGGTCACTCACAGACCCAAGCACATGTCAAGAAAGTAGTTAACACACCACTCCATAGATCAAACTACCTTGGAAGAACTGAAAGCTTACAAACCCTCAGAACTAGCTCTGAAAATCCAAGAACAAAAAAACATGAAGCTGAGGACTGTGTCCTTCTCGTTGAACTCATCACAGGAGCAGAGTTCAATCTTTTTTTTTTTTTGCCAAGATTTGTTTTATGTCATGAGATCAGTATATATAACCTGACTCTCCTTCCCTCAGCCTTTTAAATTAAATCTACAAAGCAGCAGATTGTCAACGTGCAAAAATAAATATATATCCATATAACTCAATTCAAAAACATCCTATAAGCCAATAACAGTTACTCAGAAACAATGGGATTATAGGGGTTTTCCTCCCCTTTTTGGGATTTTGTTCTTGATTCTAATCTATAAAGAGCTTACTTGCAGCATAAATTGTATTCAAGCATCAGCCATGGTCAGCCTTCAGGCTGCCCCTTCACCCACAGGATCCAACCTATGACAACATAACTCACAACACCAACTGGAGCAGAGTGACCTTTGTGTGTGCTGCAGAAACTAATGAGCTCTGACCCAATTACTCCAAACCTAATCTTCATTTAGGACAACATCTACTTTAAAAAGCAGCTTAAAACAGCTTGTTTAATATAACAGCAGTTCAAAAGTGTTGTTAGATCTGCATGATTCAAATGTCCAATTCACACTCGGACTCTATTTCTCTGATGCTTGTGCTGGCTGATCCAAAAATGGATCAATGATAATCACATGTTGAAAAAATAAGAGTTCCTGTCTGAACTCACTCTGATCCTACGTCTGTCTGGCTGTGGGAACATGTCTACAGTGTACTCTAATTTCTGAAAAACAAAATGCACAATACAGGAAAAATATGTTAAAGAAAATCTCTGTATAAAAATGATGGCTGCTAGGTTTGAAGACATTCGCCTCTGCTCATTTCATACAAGGTGTCCCAACGTCATCTAAGAATTCAATCTTAATATTAACTAAAAGTTAAGAAATAGGCCATAAAAATGAGCAAACAACAACAACAAAGATCCTGACCATAGAAAGTTACTATAACAGGAAAGATAAAAATACAAACTCAGAAGAAGACAAATATTTTGTAGAGCAAAGGAACTGGGGTTATGATCAGTGGTACCTTACCTAGCAAAGTTAAGTATAATTCTGAAATTTTTAAAAATGGGCTTTTTTTTTTTAATTTGAAAGAGAAGTTTATTATCAGTACGGTTGAAAATGACAATGCACAAAAGCACAAGAGGCTCTTGTCCCGGAGGTTCTCACTTCCCTCCTGCTCAGAATGCCAGGGAGAAAACAGCTGAAGAAAACATGCAATCACAAACAGCGATCAACTCTAAAGACAAGAGGTTTGGTCCAAAAGAACCCAACATAATTCATCCAATGACTGTGAACAGCTTCCCTGAGTAAGACTAACATATTGCAATCGTAGTGTTTCGTTGGGCTTCCCTTCAGTGAACCAGGCGGGCCTGCTTGAGGGAGATGAGGACCGAGCGCATGCGGGACACATCCTTGGCCCGCTTGCTGGACTTGGGGTTAAAGTCACACTGCCGAGCTACGCGTTCCCACTCTGCCAGAATTCTCTTCAACGTCATTTACAAAAGCTTCTTCAGCTGCCCTGTTGTTGACTTTTGTTTTTTTTGTAGCTGCTCCTCTTGCCTTGCATACCACTCTTCCAACTCTTTTACTGCCTTTTCTTGCCATTCTGCTTCCTGCTTCTGAGAATTAGCATCAAGGACTTCCAGACACTTCATTTGTTCTTCTCTCCATTTAAGGATACTCTCTGGTTCTGACTGCAATAGATTCACTTGTGAAATAGCTGCATAACTATCAGTTGGACCATTACTCTCCTGGTAGTATTCTCCATCAATAGCATCCGGGCCTCCCGGGGGCTCTCCTTGTAGGGAGGCGGGCACACTGCCACTGTCAAGGATGCTGAAGCCCTCGTCTTTCTCGATGCCCGCGATCTCGCTCTACTGCTGGGCTAGGAAGGCCGCGGCCTGATCTTCCTCGCTGCTGCCGCTCCTCGCTACCCCGTTACCCACTGCGGAATTCCCCGGGGCTGGGCCGGGAGTGGTGGCCTTACCAAACGGATCTACCTCAGCCATGGCGCACAGGGCGGGAGCGGGCGGCCAGGGAGCAGGACCGGAGGAGGGAAGGCAGTCAGGGACGGAGGTCAGCGGCCACTGGTAGTGGTGGTGGTAGTGGGGGGGAGAACAAAAATGGACATTTAATAAACTGAAAGACTTTCAGGTATTTGTGAAGCATATAAGGGAAAATTTGACATATAACATCCAGGAAAGTATAAGGTAAACATTAAGGGTCAATTATAAGAGAATCAATAAGGTCAAATTGTTTACTTCATATATGTGAAAATACTGTCAGTTCTTTTATTACTGTCATTTTCATTTGGGTAGTTTGAAAGAAAGGCTTGGGCTAAGCTGAATATGGAGGGGTGATTATAAAAAAAACTGTGTAGGGAGAAATAAAAAGGAGCAATTTTCTCTTACAAAAGGGGCATAAAAGGAAAAATTGAAACAGAAGAAAGCAGAGGGGAGGGCACATAGTGCTGAAACCTTACTTGCATCAGGAATGGGTTAAAGAGGGAACAACATTTATATCTAGAAGAGTATAAAAGTCTTACAAATTCAGAAGGAAATAGGAGGGCAAGGGGAAAGGAAAGGAAGAGAGGATTAAGGAGGGACTCTTGTAGGGGTGAGTAGGTTAAGAAATAGGAGAGCAAGGTAGTGAGTAGAAGTAAAGCAGAGGAATGAGGAGGGATAGGAATAGGATGAGAAGTATAATGAAGAAAAGTAGCAAGGAGGAAAATATACAACAAGTAATTATAGCTTAAAAAGCGAATGGGATGAATTTTCTCATAAAATGGAAACTGATAGCAGATTATTTTTAATTAAAATTTTCTTCTATAAATAAAACCTATGAAGCCAAGAATAGAAAGAATGCAGAAAATTGGGGGAAAATTTCCATAGACAATCTCTCAGATAAGATGGGAATCAGGTTAAAATATTGCTGTGGTATAGGAAATGATAAGCTGGTTGATATAAAAAAACATGGAAAGACTTGGATTTATGAAAGAAAATATACCTGCCTTCAGCCAGAGATGACAAGTGGATATAATCATAATATAGTCTTCCACATGTGAGCATATGTATGTATATATTTATAGATAGCTATGTATATGCATATGTGTGTATGTCCTTGTTTAAATGTAGCCTTCTGGGGGATGGGGAGAGGAAAATAAAATAAAAAGTGAACAGCAGAGAACAAAAGAAAACCTATAAGGAAGCAAAGAAAAACTGGACAGCTTTGAAAATAATGTGGAGTATTTATTGTGTAGATTTTCTTGAAATGGAAATGTATTGTTTTTGTATTGAATCCTCTTTACTGTTCTGTTGTGTACATAGCAATTTTTTTCTTTTTTTATTTTGTATTTAAGTTTAAAATTAAAACTTACCCCCAAAAGTAGAATTGGCCAAATGGAAAAAGAAATACAAATACTCATTGAAGAAAATCATTCTTTAAAAATTAGAATCAGATAACTGGAAACTAATAATTCCATTAGAAATCAAGAAATAATAAAACAAAATCAAAAGAATAAAAAAAGACTATGTGAAAAATAGCTCATTGGAAAACAACTGTCCTAGAAAATAGATCGAAGAGAGAGAATTTAAGAATGATTGGACTACTTGAAAGCCATGATCAAAAAAAAGAGCATAGGCATAATTTTTCAAGAAATTATCAAGGAAAACTGCCCTGATATTCTACAACCAGAGGGCAAAATAGAAATGGAAAGAATACACCAATCACCTCCTGAAAGAGTTCCCAAAATGAAACTCCCAGGAATATTATAAACAAAATCCAGAACTCCCAGGCCAGAAAAAATATTGCAAGCAGCCAGGCAGAAACAATTTAAGTATCATGGAATCACATCAGAATAACACAAGATTTAGCAACTTCTACATTAAAGAAACAGAGGACTTAGAATATGATATTCTGGAAGGCAAAGGAGCTAGGATTACAACTAAGAATCACCTACCTAGCAAAACTGAGCATAGTCCTTTAAACGAAAATGAAACGAAACAGATGACTTTCAAGCATTCTTGATGACCAGAGTGGAATAGAAAATTTGATTTTCAAATAACAAGATTTAAGAAAAGCATAAAAAGTCAGGGTGGCTAGGTGGCACAGTGAATAGAGCAGAGCCTTGGAGTCAGGAGGACTTGAGTTCAAATTTGACCTCAGATACTTCACACACACACACACACAAACACACACATACACACACACACAAACCTAGCTGTGTGACCTTGGGCAAGTCACTTAGACCCAGTTGCCATCCAAAAAGCCAAAAGAAAAGAAAAGCATAAAAAGGCAAATAGAAAAGAGAAACAATGAAGAATTCAATACTTACATTCCTACATGGGAAAGTGATACTTGTAACTCCTAAGAACTATTTTTTTTATTATTAGAGCATTTAGAAGGAGTATACATAGTGTTCAAAGGATTTTTACTGAGACAGTCTCTAATCTGAGAGTGCTCAGAGTCATACAAAGCAGGCCAGGAGACTGGAATGCCAGTAATCAAGTAATTTAATTAATCATTTTCAGAGTGAGGAATGTTCTCTTAGCTCAAGTAAAAGCACTGGTTATATACTTGAATCACAAGTGGGGAAGGTGGATTATAAACAATCATTTAGTGGTTCCCCATCAGAAACCCACAAATCCCACAATACAACAATTCTGGAGTCAAGTCTTTGGGGGTCATGACCACCTCCCCTAGAGTACAGAACCAAAGTTGTGATGGGAATAGCTTGTACAATCTCTAATTTGCTTCACTTAAGGTCCAGTGATTGTGAGCATTGTCAGAGTTTTGATTAATCAGTTTAAGCTGCATTGTGAGCTCTGACTCCTGAGTCAGAGGGGCAGCTCTTGAGAAAACTAAATTATTAGTATATTCATTACACATGATATCAATTAATAAGAAAATAATAAATTCCCTTTTCCCTTCTCAATATACAGAGGTCACAGGCATGAGTTGAATATGATGGGATAGTCTCTAAAAAAATAAAATAAAAGGATGAGGAAAAGGAATGTAGTGGGAAAAAGGGTAGAAAGCAGCAAATTTTTTCACATAAAAGAGGCACAAAAGAGCTTTTACAGTGAAGGGGGAAGTGGGAAAAGTAGTCAGGAGTCCTTGAACCTTGCTCTCATCAGAATTGGCTCAAAGAGGGAATAACTTGTACACTCGAGTATAGAAATCTATATTATGCTACAGGAAAGCAGGATTAGAAAATGCAAATTAAAACAGCTCTAAGGTACCACCTCTCACCTATTAGATTGGTTAATATGACCAAAAGGGAAACTGACAAATGTTGGAGGGAATATGGGGAAATTGAGACAATAATACACTATTGGTGCATTTGTGAATTGATTCAACCACTTGGTACAGCAATTTGAAACTATGCCCAAAGCTGTTAGGACAAAAGAGAGAGATTTGAGAATCATCGCACAGATGAATGCCATAAAACCAGGCATCTCCCTTGATTCAGCAAACCACTACTAGGTCTGTATCCTAAAGAGATAAAAGACAAAAAGGAAAAAGGACCTATATGTACAAAAATATTTATAGTATGTCCTTTACTGTTCACAAAGAAGTGGAAATTAATGGGATATCCACCAATTAGGGAGTGACTGTCTAAGTTATGGTATATGATTGTGATGGAATAATACTATTATGCTATTGTAAGAAATGATGAGCGGGATGCTCTCAGAAAAACCTGGAAAGACTTATGAGAACTGATGCCAAAGAAAGTCAGCAGAATCAGGAGAATATTGTACATAGTAACAGCAATATTGTAAAATGATCGGCTATGAATGACTTAGTTATTCTCAGCAATACAATGATCCAAGACAGTTCTGAAGGACTTATGATGAAAAATGCTCTCCACCTCCAGAGAAAGAATCTGAAATGAATCTGAAATCTGAAAGAGTCTGAATGCTGGTCAAAGTATATTAAAACAAAACAAAACAAAATAAAAAACTCCAAGCCCTCTTTATTTTTCTTGTTTTTTTGGGGGGGGGTCCTATGTTTTGCAACATGACTAATGTAGAAATATGTTTTGATGACTGCACATGTATAGCATATATCAAAATGCTTGTCTTTTCAATGAAGGGGGAGGAGAGGAAAGGAGGGAGGGAACTTGGAATTCAACATAAAAAAATGTTTAAAATTTTTTACATGCAATTGGAGGAAATTTAATTTAATTTAAAAATAATAATAAAATAAAATATAATAAAAATTAAAATAAAATTTGAACTGTTCAGGTGTCAGTCAATAAACATTTACTAACCAGAAGGCACTATGCTAAGGACTGGGGGATACAAAAAGAGGCAAAAGATATTCCCTGTCTTCAAGGAACTCACAATCTAATGGGGACAACAACCAAACAAGTAAGTACAAACTATCTACAAGACAAATAGGAAATAATTTAGAGAGGGAAGGCAGTAGGATGAAGAGATTGAAAAAGATTTCCTGTTGAAGATGAGATTTTAGTTAAAACTTAAAATAAACCTGGGAAGGCAGTAGGTGAAGATGGTAAATTAGAGCATACCAGGCATGGGGGACAGCTAGAGAAAGGGGCTAAAGCTGAGAGACGGAGTGTCTTGTTCATGGAACAGTAAGGAAGCCAGTGTTACTGGATCAAAGAGTAAATAGAAAGAATAAGGTGTAAGAAGACTGGAAAAGTAGGAGGGGGCTGAGTTATGAAGGGATTTGGACACCAAAAAGAGGATATTCTATTTCCTCCTGAGGGTAATTAGAAGCCACTAGAGTTTATTAAGTAGAGGAGGTGACCTAGTCAGATCTGTGCATTAGTAAAAATCACTTTGGTGACTGAATGGATGAATGGATTGGAGTGGAGAGAGACTTAAGGCAGGCAGACTCATCAGCAGATTATTGCAAATATTCCAGGAATGAAGTGATAAAGGTCCCCACCAGAGAAGAGGTAGTGTTAGACAAGAGAAGGGGGCATAATTAAGGGATGCTACAAAGGTAAAATTGACAGGCCATGGCAATATATGGTCTATGAGGGGATGAGAGATAGTGAGGAGTCAAGGATGACACTTAGACTGTGAGCCTGGGGAACTGCAAAGATGATGTTGACCTTAACGGTAACAGTGAAGGTAAGAGTGGGTAGAGTTGTGGGATGGAAGACCTGTGGCCTCAAGGTCACATGTGGCCCTCTAGGTCCTCAAGTGTGACCCTTTGACCAAATCCAAACTTCAGAACAAATCCCCTTAATAAAAGGATTTGTTCTGTAAAACTTGGTCTCAGTCAAAAGACTGTATCTGAGGACCTAAAAAGTCGCATCTGGCTTTGAGGTCCCAGATTTTCCATTTCTGATGGGCAAAAAGATAATGAGTTTAGTTTTAGAAAGTTGAGATTAAAATGTTTATAGACATTCAATTTGAGATGTCTGAAAGTCAATTAGAGATGTGATACTGGAGATAACAGAAAGCTGTTAGGACAAAAGAGATAGATTTGAAAATCATCGGCACAGTTGGATGCTGATAAAGTGTGTTTGGCAGATACTGTGTTCAAAGAGAGACTTTAAGGTAACATTTGCTCTACCAAATAAAATTCCTTTTCTTAACTAACAAACAATGGGCACGATGAAAACTTATCTTCTCTATATCTTTCAGTCAGGGCAACATTTGGGTGTGTATGTGTGTGTGTGAATACGTACACACATAGTATATATCTTTATATTTGTATATATATATATATATATGTAAATATTAGCATTACTTGTGATGACAAGGAACTGGAAACAACCTAACTATCCAACAGTTTGTAAATAAATGGAAAAAATATGACAAATCATTTAAAAAAATATTGTGAACTTTATTGCTTCATAAAGCAGCCAGGAGTTCAGGGGTGGGGCATGACAGAACAAATTTGCAGAAAGCTTGATATGAGACCCAATTAAGTCAGATCAGCCTAAGAACATATAAAGTTGAAACTGGAAAGATAGTAAGCAGACCAAAAAAATGCAAAGAATTTTCAACATTTCTCCAACAAACTGTTTTACCCATCTGTGTTAGTGGAGTCACCATATTTGGACTTAACATCACAGTTCCTAATATGCTTTCTACATGAGGAGGCAAAAATTGCACTAAACAAAACAAAGATGGGAAGTATAACAGAGACAGACCAAGAATACACAAAGGAGGTCTGTGCTAGAGACAATACAATTTTGAGTGAACTGGAGAATTGATTCTCAATATACTTGAAAAAATGAAAGATAATAAATTATTGGCAACCTCCCAAAACATAATGTTATTCCTCCTGTAAGAAGCAATCAAAGATAGCCTTGCCCCTGACTGAATGCCTATTTTTCCATCTCTCTGTACACTTTCTGAGATTGATTTATACACATTTCTCAAGGGTATCTTTGGTGAAAATATTTCATATTATTGAAAATATGAAAATATTTCATATTTGTCACACAATTTTCTGGAAGGTTCAAAGAATACAAGATCACATTGTGCTTATTATTTGTTGACTAATAATGTTTTATTTGATAGAACAAACTGCATCCTTGAAGGTTCTCCTCCAAAAAGATATCTCCCATAGACAGTAAGATTGTATAAGATTCCTTGATAGATATTATAAGAGGTATTATTCAATAGTCCTTTGTTAATTAATATCAAGCAAGGCATAAAACAAGATGAAGTATACTGTCCACAATTGTTCCGTAATGACATGGAGTATGTCCAGTAAACAATCCAAATAAAAGACTATTCTATAGACTATGAGATCTTCCAATGAATTTTACAAAATGTAAAGGAGTTCAGAGTCAATGCACACACAGGAAAAACAGATGGTGAAGAATGCCTGCTTTTCAGACTGTGACATGTGGTCTGACAGACTATCTGATAGGTCCAGTCAAACAGTACAGGCATACCTCATTTTGTTGTGCTTCACTTTATTTCACTTCACAGATACTGCATTTTTTACAAATTGAAAGTTTGTGACAACCCTCCGTCATGTAAACCTATTGGTACCATTTTTCCAAAAGCATGTGCTCACATATTTTGATAATTCTCATAATATTTCAAACTTTTCATTATTATTATATGTGTTATGGTGATCTGTGATTAGTGATCTTTGATGTTAGTATTATTGTTTTGGGGTGCTACTAACCTTTCCTGTATAAGATGTCAAACTTATTTGGTAAATGTTGTGTGTGCTCTAATCACTCCATCACCCAGCTCTTCTCCTATCTCTCTCCCATTCCTTGGGCCTTCTTATTCTCTCAGACACAATAATATTGAAGAATGTTACATAAACTTAGTTGATAATACAGATCAGGGTTTGAGAGGATTGACTCCAGTTTTGAAAGAAATTGTCCTGTGAGTAAAATGCACACCTCCTAGACTTTAGTATTGTGTAAACATAACTTTCATATGCAATGGGAAACAAAAAGATTTGTGATATTGTGATATTTCCTTTATTGCAGTAGTCTGTAATATCTTCACAGTATGCCTGCAAAAGCATCTTGAATAGTCATTGCAGATGGAAGATGAGCTAGGCTCCAAACTGAATAGCAGGAAGAGAGTAGGTTTGATTGCACTTGTACAGAACTCTCCTACAGATGGTTATAAGGACATATATTTAGAGCTGGAAGATGTCTTCTTAAGCACATGTTATCCCTTGTAATAGAAGGATGGCGTCAGAAGTTTTTGTGGATATTTGGTAATGCCTCCCCAGACACACTGCTGGGCTTTTATACTTTTCCCCCTGTAGTTTTCTTTACGTTTTTACATTTCTTTACATTCAGTTGTCACCTTTTAGCCACTGTGATTATAAAGACCTTCTCACTCTCTATTGTCTCTTGGAACACAGGAAGAACTAAAGGTAACTACGTGAAATCAGGTATCTTATACACAATTCTAATGACTTCAAGTCTGCCATGATTTCACTGATCTCTTAAAGAATTAAATATTAAAGTTTCAGAAAAACAACTTTCTTTACTGCTCTGAAGATTTCCCCCATCCCTTACTTCTTTTACTGATATTTGAGTTTCAGGTGGAAGGCTGATTATTGCTTATGTGGATATGTTCATGCACGTTTGTGTATATGTAGAAGACGCAGTCTGGTTAGAGACACATACTTATGAAGTCATTTTAAAGGGTAAAAAGTTGTAAATATACATGAGTGAACCAATGCCTGGTTCATTTTCACTGTTCGTAGACTTTGTGTACCTATAATGTCTTTATTGCCCCCAATAAATAATTAAATTATTGATTAATTTATAATTAATTATATAATAAATAAATAAATAATACATATTATTATTTAATGCCCCCACCTATTGCTGGGGACAATTAGGTGGACAGAACACTGCTTGGAATGAGGAAGATTTATCTTCCGGAGTTCAAATCTGACCTCAGACACTAACTGGGTGACCCTAGGCAAGTCACTTAACCCTGTTTGCCTCAGTTTTTTCATCTGTAAAATGAGCTAGAGAAGGAAATGGCAAACTGGTATCTTTACCAAGAAAACCCCAAATGGGGTCACAGAGAGTTGGACACAATTAAGCAACAATCCTTATTGCTCTGCTTGTTACTCTTAATAGATGATGTATTCATATCTTATGTGATATAAAGTTTCAACTTCTTTGAATTTCTGAAGATTAAAAGATTGTCAGAGAGGCAGCATGGCCTCATAGCACACTGGAATTGTAAAGAACCAAATTCAGATACTTCCTCCAACAGTAGCTTCAGGATTATGAACAAGCCACATTATGTCTTTGAGCCTCCATTTTTTCTTGGGAAAAAAACGGGAATAATATAGCACCTGCCACACAGGGTTGTTAAAAGGATGAGATAATAGCTAATAATATTTAACATTTTAATATTTATTATGTTCCTAGCACTGTGCTAAGCCCTTTAGAATTATTATCTCCTTTGCTTTTCACAACAACCCTGAGAGGTAGGTGCTATGATTATCTCCATTTTACAGATAAGAGAATTGAGGCAAAAAGAGATTAAGAAACTTTCTCAGGGTCACATAGCTAGTAAGTATCTAAAGCTGGATTTTAACTCAGCTCTTCCTTACTACATGCAGGTGCTCTATCTACTACACCACCTAGCTGCCCCAAATGAGATAATGAATATAAAGCAAGCTACAAATTCTGAATTGCTACATAAATGTCAATTATTATTTGACTATCCCTCATATGTCTGTCTTTATAGATACATACCCTTAGATGGCTTTTTAACTTCAATTCTTAAAAAAACACTTAAAAAAACATTTAAAAAATATCACATTTCACAAAAAATCTCTTCACCTTCACCTCCCAGAGAGCCATTCCTTATAACAAAGAAGGTAAAAATAGTTCAGCAAAACAAATCATCATACACCAATCAAGCACATTTTATGCAGAATTTCACATCCATATATAGTTTCCCTACTTCTGCAAAGAGGCGAGAGAGTGTGTTCTTATATCTCTTATTGGGAAACAACCGTCCTGGAAAAATAGATCAAAGACAGAGAATTTAAGAATGATTGGACTACCTGAAATCCATGATCAAAAAAAGAGCATAGACAATTTTTCAAGAACTTATCAAGGAAAACTGCCCTGATATTCTACAACCAGAGGGCAAAATAGAAATGGAAAGAATACACCAATCATCTTCTGAAAGAGTTCCCAAAATGAAACTCCCAGGAATATTATAAACAAAATCCAGAACTCCCAGGTCAGAAAAAATATTGCAAACAGCCAGACAGAAACAATTTAAATATCATGGAATCACATCAGAATAACACAAGATTTAGTAACTTCTACATTAAAGGAATAGAGGGCTTAGAATATGATATTTTGGAAGGCAAAGGAGCTAGGATTACAACTAAGAATCACCTACCTAGCAAAACTGAGCATAATCCTTCAAATGAAAATGAAATGAAACAGATGACTTTCAAGCATTCTTGATGACCAGAGTGGAATAGAAAATTTGATTCTCAAATAACGAGATTTAAGAAAAGCATAAAAAGGCAAATAAAAAAGAAAAACAATGAGGGATTCAATAAGGTTAAACTACTCACATTCCTACATGGGAAAGTGATACTTGTAACTCCTAAGAACTATTTTTTTTAATTCTTAGAGCATTTAGATGGAGTATACATAGCGTTAAAAGGATTTTTACTGAGATAGACTCTAACTTGAGAGTGCTCAGAGTCTTACAAAGCAGGCCTATAGATGGGAATGCCAGTAATCAAGTAGTTTAATCAGTTTCAGAGTGAAGAGTTCTCTTAGCTCATTGATGAGGCAAGCAGTTTGATATAGGTTGTATATGTACAGTCATGCAAAACATATTTCCATATTAGTTATGTTGTGAAAGAAAACACAGACCAAAAAAAGAGCATCAAAAAAAGGTTAAAAATAATATGCTTCAAACTGCACTCAGACTCCACCAATTCTTTCTCTAGATGTGGACAGTATTTTTCATCATAAATCCTTCAAAACTGTTTTAGATCCTTGTATTGCTGAGAATGGCTAAGTCTTAACAGTTGATCATTGTACTGTACATTTCTGTTACTGTGTACAATGTTCTCTTGGTTCAGTCCATTTCACTTTGTATCAGTTCAGTTCATGTAAGTCTTCCTAGGTTTTTCTGAAAGCATTCTGCTCACCTTTCTTATAGCACAATAGTATTCCATCACAATCGTATGCCACAACTAGTTCAGCAATTTCCCAATTGATTAATATTTCCTCAGTTTCTTATTCTTTGCTACCATAAGAAGAGCTGCTATAAATATTTTTGTACATATATGGTTCCTCCTCCCTTTTAAAAAAATGTCTTTGGGATACAGACCTAGCAGTGGTATTGCTGGGTCAAAGGGTATGCACAGTTTTATAGCCCTTTGGGTATAGTTTCAAATTGTTCTCCAGAATGGTTAAATAAGTTCACAACTCCATCAACAATTCATTAGAGCTCCAATTTTCCTATATCCCTTCCAACATTTGTTATTTTCCTTTTTTGTCATATTAACGAAACTGATACTTATGAAGTGGTGCCTCAGAGTTGTTTTAATTTGCATTTCTCTAATCAATAGTGATTTAGAGCATTTTATCATATGATTATAGATAGCTTTTACTTCTTTACCTGAAAACTGCCTGTTCATATCCTTTGACTATTTATTATTTGTGGAATGACTCACATTCTTCCAAATTTGACTCAGTTCTATTTATATCTGAGAAATGAGACCTTTATCCAGGAAACTAGTCCTCCCTTAATTTTCTGTTTTCCTTTTAATCTTGCTTTGTTTGTGCAAAACCTTATAAATTTAACGTAGTAAAAATTATGTATTTTACATCCTGTAATGCTCTCTACCTCTTGTTTGATCATAAATTCTTCTTTTATGCATAGACCTGACAGGTAAACTAGTCTATGCTCCTCTACTTTGCTTATGATATCACCCTTTATGTCTAAACCACGTATGTATGTATTTTGACCTTATCTTGGCGTACAATGTGAGATGTTGGGCTATACCTAGTTTTTGCCAAACTGCTTTCTATTTTTCCCAGCAGTTTTTGTCAAATAGTAAGTTCTTGTCCCAGAAGATGGAATCTTTTTGTTTATCAAACTCTAGATTACTATGGTTATTACTTATTGTGACTTGTGTACCTAATTTATTCCAGTCATCTACCATTATATGTTTTAGCCAGTACTAAACTGTTTTCATAATTATCACTTTGTAATACAATTGGAGATCTGGTACAGCAAGGCCGCCTTCCTTTATATCAGTGGTTCTCAACCTTCCTAATGCTGCAACCCTTTAACACTCATATGTGAGCGTGTCTGCATGTGGGCAGACCCACATGTAGAGGGATAGAAGAGGGGTGTCTTGGTTCCTAAGACCATTGGAAATATGTATTTTCTGATGGTCTTAGGTGACCCCTGTGACCCCTGTTAAAGGGTCACTTGACCCCAAAGGTTGAGAACTGCTGCTTTACATGTTTTTCATTAATTACTTTGATATCCTTGACCATTTCTTCTTCCAAATGAATTCTTTCTGACTCTATAAAATAATTTTTTGGTAGTTTGATTGGCATGGCACTGAATAAGAACCATAATTATTTAGGTCAAATTGTCATTTTCATTATATTGACTTGGCCTACCCATGAGGACTTAATATTTTTCCAGTTGTTCAGATATAATATGACTTTATTTGTGTGAAAAGTGTTTTGTAATTGTATTCATATAGTCTTGAGTTTGTCAGCAGGTAGACTCCTGAATATTTTATATTGTCTACTATTATTTTGAGTGGAATTTTTTTCTATTTCTTGCTGCTGGACTTTGTTGTCAACATATAGAAATGCTGATGACTTATGTGGATTTATTTCATGCAATTGTTAAGCCTTGAATTCTGGTCTTCTCTTAATTCCAGTTCTAGTTTATTATCTTCTCAAACTTTTTGGGTCCCTGTGCCCATTGGCTTTCAGTAAAACTCTTTACCCCTTGTTCAATATAGATTTGCTATGCATATGCTTAGGAAAATTTTAAAAAATACACAGAGTAATGAAATAGAAATTAATTTCCATAAAACCTTTATTTGATATTTAGCATGATAAAGGTATTAAATGTTTATTTGATAAGCCAAATAAATTAATGAAAACTTTGTTTTTGTTTCTTGTAAGCCAAGAGCTCCCTTATTTTCAGTACAGTTTTTGAAAAAAATATCCCCATATCATATTCAGTCTCTGTTACTTTGTTTTTCCTTTAAATTTGATTAATAACAGGACTGAGAATCCTCATTCACAGGAACAAGTTATTATAAACAGAAGAAAAGCATCATGAGCATGGTTAGTTGGAACCGGATAGGTTTCTTCAAAGGTACACTCAAATTTTTCTAACTTCACTGATTAGCAATTAATTCAGTTTTTTATTATTGCAGAGATCAATATCAACGATCTCATCTTTCATTGGGTGGCCTTTGCTGATTCTTTTGTAGTTCAGTATGAAAAGGATTTAATAGCCAAACCCTAATCTTTTGGTTTTGGTCAATTTGGTCAGCTACCTCATTCAAATTGTTAAGATGCATTATAGGGCTCCCTCACTTTCTTCCTCTACCCTTGCCTTCTCATTGTCTCCAATCTACTTTTTCAAGGAAACTAAAATCATTACTTTTGGAATATTTCAATAGGGTAATATAGTTATTTATTAAATACTCCCTCAGTTTTTTGACAGGCTTCTCATACTTCAAGTTGGGAACCTTTGCCCCCATGCAAAACTGACTCTTGGAAATACTCATATTTCCAGGGAAGGAGATATGTCAGATATATCTCCCAACCCTCCAGCTTTTGTTGTTTTGCAGTGTCTGTCTCTTTGCAACTCTATTTAGTATTTTCTTTTTTTGTTTGTTTGCTTTGTTTTGTTTTTGTGAGGCAACCGGGGTTAAGTGATTCATTCAGGGTCACACAGCTGGTGTCAAGTGTCTGAGACAGGATGAAACCAGGTCCTCCTGACTTCAGGGCTGACATTCTATCCTCTGCATCACCTAGATTCCCCCTTTGGGATTCTCTTGACAAAGATACTGGAGTGGTTTGCCATTTCCTTTTCTAACTCATTTTACAGATGAGACAAACAGGATTACATGATTTGTCCAGGGTCACATAACTAGTAAATATTTGGGGCCAGATTTGAGCTCAGGAAGAATGCTATATCCATTATGCCACCTAGCTGTCTACCCTCCAGCTAGTTGATGTACTTATAGAATGGAAGGAACAGTTAAGAGAGGCAAAGAAATATTCATATACTAACACCATGTGAAAAAGTTTCTCCGATTGAATTAGAAGGAAAGTTTGGCATTAGCTAATCACAGATTGCCTATTCCCTTGGCAGCCTTTAAAAAGCTAAGTCTGGCATGCCTTTAGACATTCCAAGGAGTTGAGCAGTCCAAGGCATGGAGCAGCTTTACATTATGTGACATGTGCCTTCTACCAGAGGGCAGAAGGGAGGGAGGAGGAGAAGAGAGGATTTTCTCTCTTCTATCCCCCAACTGTCCCTTATCAGCAATTAAAGAAACTGCATCAAGCAGGAAGCAGAGATGTCTTCTTCTTTGAGAGTTCCAGTCACAACTGAAACAAAGTTGAGTTGTTCAAAAGATTTGAATCCAACAGTCTGATTCAGAAGTAGCTCTGAGAGGAAAGACCTGGGCAACAAAGAAGAGTGCCAACTAGGCTCCACGTGAGAATTAGCTCTTCCAGATTGGAACTGACCTTTAGGGCAATGCTGATCTAGTGAGCCCAGCTGAGCAATCCACCCAGTCAATACCCAGTGTCCAAGGAGGAACAGCATGAAGACACTATGCAAAGAGAGAGGAGGTTCCCATGTGAGGAATACTGCATTTTAGTCAATGCCTTTGCTTTGAGCTCATGGAGTCTACTAGATAATTATTAATTATAGGTTCTTAAGATATCATTTTAGGTTATCCAGAACCCTTAAGAGTAGACATACTTCTGTAACCTAACCTATCAATCTGTGAGCACAGAGAAGGGGAGGTTTCCTAGAGGGGTTACTACATTCACAGTATTACATACATTTTGTCTTTTCATTCTGACTGCTATAGGGAAAGTTTTTTTTGTTTGTTTTTGTTTTGTTTTTAGAGGAGAGGTAATATATCACTTAAAGTACTTTGATTTTAAAAATTTCATTGTGTTAGCAAATAATTCCCATCTATAACTAGCCTGTTTTCTATAAGATGAAGAATCTATAGGTTTTTATCAGCTCAGAAAAATAACATGTGTTTACATGTTATTCTCCCTATGGAACCTCTGATCAAAATATGCTCATAAAGTGGTATGTGTGCATGTATGTGTGTATGTGTGTGAGAGAGTGTGTGAGCATGTGTGTGTATGTGTGTGCATGCACCTAAAAGAAGTAAAAATATTTTGGGGGCAAAGGACTACATTTTGGGGATAAACCCTTTGGTTGAAAATAATTACTGTATGGTACATAGGAGACCAATCTGGGAAAACTTAACAGTTTAGTGCTTAAAGACATTAGTCCTTAGAATATGCCCTATTTTTATTTATTAATTCTGCTTACAAAGGGATACTCCAGCAGAGTTGCAGTGCATCTATTTTGCCAAGCTTATCTCTAAATTAGTCTTGTGGCAGAAGGGGAGATCTGATCAGATCAACTCTTTGTTTTAACAGGATTGAAAAATAAAGGTCAATGCTTGAAGATAAGGTTGAAACCCAGGATCTGGGGTTATTTTAATGATCACTAAGTCACTTACTCTATTATATTTGTCCATTTCAAAACATTATTGGGTTGTTATTTAGAAATAGTCAGCAAATTACCATTACCTTCCTCTTGAAAAGCAGTTTCTTACAAACCAAGTAGGTGATAATTTTAAATGTTATCACCTGTAAATGAGGAGATTGGACTATGGGTACTTTAAGGAGGTTTTAAAATTATATAATATATGGGGAGGGAGTATTTTCGAAAATAGAAATTTTTTTAAACATTTGGAAACTGACTAGTCATAACAGAATGATGTGGTTGGGGGTGCGGAATATACAATGCCTTAGAAAGACACTTTTAAACTAACCCAAAGCCACCCATCAATCTGTATGCCTGAGACTACTCTTTTCAAAGGTGGACAAATTGACCTTCAAGTGAAGGTGATTTTTTAAATAGAGAAAGTAAACAGTCTCCTTCAGATATAAAACTTCCAAATAACCCCTCCCCCCAAAAGTCTAAAATAGTTCAAGCATTCAGGCAACCAGAGAAGGATTCGAAGCAATACTTTACTCCTAACCTTACCCCACCTCCCCAAAGCTCCTATATCTGTAGTATGCAGGATGCGCATGCTCCACTATTCCTCCTTTAATTCCCCACTCAGGGTTTTTTTTTTCACTGTGGCCTTCTCTCGTCGCTTTCCCCTGCCCCTCCCCCTTCGTCCTTTTCAGGCGTGACATCTGGGAAGTGAGGAGGAAGGAGCCTGTAGGGTTAGCGCCCCAGAGCGCTACCGTGGCAGCTTTCTTTTCGCTAGGATGCACTGAGCTGCTAGCGGCTGCCCAGCAGATTGTGAATCAGAAGGGATTCTCAGCTTCTGTTTATTTTCCTGTTGTTGTTTTTATCCCTCCCAGTCGGAGGGAAATGGAAACACTGGCAGACACCTTCACCCAGACCTCCTGTCCTCAGTTCTGACACTTCAGTTTTTCCCTACTGGTCCCGAAGGCAATAACTTCCAGACTTCAGCAAAGGAGCAGAAAGATCTATTCCTTCCCTCGCCTGAAGAGACAGGTAAAAGCTGTAGCTTCCTGTATTCCAGCTTTCTCTGGCCTTTTATACAGAGGAGCTGTCTTGTTCTTATTATCCTCTCATACCTGTGTTTGTTTCTGTGCCAGCCACTCTCTTCCTCTTTTCCTGTCCTCTCCTTCCCCAGCCCCTCCTGTGGATATTTGGAAGGGCAAGAGAAACCTGGGCTGAAAACAGGTTGACATTTAAATCCTTTGCTTTTCAGCATTAGTGTCTCTGTAAGCTGGGGAAAAGATGAGAAAAAATCCTTTCATTTAGCCCAGGAAAGAGAATCTCTCCTCAACCCTTGTCATTAAAGATTTGACTAGGGCTATCTGAAGACTAAGTTGAATTAAATAATTGGGCAACCATTTTTTTTTCTATGAAATTAAGACTTGGAGGCTCGTTGAGTAGGGCAAGGGGGTGTTAACAACTCTTAACTGTTTCATAGGAGCTCAAGAGACAGAGATTCTGTTTCTTCTCCATGGTGAGCAATGACCTGGGGCATCATGAATTTAGAGGCTTCCCTTCCAATTCTCCATCTCTTCACCTGCATCAAAATCTACCTTGGTTCTAGATTTTTTTAAAAAGCAAAACTGCTCAAATATTTTATTATCATCTTTTCCTTTTCACTTTCTTCTCTTATCATAAGCAGAGTTCGACAGTATGGCTGTTGTCTGTTTTTCTCCAGCATAGAGAAGGCAATATAGTATAGCTCTTTCCTGAGCTCTACTGCTAGATCCATACAGGGATTTCAGTATTTACAATTCATTTTTCCAGCTTGGAGAGGTGGTTAATGAGAGGTGGTTAATAAGAAAGAGACAAAAGGAGGAAAGAGAAGGAAGGTCAAGGGGAAAGATAAGAAAATCTAAGGGAAGTTGGGAATCAGGATTACATTTAATTAGGTCCAGGTGAATGGATCTCATTTTATGTCTCACTAATCCCAATTAGACCACAAATTCATGTGCAAATAAGTATATATGCATTTGTGTCATTTACTTAGTGGCCAGCCAAAAATACTGAGAAGAGTCCGTCATTTTCAATTGTTGCTGAGGGTTTAATATCCATTTGGGTATCAGCTTCCATGCTGACCTCTAAGCTATATTTCTATTAAACCCCCTCCCCCCCCACTTCTCAGATAACATATGTAGATCCTTACATAGGGATCTCTGTAGCCACAGAAGCAGAACTGGATAAACTCAATAATAAGCAATTCTAAATAGTCAGCACTCCACAGAATAGATCTTTGCACACTACTCTGTTGAAAGG
This sequence comes from Pseudocheirus occidentalis, assembly GCA_028646575.1. NCBI lineage: Eukaryota > Metazoa > Chordata > Mammalia > Diprotodontia > Pseudocheiridae > Pseudocheirus > Pseudocheirus occidentalis. The sequence continues at coordinate 231,422,977 of CM053596.1, read as the reverse complement.
GATGGGGGGAGATTGTATGTTTAATGTTATTTATTCATGGGATTAAAATTTTGGTGGAATTAATTTTTGTCCAGTCATGTTTCTTCCTCAAGCAGGGTTTGAATCACCTCTTTTTATAAGCTTTCATATTTTAATGAGTATTTAGTGCACAGTGGTTATTTTTGGGAGCACTGGAGAACCCATGTCTGACTTTAAATTCACACTACAAGGTTAGGAATCAGTGGGATAGAGAGTTGGCCGAGATGTTCCTAGCTTCATTTTGTTTTCGGGGATTGGTTCTTCTGTGCCTTTCTGTATTCAGTGAGAAAAGGCTTTGATGGATGTGTTGCTTGTGTCCATGGTGCTGAAATTATTCTAATTTGTAATCATTGCCTGACTTCACGAGCTACAGCATTTCCTCTCTATTCTCATCACCTTTTGCCACATGTATTCCATTTCCATAGTAAATTTAAAAAAATGAATGCTAATATCATGCAGGAACACTCTCTGTGTGTTGATGCACTTATTTCCTGAAGAGATACTTTAAGAAGATGATGAGGTAAATGGTATTAATGCTAGCATTGTTAATAGTCTCTATAATGTAATAAAACTTATCCCATGTCATATTAGGAAGAGTTTTTAGGCTATAAGTTTCATGCTTCCCAGAACATTTTTATAGCATAGTTTAATTTTTATTTTATAAGTTTTTTTCACACTTGTGTTCATGAGCTATGCAAAATAATTCATTTCACATTCGGCTGTCTCACAGTTTCAGAGCCTATGGATAGAAATGTCTGGTATTATTCTGAACCCTCAGGCATTTCTACTGATTTTAACTTAATAAGAAATGAAGATACTAACTTGAAACCGATTTTCATCTCTCTGCACACCTCTACCCTACCCTGAAAATTCCTAAAGTTGAGCAAAAAATGAAAGATTGATGTAAATTTTGACACAGGGCCAGTTAATCTTAGAAAACCAATCACTAAAAAGAAAATTTGGCAATGACAGTAACATATTACTGGTGATTCTAAAACCTATCCCAGGAGCAGCTAGGTGGTGCAGTGGAAAGAACACTGGTCCTGGAGTAAAGAGTATCGGAGTTCAAATCCAGCCTCAGATAATTAACATGAAATAGCTGTGTGATCTGGGCAAGTCACTTAACCCTGATTGTCTTGCCAAAAAAAAAATAACAACCCCAAAACAACTCAAAAAAAGGATAATCTGTTTATAGCCTATAAAATATTTTATAATAACTGCATTTTAATCTGTTCCCTTTTAAGTTTGTTTGTTGATTCCTAAAAACTGCTTAAATTACTTTGTGTGCTCCATACAACCAATGTTATTTCAATTAATTCTAATGGACACAAGTTTGTCCTCCACATGGAGCAGCATATGCTATTCCATATGAGCCACTCAATTTTATTTAGACCACTGTTGTGTAATATAGTTAATTTTTAAATAAATAATGAAAACTTAAAAACCTTCTAATGCCTTCTATTTGATCTTGTAACTATCAGGACCCTCTTATTTTGGAGTAGAGCTGTTTTCTAGAGTATTTCTTTACTTATTTTTACATTTATATGAATGAAGTATCATTACACCAAAATCCATTTTGCAATCAACATGTGATTTCTTGTCACTGTCTTTCAAAAAGAGAGCTAAATGTAGAGTTGTCTAAGAATGTGACTATATGGTGAGGGAGGAGGGATTGGGGGATGGATGCTACTGAATCACATGCTTTAGACAACTTTCTTTTTGGCAACCATTTATGTGCCAGTAGAATAATAATTTTTTCAAAGTAAAACGTATGAGTTCATAGGTGGATTGGTCTGTACACTGAAAATATTTTATTTTATATGGTCGGTTTGATTTTCCCCAAATCTTGAGCAGCCTTGGGAGAGTCCTTAAACTTGATTTTTGAGCAGAAGTATTTTAGCTATGAGGGGGAAACTTGATGTAATGGAAAGAGATTTAGGATCAGAAGTTTTGTACTTTTGAGGCCTTGTTCCACCACTCACTAGCCATCTCTAAGTCTCAGTTTTCTCCTCTATAATATTTTTCTTACATGTACTTTATAGCATGCTTACAGGGAGTGTTTTATAAACCATGATATACTATGTACATACGAGACATTTTTACAGAATCTAGTATAAGTATATTTATATTTATATGACCATCCTTCCATTCACAAAATCAGAGCTATTTTGATGCAGTTGGCACGCTGTCTTCTTTGCTTCATCAGTAAACCAATTTCAATCAGTGTTTGGAGTAAGGAAGCATTTAAGATTGGATTTGGGAACAAAAATGGATTAGGCCGCTTTGGCCAACCTCTCCATTTTTTCTGGAGATATTAATAAATTTGGTTATCTGAAGTAGTCTATTTTAGGTATTCTGGAAGTCATTAAATCACTGAATCCATAATTTTAATTTCCTTTTCAAACTATTTTCAGACTATATAAATAGTACCAAGACCAGAGAAATATTACATAAATAGGTATAGCTGCAAGATTTTTCAGTACAGTAAATTAAAGTCTATTAGAACTGAGGAAACTAATTTTTAGTTCCTTTGATAAAAATGTATTGCTACCTTGTTACCTTTTATCTTGGGTAATAACGGCTTTCTTCCACACTTCAAAACTTCCAGATAAGAACATAGTTATTGGCTGGATTTTAAGGTGACAATTTATTGGGGTTTTCCCATATGATTTATGGGAATTTTGGCCAAGATATAATGACTAATCTAGTTATTTTCAAGTGACTTCTAATTCAGGTCACCCACTTTTGGATCTTATTATTAGTTAGATACTGAAGAGAACTGCAAAGGAAAAGGGATATCATATACCTTCTAGCCATTGATTCCTTCTTGCTATGAGGTTTTTTATTTTATTTATTCTTCTTGACAATGGGAGTCTCATTTTTCTTTTCTATCTGAAGCCATTCTAGAATTGGATTTTTGAGCTCTCTGAAAAACTGTTCTGCTAGCAGGGTGACTGGACACTACTGCTCTATTTACTTTTTTCTCTCCTTTTGCATCTGCTACATTTCACCATATACACAGCAATTAATTCCCAATTCATCATAATCTAATTTTTTTAAAAGATCACATGTAGGGGCAGCTAGGTGGTACAGTGAATAGAACCCTGGTCCTGGAGTCAGGAGGACCTGAGTTCAAATCCGGCTTCAGACACTTAACACAAAAACTAGCCGTGTGACCTTGGGCAAGTCACTTAACCCCAACTGCCCTCCAAAAAGGAAAAAGGAAAAAATTTTTTTTACAAAAAGTCAAAATAGATGAATTTGATTATATAAAAAAAGTTTTGCACCATCAAAAGCAATGGATATAGAATAAGAAGGTGCAGGTTAGAGAAGAATAATATTTGTAATGAATATTTTTTCCTAAAAGTTTAATATCCCAAATCTAGAAATGGTAAAAATTTATAAGAGTAAGATCCACTTCCCTGTATGTAAGTGGTCAAAGAATAGGAACAGAAGGAAGCTGGTGGTGCAGTGGATAGAGAATTAGGTCTGAAATCTTTCTAATGTCAGGAGTTTTATAACTTTTAGGCAATATTACACTTATTATCTGGCTTCTATAATTGTAATAATATATGACAATGCCAGTAAAAATCTTTTAAAAGAAATGGACTTTATTGATTTTCTTTGACTAGATCATCCTCTGTATCCTTCCCCTCCTCAGAGAGTTATACCTTATAATAATTTTTAAAAGAAAAATTTAAAAGAGGAACATATTTAATAAAACAATTAAGTACTTTAAAAATTATAATTTTGCAATTCACTTTAGTTATTCTACATCATGCCTACAACACAGTTGTTCTTTCATTTATATTGTTTTAGCTATTGGTTGTGCTATATTCTTCCAACTATTTACTTCACTTTGCATCTGTTGATGTTAGGCTTTCCATATTTCTTTGCATCCATCATATTTGTTGTTTCTTATTACAGAAAAACTTCACTGAATTCAATTTGTTTAGCTATTCTTTAATCAATAGATATCTGTAGTTTCCAGGTTTTTTCTACCACAAAAATGCTACTAAAATATTTTCGCTTATGTGGTTTATATTCTTTTTGACAATGACCTCCTTGGGGCATATGCGTAGCAGTGAAATTTCAACATTTTTAGCCACCTCACTGCATAATTCCAATTTGCTTTCCAGAATGGTTATACTGATTCACAGCTCCACCAACAATGTACTAATATCTTTCCACAATTCCCCTAATATGAACTATTCCTGTCTTTTGTTATCTTTTCCAGGTGCTAGCAAAATTTTTACTGTGAGGTAGAAAGCCAAGTTAACTCCTCTTTCAATCTGAGATTATAGGATGAAAGATTCCCCATTTGATTTCACTGAGTTCCCATGAAACACTCCCACCATCACCACCCCAGATGCAGGGTCCCTTCTGGACTGGTTGTTCAACTTGGTTTCTCACAGTCTGCTCTTTTCTGTAGCTGGACTTAACTGTAGCTTAATTTCCAGGGCTCACTCATTCATAGATGACTCTTCTTCCCTGCTAGAGGCCCTATTTCTTGAATCACCTTGAATGCCACTTCTTAGTATCCATATATCTTTCGAGAGGGTATGTCTCTGTTCCCTGCTAGATATACTATTTCTTTTTTAATAGTATTTTATTTTTTCCAATTACTTATAAAGATAGTTTTCAACATTTACTTTCTATAGGGTTTTGAGTTCCATTTTTTTCTCCCTCCTTTCTTCCCTTCACCCCTCCCCAAAATGGCAAGCAATCTGATATAGGTCATACATCTTCAATCATGTTAAACATATTTCCACATTAGTCATCTTGTAAAAGAAGAATCAGAACAAAAGGGAAAAACTATAAGAAAGAATAAAAAAGAGAAAATGGTATACTTTGATCTGCATTCAAACTCCATAATTTTTCCCTGGGTATGGATGGCATTTTCCATCCATTCCATCCATTCCATCCATTAACAGTCTTTTGGAACTATCTTGGCTCATTGTATTGTTGAGAAGAGCTAAGTCAATCATAGTTGTAGAGGCACTGTTTCTTATAGAGCAGGTAGCTTCCCTACAAGATATAATGGTCAGTAGGTGTGAGAGGAAAAAAATGAAACTTCTCTCCCTCTTACCACTCTCCGACATAAATAAGTACAGAGGTTTCCTTCATAATATGGCTCCTAGGATAGACTGATCTGAACTGACTAAGTGTATTGAATGGCCATAAGAATGCGAGTTTAGCTTTTTAAAAACCTAACAGGACCTGACCAATTTTTGTTTTGCCAATGGTGTCACCTCTTTAATTTGATCAGAGAATGATATTCACATTTCATAAAGGAATCAATACTTTTTTTTAACATATTAAAATCTCATCATCTTTGACTAAATCCTGGGAAGGTGAATAGGTAGAATAAATTAGTCAGGGACCAACTCCCCTCTTATAAGTGTAACACAACTTAATTGAATACATCAAAATAAATATAAACATTTCCTATAAAAAAACAAACATTATTATATCCATTGTAGGGATAAGAAATTTGAGGCTCAGGGAAGCTGACTTGACTAAGGCCACACAACTAATGAGATATAACTCAGATTAGAACATATGCCTTCTCTTTTAAAGTTCTGTGATTTTCTACATTATCCTGCAATGAGGAATTACAGAAGGAAATGGGAATACTTAGAAATGTCAGGAAGGGTTAGCCCAGAAAAGAGAAGACAGTGGAGACATGGCAGTTGTTTTCAAATATTTGAAGGGCTTTCATATGAAAAACATATATTTGACCCTAAAGGGCAATACTAGAAGCAATTCTTAGATGCTGCAATTCTGTGTCTAGATTATAACCCATTTTGTTTCACATTCCTATGTAGTTTAGGGTAACTCATTCTTATTTAGGAAAAGCAAATTAGAATATCAAAGATTAATGAAGGTTGTCAAGCGTGGCAACAGACCAAAAGCCAGATGCTCATTATTTCCTGTACCTCACTGTTTGAGAAGGGGAGGATTATACAAACAGAGCATTGCTATGACTGAGAAAACAGTGAGCATCTGAACCACCAAATATAATAACAATACCCTTGGACCAATTTGGAACAGAATTTGAGATAGTTTGAAATAAGAGCCATTTCTCCTAAAGTAGATAAAGAAAGGAAAATAGTCGCTTATACAGTTTTTGTGGGACTTCAGAGTGTTAGAAACATTCTGGAAATCAGTATAACAGTATACATTAAAAATCATGAAACTGATTATACCTTTCAACCCAATGATTATATTCCTAGAACATTATCCCTAAAACTTTTTTTGTATCAATGAGTATAAAAATATTCAGAGCTTTACTTTTTGTTAAAGTCAAACCTCGTAGGCGTAGCTAAACCACTAGATAAGAGGATGCACAAAAGATCTGGATATAATGAGGCTCCATCTATGCCCATCAGATTGATAAAGATGACAAAGAAAGAAAGTGGCAGTTGTTGGAATCTAGGCACATGAGTGATGGAGGTACATAATCAATGAAGCCATGAATTGGTCTAGCCAATACGGAAAGCAACTTGGAACCATCTCACTAAATTTTCTAAAAAATCACCAAATTGTGTATACCCTTTGACCTAGTCATTCTATTCCTCTGCCTCAAAGAGATCAGAGAGAAAGGAAAATGATTCATGTGTACAAAAACATTTATATCAGCTCTTTTTCTTGTAATAAGGAACTGGAAACTAAGGGGGTGCCCATCAGTGGGGGAAAGGCTGAACAAACTGTAGAATGTAATAGAATACTGTTGTGCTAAAAGGAATGACAGAAGCAATGGTTTCAAAGGAATCTGAGAAAAGATGACTGAACTGAGGCAGAGTAAAGTGGGAAGAACCAGGAGAGCTATCTATTTATTAACAACATTGTAAAGACAAGTCAGAAAGACTTAAAAACTGTGGTCAATGCAATGACCAACCAGGACTCCAGAGAACTGATAATGAGGCATTCTACCCATCTTCTGAAAAAGAAGTGACTAACTCAAGCTGCAGAATGACACATAAAATCTTAGATACAGTCAATGAGGGAATTCGTTTTGCCTGACTATGTGTGTTTGTTTTAAAAGGGGGAAGGGGTGCTGTTTTTCTTTTTTTCTAGTTGGGATGGGAAATGTGGGAAGGATCGGGGAGGAAGGTAGAAAAGGAGGAAAGATAAGGGTAAGGTTGCCAAAAGAAAGAAAAGAGGGGCATTAAAGCATTTTTTAAAATTCACAGAAGAAAACAGAAGGCCAGAAGGAATCACAGATAGCAGAATATCTTTGAAGGTTACATGCTGAATCTAATATATACTTAAAAAGAAAAGCAAACTATATTTAAGAGAGTCTGTGAAATGCCAAGCAAAGGCAACTTCCAAGGTTCAGATTACCAGCATAGCAAACCCCATTTATTCAATGACAGATTAAGGCAAACATTCACAGAACAGAGAAAATAAAAATACAGTGTAACTCATTTCTTTAGCAAGTAAGTTCTCAATTCAATTGTAAGATTAGTTTCCAATCATAAGCAAAGTACATTCATTTGGTCAATCACAGAGCACAAAAAAGTCAAAGGTTTCACATCCCTGGATCACAACTGAATTACAATACCATCCATTAATGCCAAGCACTTTCTCAAAAGGGGCAAGAGAGCACAAAAGGCCATCCACCCTTAAGCTCCAACAAGGTTAAGATATCATCACAGCATTCAATGCCCAAGGAGAGGTCCTGTCTT
>CM053596.1:231383372-231414768 GCA_028646575.1 Pseudocheirus occidentalis | reverse complement strand
TGCAAGAGCAGTTGGCCTCTGATCAATCACCTTGGCTCCCCTGGGGTCTGCAGGCAGGGAGCTCTGAAGCAGCCAAGTGGAAGGTGGTTGCCACTTTTGCTGCTTCCTTGGCCTGGGGGCAGTTTGGTCAGACTGCTTTTCTCCCCCAAATTTAGCTGAATCCCACTGTCCTTTCTCTTGGTCCTTATTTCTCCTGGCTTGATAAATCTGGAAATTGCCACAGGTGCTTCTGATCCATTCACCTGAAGACTCCAGCTGCGGCTCCTCCTGACCACCCTGGAACCAGGCTGCGGTTTCTGGCTGGGCTGATTTCAGCTCCTAGCCTGCTGCGATGAGCCCTTTGTGCCGAGCAGCCTTCAGCGAGAGATGTCTTTTCTGTATTTTTGAGTTTTGGAGCCCTAAAATTTGTTTAGTCGTATTTTATGGGTATTTAAGGTGGCTGTGTGGGAGCTGCGAAACTTTGCTGCTTCTATGCCGCCATCTTGGCTCTGCTCCCCAAGGAAAGTTAGCCTTGACAGAATCATGTTGGAAGTAGGAAGGGGGTCTTTATTGGAAGGCTATTATAGTAATCCATGTAGGAGCTGATGAGGATCTGTACTAATATTAGTAGTTGTGAAAATGAGGAAGGTGAGGGATTTTTTGGAGAAAACCTTATAATTAATAGATCTTTGCTGAGGACCTCTGTTCATATTTCACTGAAAAAAAAAAATTGAGGCCATTTGTCATGAGCTCTGCCTTCCTTTTTTCCCTGTCTCACATTTTCCTTTTTCCCTGTCACACATCTCTCTTGACATCATCCTCAAATATCTCCTTTATTCCAGTCTTTGATGATGAAGTGGCCTATGACCTCACCTCTTTTCTGTAAAATGGCTTTGTTATAGAATCTAAGAGACAGTTTAAGAAAGGAAAAATTGATAGCCTAGCTTATCATCTCCATTTTTTCTCTAGTCTTCAATCTCTTCCTCTGCTAACTCCTTCTCTTTTGCCTATACACACATCTACATCTTCCCTATCTTTAAAAAATCCTTTGCTGGATTCTACTAAGCTCACCAAAACCCTTTATAGTTGTTGCCTCTACTTTCTCTCCTCTGTATTCTGGCTTCCAGCCTCATGATGACTAAACTGAAACTGCTCTCTCCAAAGTTAATACTGGTTTCTTAATTGCCAAGTCTGATGATGTCTTCTCTTGGATATTCTTTTCTCTCTAGGTTTTTATAAGTATTTTCTCGATTCTCTTGACAATCCCTCCCCTGTCTCTCTTGCTGGATTTTCATGTCCTTTCTGCTAACTCTGTGTGTCACTTAAAGTTTCAGTCCTGGGATTTCTCTTTAAACGTTTACTTGGAGATCTCATCAGCTGCATGGAGTCATTTGTCTCTATTTAGATGATTCCTAGATATAGATAGCCAGCCTTAATCTCTCTTGACAAGCTCTAGTCCTGCATTTGAACTGAATGTTCCTTACAAATCTCAAACTCAACATGTCCAAAACAGAACTCATTATTTCCACACCCTTCATCTCCACCCTTCTCTCTTCTCAGCTTCCTTATTACTGCTAAAGACACCACCAATCTACCCACCAAAAGTTCCTAACTTTTGGTTTTTCCTCACCTCTTCCCTCACTCATCCCCCTATCCAGTCATTTGCTGAATCTTATAATTTCTTTCTCCTCAGCGTCTCTCCCCTTCTCTCTATTCACACAGGAACCAATTTAGGCCCTCATCACTTCTCCACTTGGATTATTGTAGAAGCCTTCTCATGGATTTTCTTTCCTTGTCTCTCATTTCAATCTGACTTCCACAGTCCTCCTAACATGATTTGCCTTTAGTATATGCATTCCATAAGATATAACTATGGCCCTCTGTTACCTCCAGGATCAAAGATAAAAGTCCTTTGAAATTTAAGACTCTTCAAAACCAGGTCCCTTTCTACTTTTCCAAACATCTTACATTCCTATCTCCTATCTCTGGAATTCTTTCTTTCCTCTCCTTCTACCTTCTGGTTTCCCTAGGTCCCAGTTAAAAATCCCACCTTGTACAAGTAGCCTTTCTATTCTTTAGTGCTAGAGCCTTCCCTCTTGATTATTTCCAGTTGATTGTGCATACATCTTGTTTGTCTGTAATTGTTTTTGTGTTGTCTTTCCTGTTAGACTGTGAGCTCCTTGACAGCGGAGACTCTTGTCTTTCTTAAGTTTCTCCAGTGTTTAGCAGGTCACCTTCAGGCTATGCTACTTATCTATGTTCTGTTTTATATATGTTATATCTTTCCCATGAGAAGTTCAGTCCATGGGAGAAAGGACTTTGTGCTTTTTTCTTGTATCCTCAGCCCTTAACTCAGTACTTGAACTGTAGTAAAACACTTAGTAAATGCTTATTGATCAAGTGATTGATTGATGACTGACTTTATAAGAAAGATGATGTGGAGAGCAATTATGTCACTAACAAAGACAGGGAGGTTAGAAAGGGGAGCTGGTTTGAAACATCTTTAATTTAATTATTTTAATTTAATCTACTTAGATACCTAAGTAGAAATCTCATGTAGGTTATTGTTGTCACAAGACCATAGCTTGGTTGAGAGGCTATAGATATTTGCTAAAGTAATCCATTTGCTGACATGTGTATATACATGCACATATTTATTTGTGTGTGTATATCTGTATTTGTTTATATCATTCCATTCTGAGGAATTAGAATGTATATAATATTATATATAACATTTCTCCTACTTGGAATACTTCTGTCTCAGCCAGCCTGTCTTTATCCTTTTATAAAATCCCAAATCAGAAAATTCATCTTTTCTAGGAAATCTTTCCTGATTTAATTAATTTCATTTTAATCAGTCTTTGGGTATCTCTGTGAAATTATATTTCTTATATGCAGGATATTAATGTGTATATACCCATTTGATTATTTCTTTATAAACATGATTTTATGCAAAAAAGCTTGTTTTTCTCTGCTTAGTCAGTCTTACACTTAAAACTTTTGATCATCTACAGTTTTTTCCTACATGAAGTCATTTCCAAATGAAACTTGAGAGATTTTTAAAATTTGCATTTCTCTTAATAAAGTGAGTTTTATATGGTTATCAATAGTTTGCAGTTGTTTTGAGAACTATTTTAGTTAACATGTATTTTAAAATTTTGGATAATGTACTACGTGCTGTGGGAATAATTGTTTCTTCTCCTTTGTTCTCAATCGTGAATTGGATTTGAATTGGATTTAAGTGAGGGATCGGATTGAATTGGATTAAGTGAGCTGTGCAGAGTCACCAGCTTCATTTTCTCCTCTGGAGACACCTGGGTCCAGTGGCAAGATACAGACCAGGATGACTGGAGATGACTCCCAGTGCAGTGGGAGACTTTGGCTTTTTTGAGCTAAGTGTTTCCCAGGTTTCAATCTGACTGAGGCAAAGCCCATTTAGTAATTAGGGCTAGGTAAGAAATGAGGCAAAGAACTGCCTTTTTTACCTAGTCAAAAAAAGAAAATCTGTTTGGGAAGACCCTTAGGGTTTCTAGCCAAAACAGAGACTATTGCTATTTATGTTTACTCTGAGTCAATCTGGGCACAAATTAAGCAGTGAATGGGGTTTAGGCTGGGACCTATTTGTGGCCAGTCAATGAGAGCCGGAGTGAATTGAGTTTAAGGCCTGGTCCTTAGGAAAGAAATCTAGCCTGTAAACTCAAGATATCTTTTCAGATTTCAGAGATCAAAATTTACATTCTTATGAGCAGAGCACCTGCTGGTAAGGTTATGATACCGTATTTCAGAGTTTCCCAAAGTTATTTGGCCTACTGCCCCCTTTAAAAAAATTACGCAGCTCTCCTTCCCCCCCCCCCAAGTCTTTCTTTAACCTTTTAGTGGTTTTTTTTTTTTTGAAAAGTTGTGCCACCCAAGGCTACTGGCTCCACCCCCTCCTATTATTACATCGCGTCCCCCCCACCCCCGGGGTTGCATTACCTACTTTGGGAACTCACACAGAGGGAGAGGAAGGAGGAAAGGGAAGAAAAGGAGAAGGGGCAGTGGGAAAGGGAAAAGATGAAAGGAGAGAAGAAAGGAAGGGAAGGTGAAGCTGCTCAGTGCTTTATAAATATTATCTCATTTGATCCTCATAATACCCCTGGGAAATAGGTACCTGTTTTCTCTCTATTTTACAGTTGAGAAAACTGAGGCAGAGATGTTCAATCACTTGCCCAGGGTCACACAGTAAATGTGTGAAGTCAAATTTGAACTCATGTCTTGTCTCTAGGCCCAGTGCTTTGTCCACAGTATGCCAGCCTCCTGATATTTATGTCCTATATGAAGGAGCTTAATTCAGTTTGATTAGTTTTAGTGTATTAAATTTTGAGTTTAAAAGTTACCTAAGAAACACGTGTATTTTTGGAAATAATCTTGTCTTAGATTTTGCTCAGTTGTCTTCATTTTTAAAATGAGTGACTTGGATGTGTTAATCCTCTTAAGCTTCTTTTAATGTGTTCTTTTTCTAAGTGATGATGCCTTATGTTGCAATTTTTTGTTGTATGGACCAAGCCTAGAGCAGTATAAAGAATATGCTCTAGGTACACAAATGTAACACTTTCAGTACAGAACGCATTTGCGCATATATATGATGTATTCCATCGAAGTCATACTATGATTTGTTCATCCATTCCTCAATTGATGTACATCCCCTCAATTTCCAATTCTTCGTCACCACAAAAAGAAGTGCTATAAATACCTTTGTACATAAAGGTACTTTTTAAAAAAATCTCTTTGAAATATAGACCTAGCAGTGGTATTGCTAGGTCAAAAGGTGTGCTTAGTTTTCTAGTCCTTTGGGCATAGTTCCAAATTGCTTTCCAGAGTGGTTGGATCAGTTCACAACTTGAATCAGTTCACAACTTTTATCAGCAGTGTATTAGTGACCCATTTTTTCCACCTCTCCTCTAGCATTTATCATATTTCTTTTCTGTCATATTAGCCAATCAGATAGGTATGAGGTGGTACCTTAAAAGTTGTTTTAATTTGCACTTCTCTAATCAGTAGTGATTTAGAGGATTTTAAAAATATGACTATAGATAGCTTTGATTTTTGAAGACTACTTTGAATATATCATTTTAAGTCTTGTTTTACAGAAAAGAAAATAAAAAAAAATAAAGTCTCTGTCACAGATGAGCAAGGGGCTAAGTAATGAATGACATGACTTTGTTATTGTGGGGATTTTTTATACTTTATCATTGGTTTGGAGACATCTGAGGAAATACAGATTTTAAAGTTTATAAATATTTTTTGTGTTCTTTAACAAAAATTCTTTAACCAACATTGCTGTGTCTGTCTGATTGTTCTCTGCTTTTTTCTACTGTAGTCTGCCTTAATATTTGCTCTTCTTAAAAGCATAATTTCTAAAGATGAAAAGATGGTATTTTGACTAAAATTGTATTTCTGTCCTGATTGCATTCTTCATACCTGTTAGATTTCAGTAAACTGATGAAGACTAATCTTTTTTTCTTATGTAGAAATATCTACCATAACTATATGCCATCTCATTATTTGCGAGTTAAGGCAAGAAGGAATAGGAAAAATAGTGAAATGTAAGTGCTGTGTGCTCTATGAGGAATTGATATAAAGGATACAAGGACCTGGTGACTAGATTCTAGCCCCAGGCTTTAGGCTTCATCTTCTAGGTTAATTTCCCAGGGCACAAGTTCCTCTTTGAAACCAGTCCAAGGACTTGGCCTTTAACCCTAAAGGCTATTTTAACTTGTACCCTTTATTAAAAATCTCTGCTGCCAGCCCGGCTATCGAAAACAATGAGCCTCCTGGTCTTCCCTCACTCCAGGGCTGATCGGATTCTGTAAGGTCAGACATGGTTCATCTCATCTCTCATTGCTTATGCCCTGCTTCTGCCGCTGTCCGCAGGATTTCCAGAGCCTGCTTCACCTTTCCCTTCTACTCCTGACCTTTCTCCACGTATTCAAGATCATAAAATAGGGTTTATTAAATAAAAGAGTGTGTACAAGTTAAGAAATAATACAGCAGAATAAGTTAATTAGAAGTGCATATAATAAAACCAGCAATACAATACAAAACAGCATTTATTAAACACTAACTGCATACAGAGTACTGTGCTAGTCTTAAGGAAATACCAGGTTTAGATAAGACATGGATCCTGTACTTCTGGGTTTTTTAAGTGATGGAGGAATAAATACTAACACCAATTACTAATGATATATAATATGACATATATACAATATATGTCATATGCAATATGATATAATATACAGTATATTAGAAAATTAAAGCACAAAATCCTAATTAAGAATTGAGAGTATAAAGAAAAGCAAAGGGGCAGCTAGGTGGTGCAGTGAATAGAGCACCAGCCCTGGAGTCAGGAGGACCTGAATTCAAATTTGGCCTCAGACACTTAATACTTACTAGCCATGTGATCTTGGGCAAGTCACTTAACCCTAATTGCCTACCTTCCCCCCTCCAAAAAGCAAAACAAAACAAAAAAAACAAAAACAAAGGAAAGGAAATTCGCTCTGTGTGTGTGTGTGTGTGTGTGTGCGTGTGCGCGCGCGCCCAGTTTTCATCCTTTATGAAAGGCAGTGTGATGCTGTGGAAAAAACAGTTTGGATAGATTCAGAGGGCAAAAGCTCAAATACCAGGTCAAATTGGACAAATCACTTAGCCTTTTTAGGCCACAGATCATCTATAAACTTAGGGAGTTCGAGTAAATAACCTTTAAGTTCCCTGCCATTTCTTAAGATGCAGTCCTATGACCTTGGCTTCTTGTGCAGCATTTGACATTTCTGACTTCCTCTTCTTTCTAGATGCTTTTGTCTCCTTGACTACCAAGACAATATACATCCTCATTGTTCTCCCTGATACCTCTATCTGTCACCATTGTTAGCTCCTATTTTTGGCCCTTTAAACAGGACAAAGTAATTTTTAAATAGAGAGATACAATGATTTGCTAACAGTTTGCCTTTCTTCAAATGTTCGAATATGTGATCAAATTAGAAATTCATGATCTTTTAAAATCATATATAGAATATACAGATAAAAATCTTGGGACATAAAAAAATCCAAATTCAAACCAGCACATAAGGAGTATCATACATCTAAGTGTTGTCTTTAGTCCTGATTTCTTGGCATTTTGTCTTTACAGATAAGGATTTTTTAAAGGGAATAATTAATTTTCTGTTTTATATTGACAGTGCCAAAGCTACTAGAAAATGGCAGAAGAGGTGGTGGTGGTAGCCAAATTTGATTATGTGGCCCAGCAAGAGCAAGAGCTTGACATCAAGAAGAATGAAAGACTTTGGCTACTGGATGATTCTAAGTCCTGGTGGAGAGTTCGAAATTCTATGAACAGAACTGGTTTTGTGCCTTCTAATTATGTTGAAAGGAAAAACAGTGCTAGGAAAGCTTCTATTGTGAAAAATCTAAAGGATACTTTAGGTAAGTGTTCAGTCATGTCCAACTCTTTGTAACCCCTTGGGGATTTTTTGGTAGAGATACTGGAGTGGTTTGCCATTTGCTTCTCCAGTTCATTTTACAGATGAGGAAACTGAGGTAAAGGGGATTAAATGCCTTGCTCATGGTCACATAGCTAGTGTCTGAGGACAGAATTGGACTCAGGTCTTCCTGACTCCAGGCCTGGCACTGTCTGTTTTGCTGCTAGGTTAGTAGGTGGTTAATAAATGTTTGCTGAAATTGATTAAGTTACTTAACTCAAGTGGTATCATGCTGAAGCATGGGTGTATAAATGGCACCAGGTTAATTAGGCAGGGCCAGGCCCAAGAATCAGCAGTATAGGAGAGGGTTTGTTGAATAATACAGATTCAGGTACATAATAGTACAAAGACATCAATCTGTTGCTCCATGCTACTCCATACAATTTCCTGTAGTTTTGAACAGAATGTTTCTGGAATTTGTAGTCAAAGTCAGCAAGAATGAACCTAATGAACAAGTTTGTAGATTAATTCTAGAGTGTAGAGGAGCTGCATGGTACAGTGGAAAGAGTACTCTTTGAATCAAAGAAGCTGGATTCACATCCTACTTCTAATCCTCACTATTTGATGCCATCCTTGCAAAGTCACTTCACTTCCCTGAGTCTCAGTTTCTTTATCTATAAAATAAAGAGGCTAGACTGGATGACCTCTGACTTTATGACTTTTAGACCTTTTATCCTATGGTATTTACTGTCTGCCCCAGTCTTTAGTACTAGCTCAGTAACGGCAATCTTAGGCCTATAGATGTTAAACATGGCCAGGTTAGAGGTAGGTCCTGTGCCCAAATTGAGCCAAAACCAGATATCTTATTTAAAGTTTAAATGTAAAATAAGTGGTTTTATTTGACATGAAATTAAAACACCTACTGGCCTAGTATTTAAGCTTCTGGTTTCCTGGTTAGGAATCTCAACTTTAAAAAATATTGTCTTGTGGTTTTTTTTTTTCTGTAGTTTTAATTATGGAATCATATGTAGTCAGTCACAAATAATCAGCCTTTTATAATCCCTCCCTTTCTTTTTTTCTTCTCTTCCTTTTCTTCTCTGATTCCTTTTTCCTCTGGATCCCTTTGTTGGTGCAAGAAAACAGAGGTCCTTGCTTTACTCTTCCCTTGGCTAAGCTGAGAGGAAGGAAATGTGGCAGAGTGAGGATTGACCTCTGTTCTTTGTGCTTTTCCCTCTTGGCTGACAGGAAAGGAGTTGGGGAGGGACTGGATTTGATTGTTGGTATTCAGGAAAACATGCCATTACCTAATATTGTGCTTTCTACATATGCACAAAAGAATGTTGAAAATTTTCTATTTGAAAAGATAATTTGGTAGCCAAAATAATTGGCTGAAATAAAATACTTTTGTGTTTTACCCTTGACTAATTGTCTTAAATTAGTTTTTATTGTTTCTCATGTATCTTCATGAAGGAGATAGTTATCACCCTACTTTGTCCTTTTAATTTATTATCAATAATAAAAGTAAAAACTAATGGTTTTGATTAGACAGTTGTAACATTTTCAAAACAGTGACAAAATTTGTCACAGATTGTCACACGATGCAACACATAGAACAAATAATTTCCAAGCATGAGATCAGCAACATTCCAGAGTAATTTTAAGCACAGAATATTAGCTAGATATCATCGATCACTGATTTGTTTGAAGTAATTTTTGCTTGGATCTTCAAAATTTGAATAGTATGTGAACATTATTCTTAGAAATTTAGATGATTTGTCCATAGTTACTGGTAAAGCCAGAATCAGAACCAATAATTACTGATTTCTAAAACCCTGTATTCTCAACAAAAAACTATATTTACATGCTGATTTAAGGACATGGAAAGAGCAAGTAAACTTCTTTCTTTAGCCAAGGATATCAGTGGTTATTGGTGAATATCCAGAAAGGGTCAAGGACATACACAAGTGATCCAGTTTTTAAAAAAATTACTAGAAGTTAAGAAGATAGGAGAAAAGTCCATTTCACATTTGGCAAAGGACATTTTAAAAATTAGTGTGATAGGGAGAGGGGATTTCTGATTTTAGTGCTTACTAATATAGTCTTTAAAAAACCAAATTAGGTATCTTTAAAATGATTTGTTTATACAAGAAAAACCTTGCTATTTTCCTGATAGTATTGCTGATGTTTTAGTCACCTGTTTAAGCCCAGTTAACTAGTATATGATTTAGTTCTTTTCACTTATATAGCGCTACTTTTTTAGGGGAACTTTAAAGTGCTCTATGAAATCTATGTTAAGTCATTTATTCATATAGCTGGAATGATGATAATAATCTGGCAATTTCGTCCTTCCAGCCATTTCCCTGTACTTTAAACTTTTGCACCCAGCCATTTGTTACCTTGGAAATTCCCCAAAGGAATGCCAGGCTGCTCTTGATTTTAATGGTTACTAAGAGTTAAACAGAAAAAGAAAGGAAAAATAACAAAAAGGATGGAGATAGTAAATCATCTTAGTAAATATTATCAAATGATTAGTCCACCTTTTACAAAAATTTTTACATTTGAAAGTTGAGTGTTTTTTGTGGCAGACATGACATACTTGTTAAACAAGTTCTTGTGAAGATCAAAAGTTTCGGAATGGGAGAAGCCTCAGAAAAACTTTTATTGTTTGGGTATGGGCCAGGTCACATGGATTGGGTGGGGAGTTTCAGTGTTAAAGAACAGACCAGGAAGCTCACTGAGCATTATCCTGAGCTGTATGACCATCTGAAAGAAAGAGAACACAGGATTTTGAACAAAATGGATTGGTTGAACATCATTAAGGACTTTTTCAGTAAGTTTAAGTGTTTATTAGCTCCTAAGATCTGCTTCAGTATTTGTGTTTCTTTAAGCTGAACTTTTTCCCTTTAAATATGTAAATATTTCATAGAAAAGACCTGGCTGTTCATGTTTTGTCATAAAATTGATGTTTTTCATTTTTTGTTATGGAATGTGTGACTAATTATGGGGAATTTTAAATGAAAATTAGTTTTGTCTTAGACAATGCTAGATTACTAAAAGTACTTGTAGACTGGCTAGTGACATAGACATGAAAATATAGATTATTCCAGTATGCTAATGTTTTCTCTTAAAATCAGCATTTAAATAGAATACAAACTTTGTTAAACTACAGAAATGACAAAAATTTATATAAACAAACACAAAAAAAAGCTTGAATTTAGAGTTATTTTTAAATTTTGAAGTATTTTAGCAGTAAATTTTTTTCCTTAAAATTCTGAGGAAAAAAAAGATACAGATTAGCAGAAGCTAGATATTGGCTATAAACATTTAAAATTAACCCAATTCAAATCTATAACCAATAGAAGTTGATATTTTTGTGTGTGTTTGAGCAGTTTGGGAGAGTTGCCAAAACTCCTTACCAACTAAAACACTAACAGAAAATCAAGTGCTTGTAGGATTGTTTTTGACATTATGTGATCAAATATGAACTTAATCTATATGTCTTCTGTGGGTTTTTGTGGTTACTTAGGTCTGATTTGATCTGCATATGTGTTTGTTTTATTTTTCTGTAAAACTGTGGGTAGAGATAATCAGTTTCCCCTGTGCCAGAGGCATTTGAGGAAGCTGAAAAAAAAGTTACCAAGGAACTTTGTGTTCACTCTCAGAAGCTAGATAAGGGAGGAGGAAGGGAAGGTGTCCTGCCTTCAGCTCTCACTAACTTCCCGACCCCTGGGCTAATCTTTTTTTTTCCTATCTAAAATGGGGGTAACAATACCTGTGGTATGTACTTTACAGAACTTTCGTGAAACTCAAATGAGACGTTTGGAAAATGCTTTGCAAACTTTAAAGTGCTATAAAAACAGCCTTTATTATTTGAGAAATAGGAGACTTCAGAGAAGAACCTAGTTACTCAGATATTTGAATATCTGTCATGTAGAGAAAGGAATAGGTATGTTTTCTCTGTCTAGTCCTAGACTGCAGGATGAGAATCAACAGGGAGGCATAGTTCAGCATTTAACACTTAGAACCGTCCAGTGAATGACCATTTGTGAGAGATTAATTTATTTATTAAGTGCTTCTTATGTGTCAGCCAGTGTGCTAGAGTACAACAAAAGACCTTTTTCTCAAGAAGCTTGTGGTGGGAAAAGAACGCACACAGAAAACTAAATGAAATTCAAAATATATACAAAGGAGGTATAAAGTAATTTGAGAGGAAGGGGCACTAGTATCTGAGGAATAGGGGGAAGGGCAGATTCCTGTAGGAAGTGGAACTTGGGCTTATTTTGGAAGAGATGTTCTGCATGGAGTGAGGAGTTGGGCTAAGTATTCTTGAGAGCAGAAATTCTTAAAACATTTTTGTATTGTGGACCCCTTGGACCTTCTGGTGAAACCTTTGGACCCCTTCTCCTAATAGTATTTTTAAGGGCATAAAATAAAATACATAGGATTTCAAAGGAAGATAATTATGTTGAAAGGAAATTATAAAAATAAGTTCACAGACCCCACTTTACCTGTTCTAGAGCCCCTTTAAATCAAAGACGCCATGATAGGGTAGAAGCCATGTAAGAGTTCAGAGTGAAGAGAGAATCAAAGGAGGAAGATACAGTATATGACCTGAGGATCCATTATAGAAAAGCCTTAAGGGAAGATGTCAGAAATTTCTTAACCAGTCGTTTCTGGTTCAAGAGCCAGTGGGAGGGTGGATATTAACTCTGTGCTTATCTCTCTGACCTTTTTTTGACCACATCATGAAAAAGATTAGGCTTTTTTCCCCTTCGTTTCACATGTTATCCAGATAGCTTTTTTTTTTAATTTCTTTAAAAAAAAATTATGGATTTAACCTAGCAATCATTTTCAAACACCATACTTTTCACCTACATTATGTTTTCTCCTTAATCTAGTAAGTAAATGACCATAATTGACTTATGGGGGCTTTCTTAGTGGACCTTCCACCACAAGCAAGGATTATAAGTGGAATTTGATGACAAAACAAATGGCAAAAATAGGACATGAGCAATGACTAACTTTGATAGACTTAGCTCTTTTCAGCAGTGCAAGGATCTGAGATGGTTCCAAAAGATTCATGATGGAAAATGCTGCCCACATCTAGAGAAAGAAGTTCAAGTCTGAATGTGGATCAAAGCATACTGTTTGCCC
Source organism: Pseudocheirus occidentalis (assembly GCA_028646575.1). Classification (NCBI taxonomy): domain Eukaryota; kingdom Metazoa; phylum Chordata; class Mammalia; order Diprotodontia; family Pseudocheiridae; genus Pseudocheirus; species Pseudocheirus occidentalis. The sequence goes on along the minus strand of CM053596.1, from coordinate 231,402,181 downwards.
TTTTTTGTTTTGTTTTCCGCCTTGTGGTTTCTACCATTCATTCTAATTCTTCTTTATAACATGACTAATGTGAAAATATATTTACTAAAAATGTATATGTGGAGCCTTTATCAAATTGCACATTCTCTTGAGGAGGGGGGAGGGGAAGGAGGTGGAGAAAATTTAAAACTCAGAAGCTTATGGAAATAAATGTTGAAAACTAAAATAAATTAATTTAAAGAACAAAATAGGACATGAAGTTTGGAGAAATAGGTTAAGAGCAGACTGACACATTAAGGACTGGTGAGAGTGAAGAACGACTATTTAACTGTGGCCGGAAAGAGTGAAAAAAGATAGATAAGTATTTTTAACACCTTTTCCTCTGTCCCTCCCAACAGTTCCTCTGCTAGTCCTTGACTTGAACCAGAAGGTAATGAATAGAAATACCTTACATTTCTCTAACACTTAACTTCTAGAAGTACTTTCATGTTTATTCTCTCATTTGATAGCAGATCAATGAGATTGATTGTTATCAGACACCACAGTCACTGGCTAGTGGTTCACACCTCTGATTGTAAACAAGGCATCCTAAATGTGTTCTGGCTCTGAAGCATGAAAGTTAAAGGGATTAATACTACAAGATTACTTTTTTTTTTCCTTTTTTGGGGGGGAAGGGATAAAGCAGGGCAGTTGGTGTTAAGTGACTTGCCCAAGGTCACAGGGCTAGTAAGTGTTAAGTGTCTGAGGCTGGATTTGAACCCAGGTCCTCCTGACTCCAGGGCTAGTGCTGTATTCACTGTGCCACCTAGCTACCTACCCCTGTATTTCCACTTTTAAGGATAAAATGAACAGCTACTATTATTTTGTTCTTTGAGACTCGAGTTGAGTTTGCTAGTGTAGTTCTTCTGTTCGTTTGGGTTTAGAGGTGATTTCTTTAGGATTTCTGAAATACAAAGAGAGAATGAAAATAATTAAAGACTACTTTTATTATCAGGACATTTTGTTTCCAGAATTGACTGATTTTTTTACTTTTTTTTTTAAAGTAAAGTAAGGGCTATTTGTTAGCTAACTAACTTATCAAATGTTAGTGCTTTAAAAAAAACACCCCAACATTGTCCGTGCCCTATGACATTAGAATCTTTCTTTGAGACAGATGAGGGTAAGGCCTGGAATTAGGAATATCTGAGTTCAAATGTGGCCACAAACACTAGTAGTATGACCTTGGCCAAGTCCTTTAACCTTTGCCCCAGTTCCCTCAGCTGACCTTGCAACTAAGGTAATAATTGTAAAATACTTAGCATGTTGCCTGAAACATAGTAGGCATTATATAGATACTTTAGCCTTTTCTCCCACCTACCTTGTAATAAGTAAATATAATTAGTTGGCAAAACAGTTCACTATGTTGACTGTACCTAAACATTCCTGACTCATTTTAAACCTATAGTCCACTAGCTCTTTGCCAGGAGACAAGAGGTATGCTTAACTTTGTCATCAATTTCTACATTAGTCATTGCATTGACCAGAGTTCTGAAGTGTGTTTTAGTGTTGTTTTCTTCTACATTATTATAGTTATATAACTTGTTGTGTTTATTTTGCTCTGCATACAAATCTTCCCAAGTTTCTTTAAATTCTTTGTTAGTAATTTCTCACAGTACAGTAATATTTTATTGTGTTCTCATGCCATAAGCTGTTTGCCCAATTAACGGACGCACACTTTGGTGTGTGGTTTCTTTTTTTTAAGTAAGAGTCACAACTATTTGGTTGGTATATTGATAGCTTTAGGTTTTAACTTTTTTCTCCCACATGTGTATGTAGTTTTCAAAAGTAGGAAAGGCTTTTAAAAAGAAAATATATCAAAATTCATGATAACTATATTACCTGCATTTAGTTATTCAAAATAATTATAATAATTGCTAACTTTGTATAGTGCTTGCTATATGCCCAGCAATGTGTTAAACATTTTACAATTATTATTTTATCCTTATAACAACTATGGGAGGTAGATGGTATTATTTATTCCCAAACAGAAGTCAAATGATTACTCAGAGTTATACAGGTAGTAAATATCTGAGATCAGATTTGAATTCGGGTCTTCTTCACTGTAGGCCTGCCTTTCTATCCGCTCTGTTCCTATCCGTATTTCTGTCTATGTAGCTGCTATCTATTCTTTGAGATTCTGTGAATAGTAAAAGAGAGAGTATTGTAGGTGAGATAAATTATGTCATGTGGATAGTAGGATTTAAGGTGAGAAAAAGATTTTATGTTCATTTGCAGAAAGATATGTCACATTGAAATTTGAAGATTTTGTAAATAATGACCAAATGACAACTTTTAAAAAAATAATTATTGTTTTCTTCTTTTTCTACCCTAATTTTTATATAAACAGGTATTGGAAAAGTAAAACGGAAACCCAGTGTGCCAGATTCTGCATCTCCTGCTGATGACAGTTTTGTTGACCCTGGAGAGCGTCTCTATGACCTCAACATGCCTGCTTACGTGAAATTTAATTACATGGCAGAGAGGGAGGATGAATTATCTTTGACAAAAGGGACGAAGGTTGTTGTCATGGAAAAATGCAGCGATGGTTGGTGGCGGGGGAGCTATAAAGGACAGGTTGGATGGTTTCCTTCAAACTATGTGACTGAAGAAAGTGACAGTCCGTTGGGTGACCATATGGGCTCCTTATCAGAGAAATTAGCAGCGGTTGTCAACAATTTAAATAGTGGACAGGTGCTACATGTGGTACAAGCTCTCTACCCATTCAGCTCCTCCAATGATGAAGAGCTGAATTTTGAGAAAGGAGAAGTGATGGATGTTATTGAAAAACCTGAAAATGACCCTGAGTGGTGGAAATGTCGGAAGATTAATGGGCAGGTGGGCCTGGTCCCAAAGAACTATGTTACTGTCATGCAGAATAGTCAGCTAACCTCAGGACTGGAACCATCACCTCCACAGTGTGATTACATTGGCCCATCAGTCACTGGCAGATTTGCTGGCAACCCGTGGTATTATGGGAAAGTTACGAGGCATCAGGCAGAAATGGCATTGAATGAAAGAGGGAATGAAGGGGATTTCCTCATTCGAGATAGTGAATCTTCAGTAAGTAATTTTTCATTAATAAATAACAATTAGGTTCTGAGTTTTCCCTAGACCTAGAAACTATGTGAATAAATCCTCTGATTTGATGTTATTTCTGTATTAGGCTGTTTGGTTTTGCATTCTGAAATATACTGTCTTGTGCATCAAACTGAGGAACTGGGAAAATTAGAAATTGGCCAAATCAGAATTGATACTGGTTGTGAAAAATGAAAACTAAAAAATATTTTATGTTGGGCGATTTGCCTTTGAATTAAATATTCACATATTTCTCTGTAAGAATATAGAGAAGTCCCAATTTATGAATAGGCTATATTCCAAGTTTCTTTGCATGTTTGGAATTTGGCAAAAAACCAAAACAACAAAATCAACATCAGTGATAAAATCTATATTATAAAGGATAATTCCCAGACCAACCTGTATGGTATAGGTTTATTTAACCTATAATCTACATTGAACTAATCATTTCATTTTATAGTAAAAAATAAATTCTCTTTTAATACTAGTAATGAAACAGTGCTGCAAAAGTAAAATTAAAATGGTTAAAAAACAAATGAACCCTGACGTTATTATTATTATATTTATTTACAAGTGTTTTTAAAAATTAAATTGGTTTGTTTATTGCAAGTGTTTTACATATGCTATTTCATTAGCTCTTCACAACAATCCTGTTAAATGATAGTTATTATTGTGCCCATTTTACAAATGAGAAAACTGAGGCTGTGAGATTGTTTCTTATCAAGGACCACAAAATTAGTAAGTGTAAGTTGTGATTATACCCAAGTTCTCCTGACTCCCTACCTCTTATGCCACCCTGCCTCTCAAATGGCAGGGATCTTAAGAGGTTGATCACAGAAATTTTATTTCAGAACTTAGTTGCTTTCCTTTTCTTAATGGGGCAACTTGGTGACTCATTGAATAGATCATTGGACAGAGTCAAGAAGATCTGAGCTCATATTCTGCCTTAGCTGCTTAACTGTGTGACCCTAGGCAAGTCAGTGTATCTTCTAGCCTGTTTCCTCGTCCATCCAGTTAGGTAGTGCCTACCTCCCAGGGTTGTTGAGGACCACTTGAGTTAACAACACTTAAAGTGCTGTATAGGTGTTAGCTGCTGTTTTCTTTTTTTTCTTATACAAATGGATCATAAACATGCCTATGTTTAGCCACCATAATTAAGGTTATGGTTGGTTTTTTTTTTAACTTCATAAGGAAGTAAGGGGGACAATTTTCTTGAGTTATGAGAGGAGGATGAACACTGTGTACATTTATACCCCTTCTCCCCCAAAAAAGATTGTGATTAATGATTTGGAAAAATATGTGGTGAGCCAAATATTTGTACTACACAATGAGGTTTTGATAGAGAGAGATTAGATTAGACAGCTTCTTATGCTAATAACCATTGCCTTGTGGCAGTGCCATCAGATCTGAATAGCTTACTCCTGTCCACAGGAGTGGGAGGTAGGAGAAAAGGACAGAATTAGTAATGGGGGAGTTAAATTAGGGGAGTGTGAGTCAGTGTGCACTGTCCTTCCATATGTTTGGGAGGGTCAAAGTCTTGTGTTTCTAACTCAGAAAACTGCCTTTTGAGAGGCTTTCTGGATTGCTGTGGGACATAAAGGTGGTAGTTTTGAGAGGAAATAATTGCATTTTCTTTTTTTAAAAAAAATAAATATTTTTGCAAGGCTAAAACATTTAACAGAAAATTTCCTAATATACTACCAACCTTGAAGATCTAAATTAGGTCTCTGCTCTGGAGCCTTTTGGATGATTGTTGCAAGTTCCCTTGAAAAGCTTCATGTTCCTTTATCCTTTAGGACATGCATTGGTTATTCTGGATTTTTTCCTAAAAGTTTTCAGTTACCAGAACCTAATTGCAAGGAGGTGAGTGAAGCATAGTTCCGTATGTTTATCAAATAATCTTTGCTTGGGAGAAGGAGTATATTATGTTTCACATGTTATAATTGAGAATTTATTTATTGTAGGTATAATCTATATTAAAATTGTGATAGCCATATCTTTAATTTTTAGTAAAAATGACTTAAGTTCTAAATGTATATTTGTTTTCTTTTAGCCAAATGATTTCTCAGTATCTTTGAAAGCACAAGGGAAAAACAAGCATTTTAAAGTCCAGTTGAAAGACACTGTTTACTGCATTGGACAGCGTAAATTCAGCACCATGGAAGAACTTGTAGAACATTATAAAAAGGCACCAATTTTTACAAGTGAACAAGGAGAAAAATTATATCTCATCAAGCATTTATCATGATAGAAAGATGACCAGAATAACTGCCACAAATTTCAAATTAGAAATATAATTGAAGACTAAGAAGATGTTGGTCCAATTGTGCCAGACTGGAAATGGATGTTTTTAACTCTATATGAAATTGACTATAATACATATGTATTTTTATTATAACATAGCAATGCACATATATGCCATTTTATGTTAAAAAAAACCTTTGTAAAACAATTGCTTCCATCTTTGGATTTTCAGCTTTATTGTCACTTTTCCTTTTTTTGTTTCCTGTAATAAGTTCTATATTTTTTCATCATCAGTTTAGTGAAGGACAGACATCTTTAAATTATAGACATTCTAAATTACTTATCCTTTACTTTTCTAGCAGGGTTACCATATTAGGCAATTGCTTTTGTCACACTGTCTCTTGAAGTATAAAAATATTGTGTCTCTATAATTAGATATTCTAAAATAAATTTCCCTGGAAATAGTAATCTTTTTCTATGTAGGACTGAAGAGCAATAATCACTGGAAAAGATTAGAGATGGTTTCCAGGTGCCATTTTTCTCCTAAGCCATTGTAAATACCAAATAAGCCTGTAATAATTTTTTCAGATTTATTCACTGCCTGTGTTTGATGCAAAACAAGAAGGTTGGAAGAAATTTCTGTAGAGTTTTAATTTACAGCTTTTGAGGGGGCAGGGGAAATACCCTAAAGAACTGAATTGACCTTTTTTGATTATTCTCCATCTGTTACTTGTGTGAAAACAAAGCAATCTCTGTGAGATACATTTAGCTTTTAAAATGAGAAATGAACTCTATAATGTCATTTTTCCATAGGGTTTCACTTCAGAATACATTCTGTCAAGTGCCAACAAAAAATAAGAAATGGCAGTTTTTGGGAAAAGAATAAACTGTAAGATGCTTGACGACTTTTTTCTAGCCAACATTAACAGTTATTAGACATACTAAAAAAAAAAATTATGTCCTACCCTGCTTTCTAATTTTGATAGGAGACAGTCAGGACTTGTTGACCTGAACACTAAGTATAGTGTTTTGTTCCCAAATATGTCTTACTTTGAAGAATTTTTTTTTTAACTGGTCCTGCTTTTCTGTGGGAGAAACAGCACTTATTCATGTAGTTAGGATTTTATTTCAAAGTCTGTTTTCGTAGATGTTCTTAATTGTGGTTTCTTTTTTCCTAACCAACCACATTGATTTCTAATGGAAATATGAGGCATGACTATAGTAATTAGACTAATTTTGTATGCCTCATGGGAAAGGTGGTATTATTACTTTACAGTATTTTGTTGAGTATTTTGTTTTGTTCACAAATTGAAACCTGAAGATTTAAGCTAGACAGCCAAGTGAAAATGCTTATCAGAAATGAATTTCAGATATTTTTTAAAGCTATTTCACTTAGTAAATGGTGGAGGATCAGTAAAAATATGAACAATGACCAATATTTTGTGGAGTTTTAAGGTTAGGATGATCCTTTTGGTTTTTGAAACAAGAATTCTTCAATGTTCCTTAAATATGTGAGCTTTTTGTGTCTCTACATGTTGTTTACAGACAAAAGAACTTGTAAAAATGGAAGTCTGCAAATTTAATTCAATTTTGAAAAACATAATTATCTTAAACATGATTTTGTCTTAAAATTATTTATTACTTTATTGTTGCCGCAGGGTGGCAGTCCTGGCTTCAGAAACTTTGCTAATCTACCATAAAATGATAGAACCTTCCAACTGTTAATGAAGGCAGTGCTGTTAAGGTGATTGGCATTATTCCTCTTCTGCTTTTGTAGCTTACTTAATATTGATCTTTCTAACTCAGTGACACTTTGTTTATAAAAGCTAATTGTTGTTAGAGAATTTTAATAGTAATAAATGTGATGTATGCTTGCTATTTTTTACAAATTTTACTTACCAGGAGTATCAGTAGAATCATAAGGCACACCAATTAATATTTCTGCAGATTTACAGAAATAACCTATCTGTAATGGGCCTTAGTTCTTTCATATATAAAATGAAGGGATTAGACTAGATACTCTGCAGACCTTTAACATTGTACAGGAGAAGGAATCAGTCCAGTGTCTGCAAATAGGGTAGAATTTACCTTCATTGTGGAAATGTTTTTTGAATAATGAGAGATTAATATTCAGACTTGAGATTATCATAACTCAGTTCTCTTCTCGTGTATTGTGTTAATGTAGAATATAGTTTTGAGAAAATGCCTAAGAAATAATCATCATCAAAAATGAACATGTATTTCTTGACACAACTAGATCGTTATTGCTGTTGCTAAAAATGCCTTATGGAAGTCAGTGAAGTCCATATTTCCTTGTATTATGTCCTTTCAGGATAATGATCATGCCAAAGTGAACCACATATTTAATTTTTACCAGTGTGCTGAAATACTTTCACATAAGCTTAACACACTTGATAGATACATATGCAATTTTTTTGTGTTACCAACCTTTGCTCTTTTTACATCATTGTTACTTCCCAATATCCTTCTTTCCCTCATAGATAGAAACTTCCCTTATAACAAAAAAGTAAAACAAGCCAACATATTGACCATGTCTGAAAGTATATGTAGCTTTCTATAGTGATAGTCCCATCATCTGTCTATCAAGAAAAACAAAAAATAAATATTACTGAGCCATGAAAAAGATGTATCAGAAGAATTCAGAGCAGCATAGGCAGACTTGAATGAACTGATTCCAGTATAAGTAAGCAGACCTAGAAAAACAAAATAAATGACTTTGCCAACATTGGGGGTAGGGAGGGACGGACAATATATTATACCTAAACTTCATCCTGGGAAAAATGAGAAAAAGTACCTTCTTTGTAGAGATGAGAAGCTGTGAGTGTGAAACATTGCATATGCTGTAAAGCTCAGTGTCATGGTTTTACTGAGCTTATTTTTTATTTCTCTATTTGTTGCAAGGGATGGCTCTCTAGGTAGGGAATAGGGAAGAGTTTTATGTTCAGAAATGAAGGTGATGTACAGAATATATAGCAATAAAAGTTAAGGGGGGAAAATAAAATATGTTTTGCCAGTCCTTGGCAATCAAAATTGACCATTATGTTAATTTGCATTCTGATATTTTAGTATTTTTTTCATTAGTATGGTCACTTGGAATTATTGTTTTGGTTTTTTACTCTATGTAAGATCATATGACTTCTCTATTTCATATTTATCATTTTATGACCTAATAATATTCCATTATATTCCTATGTCATAATTTGTTCAGTCATTCTAAAATCGTTGGGCATCTACCTTGTTCCCACTGTTTTTGCTACCATAAAAAAATTATGCTATGAATTAATTTTGGTCTACCTGGGAACTTTCTATCTTCAACTTCCTTTGCAGGATTTACTTTTGTTATCACTGGGTCAGTATAATTTAGTCACTGCATAATTTGAAATTTTTTCCTCAATGTTTGGAATAATTTGATTGACTAGTATGACTTTATTCCTGTAGTTGAATTGAATGTGAAGATATTTTATCATCTTTACCAAGTTGTTTGCTGTGAGGTGAAACCTCAGAGTTCTTTTAATTTGCATTTCTCATTAGTGATTGAGTGTTCATAAATGCTTACTCATAATTTGCAGAAAATAATACCCATGGGATAGCAATATCATTTCTTTTAAATGTGTGTAAAAGAAAAGCTTGTAGCTGCTTTATATATCAGCGTCTTGCTCTCAAAGCTTTATTTATTTATTGTACTTTGTGTGCTTGGGTTTAAAATGTGCAGTAAACCTAAATGTAAGCACACACATACCTATTCACAATATAACCCCTCCCCCAAAACTGGACAAAAGAGTTCATAGACACACACTCACAATCTCTCTCTCTCTCTCTCTCTCTGTCTCTCTCTCTCTCTTTCTCTCTCTCTCCCTCTTTCTCCCTCTCTCCCTCTCTCCCGCTCTCCCAATTTTAAAAAAGGAAACAAATCATTGTAATTTGATTAGCATAAATGATACGCCTTACAAATATTTACTAAAGTAGAATTATGAACATTCTTTTTAGTTGAATCTTTGACTTTAAAGTTCATAAACTGATTTTTTCTACCTCCAACCACTCTTAAAATTGACTTATATAGGATTAAAATTTAGGATCCTCCTATTACAGAAAACAATACAGGGAACCCCAAAGTCTTAGTGTATTTTAAAGTTTTAATAACTGTTAAAGAAACTTAAACCTGCACTGACTTTTGAGATAACTTGTGTGTTATCATCTTTATTCATATAGTACTTTGAGGTTCACATAATGCTTTCCTTCCCTGTCTTACAAGTACTATTCTCCTTATGTTGCAAACTCAAAAACTGGCTAAGTGCCTTGCCCATGTTCATTCATCCAGTAAGTATTAGAATTGGGCTTTTAATCTAAGCTTCCCAGTTGCAAGTCTATCATTCTTTTCATCACACTACACTTGGGAAAATTACTTTGTAAGTCATCTTCATTCCCCTATCTTTAGGAAGAATTACATATCACCAATATTTCAAAGAATTCAAGTGGGGGGGGCAGGGGTTCTAGCTTGCTTTTTAAAGAGTGAATTAGATGCTTGCTCCAACAGTGCCTTTCAGAAGATACTTCATAGCAGTTTTTGTGTAGGAAAGAACAAAGTGTTCAGGGCCTATTGATTGAGGATGCATGTAATGGAATATTTTCACTAAGAAGTAACAGGAATTGATAAAAATATAGGACTATGAATTGGTTAAAGTACTATTTATATAATCATTTTTTTTGCATGCAGCTGGGAGGTAACATGTGGGTGCTAGGTTATGGAGATCCATCCTGCCCTGCTGGAGGGTTGGAAGGGGAATGGGGAGGATGTGGGGGAGAGTGGGTTGAGGGGGGTGTTCAGTGGAATCACTGTTTTGGGGTGGTGGGTTGGGGACGGGTAAGGAGAGGGTTTGTGGCTTGAAGTCTTGTGGAGGTGGGTGTTGTGAACTAAAGATAAACAAAATTTATTTTAAAAAGAAAAAAAGTTACTGAGTATCAGGGACTTCTAGTCACTTGGGGATACAAGTACAGTAAAAATTCCTTTTCACAAGGAGCTTACATTCCAGTGGGGCAGATAACAGTGACATAAAAAAAGTGCAAATAATTACATTCAAAGTAGTTTGAGAGGGAGGCCTCTAACAGTTGAGGCAACCAGAAAAGACACGTGTAAAAGGTAATGCTTGAGCTGCTTTTGAAGTTGGAGATTTCTGTGGATTGGAGATGGCAGAGAGTATACTTCATGCACAGGGGATAGCCAGTGTGATGGCATTGGAGAAAGGAGTTGGAATGTCATGTGAAGGCCAGTTTACTAAATCTGAAGTGTGAAGGGAGAATAAGTATTTAAAGATAGATTGAGACTAGGTTATAAAAGGGCTTTAAAAGCTAAATAGTATTATTTGTTTATAGTCAGTCACCCAATCAGATCTGTGCTTAAGTAAAATTATTTTGACAGTATGGAAAATGACCTGGAGACCTAAGACAGGGAAGTCACTTAGGAGGTTATAACAAGAGGAGAGGGGAGGTGAACTAAGGTGGTGGCTGTGAGAAAGGATCAGGTGTGGGAGATACTGAGGTAGAAATGGCAAGATTTGGCAACTGACTATCTGGGCTGAGAAAGAGTGAGAAGTGACATACCAGCACAGAAATGATAAACTTACGGGAGCTGATGAGGTTATGGAGTGTAAGAAGAGAAAAGTAGGACAGAGGCATGAGGACAGCCTTTTGAATACCCTCAGGAGTATGATCTGATAAAACAGCAAATGAAAGTAAGAAGAAAGTGGTCAAATGCAGCCGGCAGGTTGAAAAAAGACCATCAGAGTTTACGTATGAGATCTTTGCTTATCTCTAGCAATGCAACAAGAAATTGAGGGATTAAGTAGTATAAGCATTGGGGAAACAATACTCTATAGATGATATGCATGATTTTCTTAAAGAATCCTAGAGAACTAAAAAACTGGCAAATCTTGAGGATATGAAATAAGCCCATATAAATTGGCATTTCTGTTTGTTACAAAATCCAGCAGAAAGAGCTAGAGAAATTACATTTAAAATAACTACAGAACGTATAAAATACTTGGCAGTCTGACTGCCAAGACACAGAGGAATTATATGGACACACCTACGAGACACTACACAGATCTAAAGAAGTATAGAGGGAAAAAATCTGGAGGGACCAAAAGTGAAGGATTTTAAGAGAATTAATGAAAGATGGGCAGGAAGGGGATCTAACGTCTTAAGCTATGCTACAAGTAGTTATGATCAAAACAGTTTGGTGTTGGGTAAGAAACAGGTTGCTTAGTAGAACAGATTAAGTGCACAGATACAGATGCAAATGGACACTGCAGCCTCGTCGTTGATAAAACCAAATCATAGCTACTATTAGACACAAGCTTCAAAGATTGGAAAGCAGTCTGACACACTCAATATTGAACATCTCACTGTAATACTAAGATAATAGAAAGTGATCTCATGATTTAGAGGAGCAAGAAAGAGATTACCTGACCAGTCTATGGACAGGAGAGTTCATGAGCAAATTGATCCCAAAAAAGGCAAAAGGGACAATTTTGATTACATAAGAAAGATTTTTGTGCCAAAAAACCAATTCAGGTAAAATTAGAAAAGAAACAAATAGGAAAATGTAATGAAAAACAGGGAATTGGTTAAAATTTGTAAGAGTAAGAACAAATCCCTAATTGATAAATGGTCAAAGGATAGGAAGTCAGCTGTCATCTATCAATAGTAATATAAAAATGTTTGAAATCACAAAATCAAAGAGATGCACATTAAAACTTGAAAGTTCCATTTCATACTCATCAGATTAGCAAAGTTGATATTGAAAATGACATGCTAGAGGATTCATGGGAAGACAAGTTCATTAATACAATGTAGGTGGAATGGAACTAGTCGAGTTATTCTTGAACTTTGGAACTATGACCCTAAAACTATTAAAGTGTGCATACCCTTTGATCTAGTGATACTGCTACTAGGTCTATAGTCCAAAGAGATCAAAGAAAGAAGAAAGGAATTCACATAATTCAAACATTTGAAGCAGGTTTTTGTTTTTGTTTTTGGTATGTAATGGCAAGTAATTTAAAACTGAGGGGTTGCCTATCAAGGAATAGCTGAACAAATTATATGGATATGATGGAATACTATTGTATTCTATAAGAAATGAAGAGGGTTGTTTCAGAGAAATCTGGGAAGACTTAAAATTAATTGCTAAGTGAAAAGAAACAGGAGAATAATCTATGCAATAGCAATATTTATAAAGACAACTTCGAAAGATTTTAAAACTGATCATCAGAATGACCAACCAAAATTCCAGAGGATTCTTGATGAAACACGCTACTCATGATAGACTCATGGGAATGTGTTTTTCTTGACTATGTATGTTTATAGTAGTTTTGTTTTTCTTAGAGAGAGGAGAAGAAAGGGAGAAAATGCAGATCTTCATTTGAAAAAAAGAAATCATCCTCTGTACCCGTGGAGAACAGTTTCAGTCAAGTGATAAGGTCAGAAGCCAAACTGAACATGACTGGGCGAGAGGAGAATATTGGTGGTTCTTTAGAACTTTAACTAGGAAGAAGAGGATCAACATAGAATGATGGCTCGAGGGATGGTGAGATCTACTGAAGGACTTTATACAACAAGGCACATACAGGAAAATTACAAATAACAGAGTGAAGGCAATAGGACAAAGGGGCATCACGAAAGGCTTTCAGGGTTTTTAGCTGGAACTTGAAGGAAACCAGAGAAGCTAGGAGGGAGAGTATTCTAGGCACGAGGGGCAGCCAGTCAACATTTGAGGACATGAGATGGAGCGTTTTATTCAAGGAATAGAAAGAAGGCAAGTGTCACCAAGTTTTAGCATCTGTCAGGTGTGAGGTATTAGAAGCAGGGGGTGGGGTAGGTTATGAAGGGCTATGAATGTTATGGAAGGTCATTTTGACAGCTACCTGGAGGGAGGATGCACTGGCAAGAGAAGTGATGTGTGGCAAAGAGATACAGAAGGCTACTGCAGTTGTCCAGGCATGAGGTTAGGAGAGCCTGCACCAAGGTGGTGGCAAATGTCAGAGGAGAGAAGGGGGTATATGTGAGGTACATTACGAAGGTAAAATAGACTTTGGCAAAAGATTAGATAAAGGGAGTGAGAGAGTAAGGAGTTGAGGATGCTATTCAGGTTATGAACTGGAACTGGAAGGATGGTGGTGCCATCAACAATAGTACACATATTTGGAATGGGGCAAAAGGTTTAGGGAGAAAGACACTGAATTCAGTTTTAGACACGCTGAGTTTAAAATTTCTGCAGAACATCCAGTTTGAGATGTCTAAGTTGGTGCTAGCCTGCAGTCAGGAAAACTCATCTTCCTAAGTTCAAATCTGACCTCAGACACTTATTAGCCGTGAGGCTCTGGGTAAGTCACTTAACCCTGTTTGCCTCAGTTTCTTTATCTTTAAAGTGAGCTAGAGAAGAAGGAAATGGCAAACCACTTCAGAATCTCTGCCAAGAAAACCCCAAATGGAGTCACAGAGTTGGACGTGACTCAAAATAACCGAACACCGACAATAAAAAAAGGTATTTGGAGATTTGAAACTGAAGGTCAGCAGAGGTTAGGACTCAATAAATAGATTTGAGAATAATTAGCATAGAAATGATATCCATGGAACTGATGAGATCACTAAGTGAAATTGTATGGAGCGAGGAAAGAAGAAGACTCAGAGCCTTGGGGGACACCCAAGGTTTGTGAGTGTGACCTTGAAGGACTGGCAAAGCAAATTGCTGGGCAGTCAGGTAGAGGGAGAACCAGGAGACGCTGACCTTGTTGCTAGTCTTTGAATAAGACATTCCAACTCAGTGGTTGTTCCATATGCCTGGAATACTGTGCCTCCTCATCTTTACCTCCTGGCTTCTCTGGCTTCCTTCAGGTTCTAGCTAAAAATCTAGAGAGAAAATAGTAGCAAAGACTACAGAGATGTCGAGAAGGATGAGAATCGAGAAAAGGGTATTAGATTTGATAATTAAGAAATCATTTGTAACTTTGGAGAACAGTTTGAGTTGAATGATGGCATTGGAAGCCAGACTGAAGAGTTAGAAAAAGAATGAGAGGAAATCAAATGGAGACGCGTATTATTGACAGTCTACAGTCACAGAAAGAAGAGCTATGGGATGAATTTCTGAGGATGGGAGAAACACGGACATGTTTGTAGGCAGTAACAAAGCAACTAGCAGGCAGGGAGAGATTAAAGATTAGTGAGAGGGGACATGATAGAGGAGGCCATCTGCTGGGGAAGAGGAGAACAAATGGGATCATTTGTGCATGTAGAGGAGTTTCCTTTGGCAAGCAGAAAGGTCATTTCTTCATGGGAGACGGGGTGAAGGAGGAGATCGTTGCAAGAAGACAAGTCATGGGAGATGAAGAAGACAGGAGATGAGAGAGCTCTTGGCGAATATCCTCGTTCTTGGCTGAGAGTTATGGGAGGAGGAGCCATGAGAAATTTTGAGGAGGATGAAAAAACTGCACTATCCCTGTGAGAGGAATAGTGAGTTAATTAGGAGAGGGAGGGGAAAGTTATAATCTTCTGGACAGGTCAGAGGGGACTATAATAATATAAATGGAAATATTGAAAGGCAGCCAAACTCTGATTGTAATGATTAATTATAGCCCCAGATAGCATGTGACAAAACAGACTTCCCTACTCACTGAATGTTCCATCCATATGTTGTCAGAAGTGATTACTGTCTGGCTTGGTTTCACTTAACTATTGCAAGGATTCAATGGAGACTATATTAGGGAATGACTATTTTAAAAAGGCAAGGCAATAACGTCTTCAAAGAAGGGTACTTCATGTCTTAAGTGAAGCTCCAGCTCCTGAAGCGTAAGCTTATTTAAGCAATGCACTGTTGGATATATGTGAGGTCTCACGTTGGGGCAGTGCCTGAGATGCCTGAGATGCTATCACCTATTGCTTCAATTGTCTTGCAAATGTAACCTACTACACGTCTATCATTTTATCTGACACCAATGGCACAGCCATATATTAGTTTAACTTTGTTTTTATCCTAAGAAGAAAATGCCAAAACACTAAAGAACAAATTGGATGGTGATGTAGTTCATTTACTCATTCATCTTCAACAGGACCTAATACAAAAATGACCGAGCCTCTTTTAAAATAAAATATTTTATTAAAAACTAAATACTGAACGTCATATCACCAACTAAACTTAGTAACTGGTTATATTTAAAGTATATTTAATTTATAAATATATTTATATAATATGTAATATAAGCATGATATAAATAATTATAGAATTATATAATACTAAAATATAAATTTATGAACCCAAACATAAATTTAAACTATATTTAAATTAATTTTAATATCAGCTTCAGTCACTCCATCAATGTCCCTGTTCAAACTCTTTGTTTGTTAATTGTCTTTCATATTTTCTTACATATCCTATTCTTTTGATCCTGTATTTTTGGGGGGCATTGCTTTATTCCATAAAGATATTTTCAGATTTTAGAAGTTGCTCATAATTGTCTTGATGGCATAATAATATTACATAAAATTAATGTGCCATAACTTAATTATTCCCCCATTGTTGTCCATTTATGTTGCTTCCTGGTTTGGGGTTGGGTTTTTTTGGTAATTATCTAAAATATTACTTAGAAACTTTTAACTCTCCCCCAAACTTTTTGGGGGGAGCAATATGACTTGAACTTTTGGGGCATATTCCCGACAATAGAATTATTCGTTCAAAGGATATTATTTTTGTTAGTTTTACAGTGTGCAGCCAGATCATTCTCCAAAAATGTTGTATAAATTTGAAATCCACACCCCCCCAATCAGGGGAAGTATGCTTGTATCTCCTATCCCTGCTAGCATTGAGTTTCATTGTTCTTCATTATTTTTTACCAGTTTGATGGACTGAGTTGAAACTGTTTTAACTTAAATCTCTATTAGTGAGATCTCAATCTTTTTTTAAAAAAATGCTTATCTTTGGGGAAATCGCATTTACTAAGGTGTTTTTTTCCCCCCACAAAAATAAAAGCCTAAAGAAAAATATCAAAACAATCCCTTTAAAGTAATCATGACAAACAGGGAAATTCACTAAAATTTCTTTTGAAACAAAACTAGAGACAATGGTGATACACAACTTATTTGAAAAGTGGGATATCATGATTTTTTAAACATTTTTTCTTATCCTTATCAAGGTATGTGGTTACTTAGACCATTCCTGTTTCTGCTGGATGTGGCAGTTCAGTTTTTTTTTTCTTTACTAGGAGACATCCTTGAGTGCAAGTCTGGCCACTTGGCATTTGCCGTCAATGAAAATTCCCTTCCATTTACCATTAAGCGTTTTCCATGCTGGATTGGTTCTACTAAACTTCAGGCTCCCTTGGATCCAGCCTATTGGTCCATTTAAAAATTTGGATCACCTTCTTGGCCAATGAATAATAATCACCACAACCTTCCTGGAGTTTGGCACTGACCATACATTCTCAACTGATCAATGTCTACCTTGTTTATGTCACTCTACCTGCCCCCAAGAGACGGCTAGATACACATTATTTTTAGCAGATAGAACGTTGGACCTGGAGTCAGGAAGACTCATCTTCCTGAGTTCAAGTCTGACCCCAGGCACTTACTAGCTGTGTGACCTTGGACAAGTCACTTCACCCAGTTTGCTTCAGTTTCTTCTTCTGTTAAATGAACTGGAGAAGGAAATCGTTACTCTAGTTTCGATGCTAAAAAAAAAAACCCATGAAGAATCAGGCACAATTAAAAGCAACTGAACAACAATAGGCCCAAAAAGGCACAGACACCCTGTTCCTTTATATCTTTCAGTTGTATGGAATTTTTATTTCTTTTTCTTTTTTTTGCTTTTTGGAGAGGGAAAGGAACAGTAATTGGGGTTAAGAGACTTGCCCAAGGTCACATGGCTATTAAGTGTTAGATGTCTGAGGCTGGATTTGAACTCAGGTCCTCCTGACTCCTGGGCTGATGCTTTATTCACTGTGCCACCTAGCTGTCCTGGTATTTTTATTTCTTTTAAAATGTTTCCTATCTTCTCATTTTTATCTTAAGAATACAACTCAGTGAAGTTGGTTAGTGCATGTAGAGTGATACCCCAATTTTACTTTTGTTCTCTACAATGCTTTGTGGATTTATTTAAAATAAATGCTAAATAACTCTGGGAGCAACCAGTGTTTGGCTCTAATTCATGTGGCGTTGACATTCATAGCAAACCTGTTAAGTTAGTTTAGCAAGTTTGCATATTTATTGGCTATATTAGCCTCTCAGTATTGATTTAGACTAGCACACTCCACACCCTTATTCGTGCTGTTACTTGAATTGCACTGAATGACTGGGGAAATCAAATTCACCTTTCTAATTAGCTATAAAATTTATTTTCTTTTGGCTTAAGAAAAAGTTTGAATTTTTAAAGTTTTTATTTAGTATTTTATTTTTCCACAGTTACAGGTAAAACCAATTTTTAACATTAATTTTTAAAACTTCGAGTTACAAATTCTCTCCCTCCTCTCCCTACTCCCTCATTGAGAAGGCAAGCAATTTGATATAACTTATTCATGTGTAGTCATGTAAAACATATTCATAATAGTCATGTTGTGAAAGAAAACATAGACAAGAAAAAAACTAAAGAAAAATAAAGTTTAAAAGTATACTTCAATTTGTATTCAGACACCATCAGTTCTTTTTCTGGGGATGGATAGCATTTTTTATCATAGGTCCTTCAGAGCTGTCTTAGATCATTGTATTGCTGAGAATAGCTAAGTTATTCACGACTGATCACCTTACAATATTGCTGTTCCTTTGTACAAAGTACATTTCACTTTGCATCAGCCCATGCAAGTTTTTCCAGGTTTTTCTGAGAGCATACTGATTTCTTATAGTACAATAATATTTCATCATAATTATATACCACAACTTGTTCAGCCATTCACCAATTGATGGACGTTGCCTCAACTTCTAAGTCATTACCCCCAGAAAAGAGCTGCTATAAATATTTTCATACATATAGGTCCTTTTCTTTTTTAGTTTTTTTTATCTCTTTTGGGATACAGACTTAGTAGTGATATTGCTAGGTCAAAGGGTATGCGTGGTTTTATAGCCCTTTGGGCATAGTTCCAAATTGTTCAATAGATTGAATCAGTTCACAACTCCACCAACAATGAATTAAAGTCTCATTTTCCCCACATTCCCTCCAACATTTGTCATTTACTTTTTCTGTCTTATTAGCCAATCTAATAGGTATGAGGTAGCACCTTACAATTGTTTTAATGTATCTTTCTCCAATCAAGAGTGAGTTAGAGTATTTTTTTCATGTGACTATAGATAGCTTTGATTACTTCATCTGAAAACTGATCATATCTTTTGATCATTTATAAATTGGGGTATGGCTCTGAGTTTTATAAATTTGACTCAGTTTTCTCTATTGAAAAATGATGCCTTTATCAGAGAAA
>CM053596.1:231368853-231383272 GCA_028646575.1 Pseudocheirus occidentalis | reverse complement strand
TTTATTTATAGGTTTTCAACATTCACTTTCATAAGATTTTGAATTTTAAATTTCCTCCCCCTCCCCCTCCTGTCCCTTCCCAAGATAACATGCAGTGTGATATAGGCTCTACTTATACATTCACATTCAACATATTTTCACATTAGTCATGGTGTAAAGAAGAATTAGAACTAATCAGAGGAACCATGAGAAAGAAGAAACAAAACAACAAAAGAAAAGGAAAGCAAACAGTACACTTCCATCTGCTTTCAGATTCAAAAGTTCTTTCTCTGGGTGTGGAGAGCATTTTCCATCATGAGTCTTTTAGAGTAGTTTTAGACTCTTGCATTGCTGAGAAGAGCTAAGTCTATCAAAGTCAGTCCCTGCATAATGTGGCTATTCACTGTATATAATATTCTCCTCGTTCTGCTTATTTCACTCAGTATCAGTTCACATAAGTCTTTCCAGGTTTTTCTGAAGTCCGCCTGCTCATCATTTCTTATATCACAATGGTATTCGGTTATATTTACATATTGCAAGTTGTTCAGCCATTCCCCAGCTGATGGACATTCCCTTAGTTTCCAATTCTTTGCCACCACAAAAATAACTGCTATAAATATTTTTGTATGTGTGAGTCCTTTTCTTGTTTTTATGATCTCTTTGAGATACAAACTTAGAAGTGGTATTGCTGGATCAAAAGGTATGCACATTTTTATAGCCCTTTGGGCATAGTTCCAAATTGCTTCTTTCCAGAATGGTTAGATCAGTTCACAACTCCACCAACAATGAATTAGTGTTCTAATTTTCCCACATCTCCTCCAACATTTATCATTTTCCTGTTTTGTCATGTTAGCCAATCTGATAATTGTGATGTGGTACCTGAGAGTTGTTTTGATTTGCCCCTCCTACTTTCCTGTAGGATAAGTAAGATATATTTCTATACCCAATTTAGTGTGTATGTTATTCCCTCTGAGCCAATTCTGATGAGAGTAAGGTTCAGTCATTCCTCCTCACCTCCCCCTCTTCCCTTCCACTGTAAAAATCTTTTTTTACCTCTTTTACCTGAGATATTTCACCCCATTCTACTCCTCCCTTTCTTTTTCTCCAAGAACATTCCTCTCTCATCTGTTTTATATTTTAGATGTCATCCCTTCCATTTCAACTCACATGTGTTTCAATCTATCTTTTTGTGGGTTTTGCTAATCTAGAATTTGTTTAGAGTAATTTTAAAATGGTTTTTGGAGGGATTTGTGAGAAGCTCAGGCAAGTCCCTGCCTATATACTGCCATCTTGACTCTACCCCCCTGAATTTTTTTAAACTAGTAAAACCTAAGATTTTGTAGAGATGGTTTTGAACAAAAATTACAGTTCATATTAGCCATATTACCAGAGGCAAACATTTTAAAGTAAGACATTTTAATATTATTTAAGACATTTATACCACTACATTTTCCTTAGCACCAAATGTTTTTAGAATGTAACCATTTCTTGTCGTAGTGATTTCAGCAAACATTTTAAAATTTTGTTTTGCTAGAGCAGCCTAGTGAGCTTAAATGTTTATACTTTTAAAAAAATGTTTGTAGCTATTCTCACAAGAATGGTTTGCAATGGTAGAAATACATGAAAACATTGGCTCTTTAAAATCAGCCAACAGCTTCTTTGTATACATTTGAAAGTTTTCCCTCCCAAGTCTAAAACAGCCATGTTTTCTTAAATGGTAAGCAAAAGATTTAATGAAGGAATGGATGTTAGCTCCAGGTAATAGATTTGTTGTTTTTGTGAACAGACATTCCTAAAGACCTACTCTGATGTCTTATCACTCTGCTTTACTTCAGCTACATACAGAAATGGTCTTACCCTTCAGTCTTCCATCAACCACGGGTGTTCCATTTCCATGTTCACGAACTCTGAAATTCCTTCATCTAACCATAATCTTTTCTCGTCTATATTCCCCTCTGCCTTGTCTGCTAACCCTGTTGTTCTTCATCTTGACTATGACTTTCAGTCCCTGTATTCTTTCCCACAGCATCATCCTTGCTCTGGCTACAGCTTTTCTCCTTCCCTGTCTTGACCCCTTCTACACTTGAGACCTTTGCCCCCTTATCCTATTGTCAATCATGTTTTGATAAACCTCAACCTTTAATTACTCCCACCTTGCATCTGCTGCCTTTGCTCCTACTCATATACTGCTGGACAGGATTAGAAAATATGATAAAGCCATTCTGCTTAAATTCACTCCAAGTTTAGGTTATATAATCTCAACTGGGCCTCACTATAGCAAGGCAATCCTTTTGCATCTCCCTAATCAATTCATTACCCCACTCACCAAAGCAGCTATTTCAGACTTTTTCATCCTTTCTCAAGCCTTTCATGGCCCTTCTCCCCATCCTCTCAAGTCAGAACTTTGCCTCATAATTCACTGAAAAAACTGAGGCTATTTACCAAGATCTTTTCTCCTCCTCCCCCCTCATTTTGCATCACTTAGATTTCTTTTCCTACTATCTCCTGTTTTACCTCTGTCTCACATGAAGGAAGGTTTTTTTCCTTGCCAAGGAAAATTCTCCTACATCCATCTTTGAACCCATTCCCTCTCATTTACTCTAGTTTCACCTCTCTATTATCCCCAATCTTACTAATCTTCAGTCTCTCCTCTTCTACTGGCTTCTTCCCTGATGCCTACAAACATTCCCATGTGTCTTCTATCCTTAAAACCCTCTCATCATTTGATCCTACTATCCTTGTTACCTATTGTCCCATATCTCACCATACTCTTACCAGCTAAAAACATTGAAAAAGCCCTCTGCAATCAATGCCTCCATTTCCTATGATCTCATTGTTTTTTGGTCTTATTTTGGCCTGAAAATCAACACTAAGAAGACAGATTCTCCATCAACCTGTACTGTATCATCCATACGTGGAACCATTGATCACAACGTGTACATTGGTTACAACAA
Organism: Pseudocheirus occidentalis; assembly: GCA_028646575.1. Taxonomy (NCBI): domain Eukaryota; kingdom Metazoa; phylum Chordata; class Mammalia; order Diprotodontia; family Pseudocheiridae; genus Pseudocheirus; species Pseudocheirus occidentalis. The sequence continues at coordinate 231,380,339 of CM053596.1, read as the reverse complement.
ATGGAGAAATTTTGAGTGCTGTGGATAAGTTTACTTTCCTTGGCAGCATACTTTCCATGGATGTACACATAGATGATAAGATTGGGGCTCATGTTGTGGGAGCTAGATCAGTGTTTGGGAGCCTCTGAAAGAAAGTGTGAGAGAGAAGAGGTATTAGACTGTCTACCAAACTGAAGGTTTATACAGCTGTTGTGCTGACCTCATTGTTTTATGCCTGTGGAACCTGGATTGTCTATCAGTGCCATGCCAGAAAATTGAACCGCTTCTATTTGAATTATCTTAGGAGGATTCTGAAGATTACCTGACAAAATAGGGTACTCCACCTTGATGTCCTCTCTTGAGCAGAACTGCCAAGCAGTCAAACTTTGCTGAAGAGAGTACACATCTCCTATGGGCTGGGAATGTAGCCTAAATACCCAACATATGTTTACCTAAAAGATTATTTTACAGAGAACTAGCACAAGGCAAGCGGTCACACCGAGGTCAGAAGTGATATGAGGACACTCTCAAGGTCTCTTTGAAGAATGTTAGTATCAGTTGTGAGACATGGGAGACACTGGCACGGGATTGCCCAGCATAGTACACCCATGTCAAAGAAGGCTCTGTGCTCTACCAGTAAAGCAGAATTGCAGTAGCACAAAGGAAACACGAAATATGCAAATCTAGGGATATCTCTGCCCCAAATGTTCAAATGGACGATTTGTGCTCAACCTGTGGTAGAACCTTTCAAGCTCGTATTGGACTGATCAGTCAAAGTTGAACTCACTGTACCTTGACTCCAACATCATGATGTCATTGGTCCTCTTTGAGTATAAAGTATAAACAACAACAACTCTTTTTTAAACCCTAGTTTAAACTTAGTCTAGTCTCCAACCCTATCACTCAACTGAAACTGCTCTTTTCAAAGTTATGAGTGGTCTCTTAATTGCCAAATCCAGTGGCTCTTTCCAAATCTTTATCCTTTCCCCCCTTGCTTTACAGATTTTGCCACTGTTCATCACCCTCTTGTCAATACTCTTAATGCCACGAAAACCTAGAAAAGAGGGAGTCCCCTCATAGGTTTTCATGACATTTATCTCTCCTGGTTTTTCTCCTATCTTTCTCCTATATTCTGACCATTCCTCAATCTCCTTTGTTGACTCTTCAAGGAAGTCACAACCACTACCAGTAGAGGTCCTCCAAGGGGCTATCCTTGGCCTTCTTCCCTTGCTTGATGATCTCATTATCTTCTTTATCTATACAGATGAGTCTCAGATCTATTTATACAACCCACTCCAGTCTCACATCTCCAGTGTCTATTGAACATCTCAGTCTGGATGTCCCCTAGATATCTTAAATTCAACATGTTAAAAACAGATCTCATTATCTCCCCAACCTCCTATTCCTCTTCTGAACTCCCTTATTACTATAGAGGGCACCACCATCCTTCTAGTCACTTGGGCTCACAACTTGGATGTCATCTTTGATTCTCTATTTGTAAAGCCAAGCATGAACAGCTTTCCAGAGGACTGCTGCTGTGAACAGCTCTCAAGGTTCTAATTACACAGTATAGTGAACTCTCTATTCAGTAACAAACTAAGACAAAAACATTCATAATAAACAAAGTGCAGCATTCAGAATGTTATAACTTCACAACTGATCACTAAAATGGCTACATAGTTTTCACCAAAGTGGTCACATACTTTTAAACAAAAGATAACATTCATTTAGTAAGTCCTTCATTTAGTAAATCCTTAATTCAATCACTCTTAAGGAAGCAAGCCTCTTTAATTGACACAAAGTACAAAGGCCAAAGTCCTTCACCCGTGGGCTGCAATTAAGTTACAATATCATCAGTTACTACTAAGTACCCTCTTAAGAGGTAGTAGAATGCAGACTCCTTGCCTTTTTACTGGGTATCTACCCTAGGCCTGGAATGTTCCTCATTTTTGTCTCTACCTCCTGGCTTCCCGGCTTCCATGGCTTTCTTCAACACTCAGCTCAAAGCCTGCCTTCTACAAAACTACAAGTCTCCTCTCTCCATAGCCCCAGATCTTCTCTCTGAAGTGACCTATCATGCACCAAATCTATGTCTAGATATATAAATATCTTATGAACATGATTGTTTTCCTGTTGTCTCCTCCATTAGAATGTGAACTTCTTGAGGGCAGGGAATTTGTTTTTTCCTTTCTTAATATTCTAGGTACTTAGCAAACATTTAGTAGCTTATTGATCGACTTATTACTTAATTGACTTACGTAAAAGATCCTAGATCCTCAAAGGCAATGCCAAAAAAACCCCGCAAACCCTGGACCTACCTGTCTGGAAAGGCTTAGAATATGACCCTAACAGGATCAGCCATCAGGTTGTGATTTTTTTTAAGAGCAACAACTCAGGAAGACAGCTTATAAAGTATAAAGACTTTTGGGTAGTGTGACCAACAGGATGGAACACTAGATATTTTTTCTAACCCTCTTGACCTTTTAAACTTTTCCAAAATAAGAAAGCAAGAGGTATAAATAATTGCAGCTGTCTCCATAGGATATGACACCAAGAAACCTAAGGAGGTGGCAACCTGATGAAAATAGTAGAGAAGGCTAATCCCTAAGATTCACTACCTCATATCCACCAACCCATGGTCTGGAGGCCTGCAAAAGGCATCCATGAGTTTCTGTCATGAGATCCACTCAACAATTCTATTGTTACTGCTGTAGTCTTGGCCACCACATCCTCTTAATCTGGCCCTTTCCCTACATTCTGTGGCAATAAGCAACAAAACTCAACTCTCCCTAACTTGTACTGCTACCTAACCCAGCTCTATGGGGAAGTGTAGAGTATAGGAGAGAATGAGCTTTCTGTGACTTGGGCAGTAGTGTTATGTACTGCAGTAATACTTAAGAGAATTAGGAAACAGAGGGAAGTGGACGAGGGCAGCAGTGTGTGTTTAAGGCTCCACTAAGCCTGAAGGAAAGGGAACTGGAATCTAGTTGAGGCCAGTTCTGTCCCCCCTGAAGTCACTTAGGGCAGACATTTATTCAGGTGAAATGTGAGTTCCCTCTCATAGGAAGAGGCTAAGGTCCAGTGCTCAGGAGGTCCACCATCAAAGGGAAAGGATTCAAAAGTGGGAAATGTATGTGTGTGGGGGGAGGGGATGGAGATTGACAAAGATCTAAGAAGGAAGAAAGCTCAGTTAAAAACCATGAGCATAAACAGATAAACCAACAGAGAAGCTATTAATAACAAAAAGGAGAATGGCCTCAAGGATATTTAAATGAGTCCAAACATCTCTAAATAAATATCACAAAGCAAAAGAAAATGAATCAGCACCTGAGGATGCAGAAGATTCTTTGGTTTACCAAGAGAACATGGAAACACAACAGTATGTTCTTGAATGAGAAACAAGAATCAGGAAAATAGAATTTGTGGCCTGCACAGAAGAAATAATAGACAGAATAGAAGAACTTGAATCCTGCGTGGCAAATTTCATCAAAGAAACTAATGGGAGACCATTTCACTGGGAATGTAAATACTCAGATATAAAGAAAAATCTGGGAGAAGCATTAAGCATTAATGTTAAAAGAAAACATGATCTCTGTACAAGCAAAACAAATTAATCTCAAAGGTAGGTTATGTAGAAACAAATAGAGCATTATTGGTCTCCCAGAAGAACACAAAAGGTAAAAAGAAACCTAATCACTACAATGGAAGAACTAATACAAGAAAGCTTCCCAGAACTTCTGAAAACTGTCAAAAAACAATGGACTAGTTGAAAGAATCCATGGGGTCTTTTCATGAACTTGCTGCACAGAGAATGTATGTACCAGAGAAAGTTTTTTTTTTAATTAATGAAATGAGAATTCTTGGAGGGAAAAAATATAGAAAAGAAATGATAGCTATGGAAGAAAGCATTGGGAAGGGTATTAACAATGAAAAACACCAGAGGTATGAGAGAAACTTTGAAGTCTAAGCAAAGGACTGAAGAGAAACATAAAAACATAAAATCAGCAATAACAGACCAAAAAAGGACAAACTGCTTGCAATATTTTTCATTCCCCTTTTCAAAATTCGTTCACCTCTTTTTCACACTTGATCCTCACAAAACTCTTGTTAGGTAGGCAGAGGCAACCCTCCCACCATTTCAGATGAATAAATTAAGTCTCCAAAAAATGAAGTAAGATGTATCCAGGGTGAAGTTAGTGACAGTGCCTGGACTATACAGCCCAGGTTGTTAGATTCCCTCTGCATTTAAATACTTTATATTAATTAACTCTGGTAACCCCAGCTCTAACAAGGGACCATTGTCACTATCTTGACATGGGGTACATGGGGCCAGCCTGGTCTTGTGGTCTGGGTCAGGAAATAAGAGGTCTGTGGGTAGGTGGAGGGCTCCTTGAAAAGATGTCCAGCAGGTTTAGAAAAGTGCCACTTGAACTTGTGGACATAGTCACCAGTGATATAGCTAATGATGAAGATGTCCCAGAACAGAATGATTCTCCCTACCACCTTCATGAGCAATGCCCAGTTTCCTGTGCAGTTTGCTATAGATCTGCTTACAGCCTGAGCTTTCTAAGGTGGACACATTAATGCTGACCTCATCCTGGTCACTTGCTGTACTGGTCAGCACTTTCCTGTGGCTCCATCCGGCCCAAGGTGGGAGTGAGAAGGGGTTGCCTTTAGTGCAGAGCCCAGTGCAAGGGCTGTGATTCTCCTGCTCTGGTAGATCAAATCCCTCAAGGGAACCTCGCTCTTCTCAGTCCTAGGAAAGGATGTTGGGTGCAGAGGCGCTACCTTCTCTATCTCATGTGTAGCACTGCACCTTTTCCTCACCTCCCAACCCAGTTTTGGAAAAGGACGTTTCTTAAAGAAAGATCACTCTCATCTGAACTAGTCAAAAGAGGGAAGAATACACACATAAAGTTGGGTACAGAAATGCATTTCATTCAATGGAGAAATAGGAGGGAAAAGGGAGAAGGTGGAGGAAGGGGGGGATTAGAGAGAGGAAAGGTTAAGGAATTAGTCCTAAGCAAAACAAACCCTAAGGTTGTACAAAAATATTTATAGTTCTTTTTGAAGTGTCAAAGAATGGAAATCTGGGAGGGAGGGAGAAAATTTGGAACTCAAAATTTTATAAAAAAATGAATGCTAAAAATTGTCTTTACATGTAATTGGAAAAAATAAGTACTATTTAAAAAAAAACAAAACAAAAGAATCAGAATATGAGGGGGTGCCCATCAATTAGGCAATGGCTTAATGAGTTGTGATGTTTGGATATAATGGAGTGCTGTCTTTGGGGGAATTAATGAACAAACTTATAAAACTAGGAAATGGCTTATAAGATCATTGGAAGCAGAAAAGAGAAGAACAAATAGTGTAGAAAAGAAGAGGATGTGGTCAAAATAAAAGAACAAATTTAGGCAATAATTGGGCAGATAAGTCACAGATAAAAAATTTGGGGGAAGTCTTTATTTTAAAATTTTTATTTTTGATTCTAAATTTTCTCCCTTTACCTGTTGAGAAGGCAGGAAACATAATATCCATTATAAATATGAAATTATGCAAAACATTGTCACACTAGCCATGCTAAGAAAAAAAAGACAAAGAAAGAGAACAGAATATGCTTCAATCTGTACTCAGAATCCACCAATTCTTTATCTGGAAGTAGATAGCATTTTTTATAATGAGTCCCTTGGAATTATTGTGGATCATTGCACTGATAGGAGTTACTAAGTCTTTCACCTTTGATTATGTCCAAATATCATTGTTACTATGTACATTATTCTCTTGGTTCTGCTTGTTTCACTTTGTATCAGTTCATATAAATCTTCCCAGGTTTTACTGAAATCACTCCCTTCATCATTTCTTATAACACAATAGTATCCCATCACATTAATATACCATAATTTGTTTAGCCATTCCCCAACTGATAGGCATGCCCTCAGTTTCCAGTTCTTTGGCACCACAAAAAGAACTGCTATAAATATTTTTGTACATTTTGTACATCCCTTTTCCTTTTCCTTTGATCTCTTTGGAGAATAGACCTAATAATGATATTTCCTGATCAAAGATTATACACAGTTTTAGAGTCATTTGGGCATAATTCTAAATCGTTCTCCAGAATGATTAGACCAGTTCAGAGCTCCATCAATAGAGCATTAGGGTACCTTTTACTCATAGTTCCTCCAGCACTTGCGATTCTCTTTGTCATCTTAGCCAATCTGTTGGGTATGAAATGGTACCTCAGAGCTGTTTTACTTTGTATTTCATTAATTTTGAGTTATTTGGAGATTTTTTTTCATGTGGCTATTGATAGTCTTGATTTCTTCTTCTGAAAACTGCTTGTTCATATTTGACCATTTATCAATAGGGGAATGGCTCTTAATTTTATAAGTTTGAGTTCCTCATGTATTTGAGAAATAAGAACTTTATTAGAGAAGTTTGTTATAAATTTATTTCCCAAATTTCCTGCTTTTCTTCTAATTTTTGGCTGTATTAGTTTTGTTCGTACAAAAAAAGTTTGGAGAAATTTTAAAGGTCATCTAGTTAATTCTCACTTCATAGGTGAATAAACTGAAGACTACAAAGTTTATATAACTTGCCTAAGGTAGTATAGGCAGTAAGTGATAAAGCTGGGCCTCAACTCCTGTAACTCCAAATTCAGTGCCCTTTCCACAGCATGCCATGCTTCCTATCAGTAAAAGAAGCAATGAGGGAAAAAGAACAAGGGGACAGATTTAGATGATTGAAACTGAGGGTCATCAGCATCTCTGAAAACAGTGAACAAGAAAATGTTCTTCCATATCATTTAAAAAATCCTCTCCAAAACTTCCTAGAACTATCAAGAACAAGCAACACTCTAAGAATAGAGAAAAAAGCAAAAGAAACCTCAGACCAGAAGAAATTCAAAATTCACTCATATCATCAAAGTTTAAAACTGTAGCAATAAAGAAAAAAATCCTAAAAATTTCCTGAAAGAAAAAGAAATTAAATATAAAAAAGCACCAATATGGATCTTCCCATGCTTTCCTATAAAAAAGGCTAAAGAATTTGCAATACAGCATATTTAAGAGGGGGATGGGGGTATGTGTGCTTCAATTTCTGAATCAGTTTCTTCCCCCCCCCCAAGGCAATTGGGGGTAAATGACTTGCCCAGGGTCACACAGCTACTAAGTGTTAAGTGTCTGAGGTCAGATTTGGACTACACCACCTAGAGGCCCCCAGAATCAATTTCTAGTAAACATAAACATTTTATCTGAAAACAAACCCAACCATTTGAAAAAAAAACCCTTAAAAATTCATGGAAAGAAAACTTATACATGAAAAGTTTCTGTCAACGTGAGCAGCAATGACATCCTGGAGAAATAGGTAGCAATATTCAACCCTTCTCCCCTTAAAAAATGGGTATCTAAAATCAGTTCACAGTGACCAGTGAAGTGTCAATCAGGAGACATGCTTCCAAAGGGAGAAAGGAAGGAAGAATATAAGCATTTAGTAAGTGACTAGCACTTTTTAAAAATATTATCTCATTTGATCCTCACAACAATCCTGAGAGGTAGGTGCTGTCGGTGCTGTTATGATCATGTTTTTACAGTTAAGGAGACTTGAACAAAGGTTAAGCGACTTGCTCAGGGTTACACAGCTCGTGTCTGTGAAGTAAAAACAAATGTCAAAGGGAAGCTTAGGAGTTTTCCTAGAAAAAGCAACAACAATGGAATATCAAGGAGCTAGCAAAGCAAAATGTGAAGAGGTTCCACGATCATGCTGATGGAATTATAGCGACTGCCTATTGGATGATGGCACCAGACGGGATGCAGGGAACTCCTAGGGACTAATTGTCTGAAGAGCAGTCACACCCCCAGTGACCTTTAAAAAGTTAATGTTGTACATGGTAACAGCAATATTGTACAACGAATAACAGCGAATGACAGCTATTCTCAGCAATATAATGATCCAAGACAATCCCAAAGGACTCATGATGATGTATACTATCCCCCTCTAGAGAAAGAACTAATATTGTTTGAATACATACTGATGCATGCTATTTAACTTTCTTTCTTCCTTTTTCTTTCTTTCTTTCTTTTCCTTCCTTTCTTCCTCCCCTCCTTCCTCCCCTCCTTCCTTCCTTTCTTCCTTCCTTTCTTTCTTTCTTTCTTTCTTTCTTTCTTTCTTTCTTTCTTTCTTTCTTTCTTTCTTTCTTTCTTTCTTTCTTTCTTTCTTTCTTTCTTTCTTCCTTCCTTCCTTCCTTCCTTTCTTTCTTTCTTTCTTTCTTTCTTTCTTTCTTTCTTCCTTCCTTCCTTTTTCTTTTAGTCCAATATTCATGGACAAAATGACTGCTATGGAAATGCTTTCCATGATTGCACATGTATAACCTATATCTGATTGCTTATTGCCTCAGGAAGGAAGGGTAGGAGGGGGGAAGGAAAGGGTAGAATTTGGTACTCAAACTTAAAAAATAGTTTTAAAATTTGTTTTAATATGTAATTGGGGAAATATATATGTGTGTATGTATGCATGCATACATACATACATACACACATATGTTACAACAGTGGTTCTCAACCTTCCTAATGCTGCGACCCTTTAATACAGTTCCTCGCATTGTGGTGACCCCCCCCAACCACAAAATTATTTTCATTGCTACTTCATAACTAATTTTGCTACTATTATGAATCTATCTGATATGCAGGGTGTGTTTTCATTGTTACAAATTGAACATAACCCACAGATTGAGAACTGCTGTGTTAGAGTCAGATCTTCCAAAATCACTCAGGTGTGATATTATCAAAGTTCTAAACTGTAGCAACAAAGAAAAGAATCTGCCATGTGAGAACTGGACTGTGAAGTTCATTCTTCACCTTTTCTCCTTGAGAGGGAGGATGCTAGTGATTGAGGAAGATTCAGAAAGATTTCATTTATAACATGGTGCTGAATAAAGAGAGTAATTTTATGAGGTAGAGGTGAGGAGAGTTCATTCTAGGCATGTAGTCACTGAGATGGGAAATGGAGGGAGTGTGTGTGTGTGTGTGTGTGTGTGTGTGTGTGTGTGTAGCAAACCATTTTGGCTGACTCTCACATTCAGTGAGGTGGGAAGACAGGTTTGAGAGAGGTTGTGAAGGACTTTGAAAGCTTAACAGAGGAGCTTGTATTTGACCCTAGAGGCAATAGTAGGGAACCCCTGTGGTTCATTGGGTAGGGGTCAGATCTGTAGTTAAGGAAAATAATTTCTGCAAAAGTGTGAAGGATGCACACAGAGCAAAGAGAGACTAGAGGCAAGAAAACTATTGCAATTCTATAGAGGAGAGGTGATGAGCCATGTGATCTGGGGATAAATCACTTCATCAGTTCTTTGGCAGCTAGGTGATAGAAGGCTGAACCTGGAGAGAGAAAGAGCTGAGTTCTAATATAGCCGCAGACACTTAGCAGTTATGTGACCCTGGACAGATCCCTCATTCTCTCTTTGCCTCAGTTTCCTCAACTATAAAATAGAGATGACATCACCTACTTCATAGGGCTGCTCTGTGGATAAAATGAGGTAATATTTGTTATGCACCATGCACAATGCCTGGCACGTAAGAGGTGCCACATGAACGCTTATTCCCTTGCCCTATTCAGCTCCTTTTTGGTTCTTAAAGATTCCATTTCCTGTTGTATAAAATGAAGTATTCAGATTGGATGTTTTCTAAGGTCTCTTATACTTCTAATGGTTTGATTCAAAGGCTCCAGAGTGTGCTAAGAACTTATGCACTTCAAGGAGACAGTTCATAAACCATGAATTATTTTTCTTCTGATTTCTGTTGTTTGCCCTCTTTCATTTTCTTTTTTTTTCCACTGCCCTCCTTTGACTGAAATTAGCTCAAGGTGGCATTGAGAAAGATCATATAATCTTATTGATTTAGAGCTGGAAATGACTTTAGAAGTTCATCTTAGTCTTAGACAGGTTTGTAATTTTACAAAAGAGGAAACTGAGACCAGAGAAGTTAAGTGACATACCCATGATCACATAGTTAGTAAACAGCAGACTTGGGATTTAAAATCAGGGTTCTTTGACTGTAAATATGATTGGTTGTAGTTATTAGAATCAATGAGAAAGTATGACCCATTTCCATTGCCTGCAACTGAAAAGGAAAAAAAACATGCTAGGTGTAGTGTTGGAAATTACTCTGGACAATCTCTCTCAGGGTGAAACTCATAGTAGAAAAAGCCTTTATGTATAAAAGTTACAACTTGAGGAGTCTCTGGCTGAAGTGCAGGTATGGAATTCATCAAACAGGCTTGAGCGGAGTTGGTCTGGAACTCCTTCTAGACACTCCCCTTAATGAAATGTGACTGGATGACTAACAAGTAGGAGGGGTAGTGTGTTGTCTTGTTACACCAGTCTGATCTTTCTTTACAGAACAGTCTGGACACCTCCAAAATTCCAAGCTTTACTTCAGAGATCCATACACTGCACCAATAATGGCTAAGCAAGATAAGACACTTTATTTGGGAAAAGACCATTCAGAGCCAAGCTAAGCCTGGACCCACAGAATGGTTCTGAAAGAAGCATTGCCTAACCTGGTTGTGTGGCTTCTCTGTACTTGGATTCCAACTTTGCTCACAGGTAACTTAGTAGTTATTTGGGGCCTGAAGATGGGGGTGGTGGTGGGGAGAAACAAGGAAAAATATATTTCCTTAGGTTTGAAAGCTTGATATGGAGGTATCCAAAAAAATCTTGTATCTATGTTTGAAAAACAGTAACATAAAATACCCCAAAAAGATAAATATAAGTTTGATTTAGAATTCTGACCATCTTCCCACTTGCAGCTAGAATGGTAAGGGTGATCAGAGAAGATGCTTATGCCATAAATCAGGAGCTCTCCAGGCTGAAGGAACCCTACCAAGTTTTACTTCTTTTTTCTTTATTGTTTTCCAGTTTCTAAATCTTAAAATGTATATGCTCTGGAGGCTTTCTTCCATGTGTGCTTCAAGAAGGAAAATATGTTATGGGTTTAGAAGTTCTCACTTCAATATAACCCTGTTTGGGGAGGAGCAACTAATTAGTATGAAACTAGTTCCAAACCTTGTAAGGAATTATTTCTCACACAAATTCAGATCATTTCATAAAAAGCAAGAGGATGGAATATAACACTTTAGGAAAAAAACACTTTTAGATGAAAGGAATTTTCTCAGCCAGCAGAGTTTACTACAGACTTTCTTACCATGCTCCAATTTGCTTGTTACTGCTTGTTTCATCATTCTGAAATTGTAGCTTCAATTGCCTTAGATTAGGTTTCATGTCACAACTTGCTTAAGAGGGGTTTCTTTCTCTAAATCTGCCTTTTCAGTGTTGACTCGAACTTATAGCAGTATGTTTATTTCTTTTGAAGCAAGGACAATCTCAAGGTTTACATGGGACAGCAGTTCAGAAGTGGTACCATTTGTAACCTTTAGATCATGTTTCTTTTTTCCTAAGAATTTAAAATGTTATTTTATCCTGCTCAAAATACAGTGACTCTTTGGTGATTGTGACA
>CM053596.1:231348321-231368353 GCA_028646575.1 Pseudocheirus occidentalis | reverse complement strand
GACTGGTGCTGTACTCACTGTGCCACCTAGCCGCCCCATTTCCCCCTTCTTTATCTCTGCTTGTATCACTCATTGCATAGAATGTTTCCCTTACTTCCTTTCTTCCTCTGAATCTGTCATTGCCTAATTCAAGCATATTCTTCTCTATGAAGCTTTCTCTGACTGCTTCAGTCTTCACAAAGTTTCTCTCTTCTAAACTTCTATAGCAGTTCTTATCTATATTAATAATATTTAATTCATACATACATGCAATATGATATAAATTACATTGTATTACATACTATTGCTCAGTCCTTCAGTAATGTTCAACTCTTTACCATCCCATGAACCATGCTGTCAGTGGAGTTTTTATGGCAAAGATACTGTTTGGCCATTTCCTTCTCCAGTGAATGAAAGCAAACAGAAGTTAAGGGACTTGCCCAGGATCACACAGATAATAAGTGTCTGGTTTGGATCTGAACTCAGGTCTTCATGACTCCAGGCCCACAGTCCCATGCACTGAGCCACCTAACTGCCTACTTATTGAATACTAGCCTTGTATTAATAATGCATCATATTTCTATGGCATTTTAAGGGGGCATTTGTGCTTTACTCACAACAGTCCTCTGAGGCAGGTAGTACAATAAAATCATTACCACTCCAGAGACTCAGAGAGGCAAAGGTAAGTTGGCCAGGATCATACATCTAGTAAGTGCTGAAGTGAGGATTTAAACCCTGATTTCCTGACTTCAACCAAGTTCAATGCCTTTTCCTTTATTACAGACAAAGTTACATATGTCTGTCTACCCAGATTATAAACTCCTTCTGGGAACACTCACACTTCTTTGGTATCTTTCACAGAATATATGTTCCATATGTTCAAATACATACTTCTTGGTTGATTGATTTTGTGAAGGAGGACTTAGGAAATATAGCATTAGTGGGAGGCAGGAATTCAGTATACACATATATATCTTTATATACATATATATCTTTATCTAGCTATCATGTCTCTGTCTTTGTCTCTGTCTTTCTGTCTCTGTCTCTGTCTCTCTCTCTCTGTCTCTCTGTCTCTCTCTCTGTCTGTCTGTCTGTCTGTCTCTCTCTCTCTAATTTAAAACCCTCACAACTTACTCAGAAAGTTTATAATTTCTGAAACTATAACAAACCTTCACTATAAGCATATTATAGTATATAAGCCATGGAACCTAAGATTCATAGATCTGGAAAGGAGACTTAGATGTCATTTAGTCCAATCCCTCATATTTGAAGACAAGGAAATGGTTGCCCAGGATTACAGAGCTAATTAATTAACAGCAGAGATGAGCTAGAACTCAGGTCTTGGAACTCGTTCTGTGCTACTATGTTTCCTACCAGGGATAAGACTTTGTAACACTTACCATCTTTATCTACATCCTGTTCTGTGAACTCTCTCACCTAGTTCAGCTTTTCATGTGTCAATGTTTTCTCTTCCCAAATAAAGTACAAATTCCCTGAAGGCAAATGCTCCATCTTCTGTTCCTTTAAATGCCCCACAGTGCTTAGTCCTTTAAAAACATTGACAAATTATTTTGTCTGGTGTTAGAGGTTCTATGCTGGATCCTGTGCACCTCAGTGCTGTCATCATATCTGGTGTTTCAATAACTCATATTGCTGGCTGCCCATTGGCACTATAATTGGTCTTTTGAAGGAACCAGTTACATTCTGGTTGGTCCATTTCCTTTGGCCCTTTGAAGTACCCACAACTTAAGTTTGAGTAAAACCTTTGCTTTCAAGATTTTTCCCTGATCTGTCTGCCCCTGAAGTGTCATCACCTTTGACTGCAATGTGAATTCTATGAAGCTGCTTGGCAGAGAAGAATCACCAATGCTATGGCTATCTGATTTCATATCTGTCCACTAAAGGCATCAGTATTTCTGCCAACACTAAACTGCCATAGTATTCATTATCAAAGTACATGGTAAATATAGACAAAACTACTTGGTTATCCTAGTGAAAGAATTTTTAAAATTTAAATAAAACACTATTTAAATACACATTACTTTTTTATTCCACACTCAGGACTAATAAATAGCAAGTTTGCATAATAATGAAATAACCCTGGTGGGGTATATTTTTCTAAAGATCAAAGTAAGCTGTTCATTATCTTGAGACTGGTCCCTGTGAGAAGTAGTTGGATCTCTCTCAGCATGGTTTACTGTAGCACATGGTACATATAGAATCTCTAAATGTATGAGTGTGTGATGCATTCTGAGAAGGTGTTAATGTGGTTGCCACTGAGGAAAGATCAGCTGAGGCTGCTGCATTTGTGAACATACATGAACATTGCAGTCTAAGGATCAGGAGGGAAGAGAGAAACAAAAGTGTTATTCATAGCAGAGGCATGAAGAACTCAAAGGAAACAAGAGTAACAATAGTAGAAATTGACCTTTGAAAGTGTAGAGAGACAGAGTGACGTCCATGGAAAAAGAATGTGCTCACATCCATCTTGAAACACAAATAGAGAGGTCTGATGAGAAGAAGCTGAAAGCTTAGGGCAAGGAAGAAGAAGAGAGAAAAGAGGGGAAAAGACCTCCCACTGGCATTGTTTTTTTTTCTATATTATCTTTAATGCAGATTACTAAAGAGGAAGAGGACCTATGTAATGCAATGCCTCCTTTGGGGAAAGTTTGTGGGTAGAATTTTTTCGCTCAATATAGAGAGAATTATTTATTAGAGAACTTTCTTATCAATTCAATCATAATGAATGACTAAGCATTGATTTCTAATAATCCAAGTGAGGCAGGATAGTGCTGTACTCTGGAATTGGAGGACTTGGCTTCATCACTTTACTACCTGTGTGACAAAGGGGACATTACTTTATTTCTCTGACCTTCAGTGTCTTCACATGTAAAATGAGGAGGCTGAACTTGACAACTTCTAAGGTCCCTTCCATTTCTAAATCTGGGACCCTAAATCCCAGAAATTAAGTAATTCATCATCAACTCTAGGTCAGCAGAGAAAAAAGAAGTTTATTTTGGAAAAATTATGAAGAAGGAAGAAGAACAGGAATAAGCATTTAAAAATACGTATTATATGCCAGATCATGTGTTAAGAGCTTTACAAATGTTATCTCATTTGATCTTTGCAACAATCTGGGAGGCAGGTACTATTATGACCCCCAGTTTGCAGCTGATGAAACTGGGACAGACTAAGGTTAAGAGATTTGCCGAGGATCGCAACCAATAAGTGCCTGAAGAAGGATTTGAACTCAGGTCTTCTGGACTGAAGGCTCCGTGCTCTACCAACTATTGTTGTTGTTACCGTTTAAGAGGAGAAGAAAAAGAATCATTAATATTAGACCATCTTTGTGGAGGTTATTCCTTTAGAGCCAGGACCACAGGCTACGTTTTTTTCTTTAGGATCTTATAGTTAACATAGGAGACATTAAAGAGAAATTGTGATATATTTGTTCACAGTATTGATAGAAAATGATAGATTAGTTTAGAGTTTGATTTGGGAATATAATGTGATTAGGGAACAAAATTACCCAGGAAAGAGTTACAATAAGAATGATAGAAAAAGAACTAAGTCACGTTCAAAGGAGAAATGGAATGACTGGTACAGTCCTAAGAAGAAGTGCCCAGTTGAATGCAGGGAGCCAGCTGAGTGGAGTAAGGTGGCAGTGGGGTTTTGAGAGACAGTGTGGTATAGAGGCAAGGCCACTGGACATGGAATCAGCAGACTTGAGTTGAAACATAAGTGTAACACTTATTAGTTGTAAGACTACAGGTAAATCACCTTTTTTTTTTCTTTTTGGAAAGGGGAGGACAAGGCAGTTGGGGTTAAGTGACTTGCCCAAGGTCACAGGGCTAGTATGTGTTAAGTGTCTGGTCTTCCTGACTCGAGGGCCGGTGCTCTATTCACTGCGCCACCTAGCTGCCCCTAAATCACCTTTTCTTAATCTATTTTCTCATATATAAAATAGGGATAACAACTTTTATTACCCATATACATATACAACAGGCTTTTTTGTGAAGAAATTGTTTCCTAAAATTTTTAGCACTTTATAAATGAGAGTTATAATGATTTTTAGTGTAATTTATGTGTTAAACCTTTCTTCTAAAATGACAGATTGAATTTAGTGGTAGGGGACAGAGGTGATAAATGTTTAACAACTGACTGAAAAAAGTACATATGACATACTTTTAAATTTATTCTGCTTATATAATTTTCTCCATCACTTACTTAAGTCTAGATAACAGCAACAAAAACCAAGCCCTGATTTTTTAGCTGACTGATTTCTGAGGTAGAAATGCTGACACTGAAAAATTTAGCAATCTGTTCAGGTTCTTAGGAGATGGCACCAGCACACTTCTGCTTGCTCTCTCTAAGAATAATGATCTCAATGGCTCATGTTTCAGCAAGAGTCTCCTTTGGGAACATCATACTATGATTTGTGTCTCTGAAAGGGTTCTTGGTTTCCCTGCAAGCACTTAAGCTAACAAAAGCATTTATATAATAGAAAAGAGTCATTTCAGAGAGCAAGGAACACAGAAAGGACCCCTCTTTGAGTACTTTGAAAGCAATTGGGCAAGTCTTTGCTGCTGAGCACCACCTTCCTCCTGACAGGTTTGGTTTGAAGTTATTACAAATTCACAGAGCCTTTTAACGTAGTTCTTGCATCATGAGTGGAATCCTAGATCTTAAGACAGTACAGCATTCTGTTTTATGCCTCTTCTCAGCTTCTGTTGGGTCTATATGACCCTGGTCAGTCACTACTAACTCCCATACTCATGTTTATGTCTCTCAGCATGCCATGGGAAGTCAGGAACAGTTCCCTTGAATCTGTTCGGTGCCCAACCTTGCTTTGACACTTTCTTGTCATGGCTCTGGCAATCTGCTCACCATGGCCTCTGACCTGGAATTCCAGTCTTCTTCAATGCCTTTTTGTTCTTGCATTGAGTTCTGGTGGCCCAGTGGATAGAATGCCAGCCAGGCCTGGAGTCAGGAAGACTCTTCTTCCTGAGTTTGAATCTAGCTGTGTAACCTTAGGCAAGACCCTTAACCTTGTTTACCTCAGTTTTCTCATCTGTAAAATGAGCTGAAGAAGGAAATGGCAAGCCACTCTAGTATATTTGTCAAGGAAACCCCAAATGGGGTCATGAAGAGTCAGACACAGCTAAAAATGACTCAACAAAAATTCTGAGTTCTCAAAAAAAAAAAAGAGGCAGTAGAGGCGAAAAGAAAGCATAGAACTTGAATCAAATGGAAGGAATAGAAAGAAAGGGGTTAAGAAACAAAACAAAAAAGGAAGTCCTGGGAGGACTAATTAAATTCATACAATTTTGGGTAGAGCACAACTGAAATTTGACGCATGCATTACAAATCACATGAAGATGCAGAACGCTAGAAACAATAGCTTACAGGATTCTGAAATAAAGTGAATTGAATGAGATTTGAGTTTAAGAAATGAGGCTGATTATAAAAAGGAAAATATTTTGTGTGTATGAAGAAATCAATTGAAATATCTTCCTATTAATAAAGGAAGTGAATCACATTGGAATGGGATTTTTTTTAAACAACTGAAATTTGGGCAGTTGAAATATTAGAAATTGGTCTGGGATGATTTATTGCTTGCACTATAAACCAAGGAGGGGCAAATATCAGGTTTATGAATGAATATTTACCCAAAAAAACACCTGAAAGTGAAAAAGGCAGCTAAAGACCTGGTGATTTTCATGCATAGTATGTATCATCAAAAGGTACTTGTGGAGTTTAGAGCTGGAAGAGACACCGGAAATCATTTAGCCCAATCTCATTATTATTAACAGCTATTAATAATAATAATATATATATATAAAATTTTTATTAAATTAAATGTGCTAATATATGTTTAATAATGATAACAATAATATCTGAATTTGCATAGCTCTTTAAAGCTTATTCTTTACAAATATCTCATTTTTTCCTCACCACAACCCTGGGAGGGTAAGTGTTATTATCATCCCATTTTCTAGATGAGATAACCAAGGAAGACATAAGTGAATAGCCCAGGGCCACAGCTAGTAAGTGCTTGAGGCCTGATTTGTACTCAGGTTTTCATGACTCCAGCTATGGTACTTGATCCATTGTACCATCTAGGTGACTCTAGGCAGAATTTTATTGATTTTTTACAGAGGAAATTGAGGTCCGGAGAGGGAAAAAAAGCCCCCAAAGACTTGCACAAGGCAGCAGATAATTGTTCATGACACATTTGAACTTAAAGTTTCTGACTCCAGTTGCAGCACTTTTTTTTTTTAATGACACATGTTTCTTGGAGTGGGAAACTGTTTCAATAAAATTCCATAAAAGGGTTATTAAACCAGAATCAATTGACCTATGAAGTCACATTATTGGAAAGTTTGCCAGCACTTATTTGGATAGATATGGCAACAGAATGTTAGAAGTAGAAGAGACCAAGGTTCACAGAGGAGAAGTAACAGAACTGGTAATAGAAAAATCTCCTAAATCCCAAGACACTTGTTTTTTCCATTTTGAGGAAAGCGTAGTTCTCAAGAAGAAAATTCTTAAGATACAAAAAAACCCAACTCCAATGAGAAAGAATAAGGGAAGTTGTTGGAAATTGCTGATCAACTTGGATTTTAAAAATGAATCAACAGAAGTTGGGAGTAAGAGCAGGGAACTAAGGATAAATGAAGAAAGGTAGCCTGCTCCTGTCACAGTCACTAGAGCTCAGAATGAGCTTAGGTTAGTTGCAATGTCTACTTTGGGTATGGACAATCCAAAAGGATGTTTTTTTCTCTTTTTAAAAATTTTCTTTGAAATTTTTAAAATATTCTTTTTCTTTTCATTTTAAATTTATTTTTACTTTTCAACATTCCCTTTTATAAGATTTTGAGTTACAAATTCCCCACCCTCCATTCCCTCCGCTAGATGTCATGCAATCTAATATAGGTTATACATGTACAATCATATTAAATATATTTCCACATTTTTTAAAAAAGCTGTTCTAGTGGAGTGGCTAGGTGGCACAGTGAATAGAGCACCAGCCCTGGAGTCCAGAGGACCTGAGTTCAAATCTGGCCTCAGACACTTAACACTTACTAGCTTTGTGACTTTAGGCAAGTCACCTAACCTCAATTGCATTGCTTTTCTCCCTCCAAAAAACAAAACAAAACAAAACGAGCTATTCTAGGGACAAGGGAAAGACCAAAGAAGGGATAAACCTACTCTTTGGGAGTGTATGACATGATGATGACAAACAATATTAAAAAGACTGAACTTCTCCATTCCTATTTTTAGCTCTTATTCCTCTGGTAGAAAGCATGATCTTTGAATTGGAAGAGATAGAACAAAAAATGTTACCAGAAAGCTGGAAATCAAGATAGATGAGGAAGTGAGCAAGGACCTAGGTACCACTGATGTGTGCTCATGTCTCCAGTCCTGGATTAATTCCATCTTAAATACTGAAAGAATTAGCTGATGCCATTACTAAGCCACTGTCTATAATCTTGAAAAGACTACAGATAATGGCAAAGACGTCAGAGGACTAGAAAAAGTAAAATGTCCTATTTTTTTAAAGTAAAAAGGTAGAGTCTATGAAATATAGAACAATGAGCTGCACTTTGATTCCTAGCAAAATTCTAGATCATTCAAATAAAAAATTATTGATATATTTTATTTTTTTCATAATTTTCATTTCTGAATGTCTCCTCCAGTCCTATACAGTAAGCTCTTCCTTATTACAAATAAAAAGAACAAAGAAGAAAAGCAATTCTGCAATATCAAACAATAGCTCAGTTGTGTCTGACAATATATATAATATTTCACAAGCATAGTCTTTTACTTTTGCAGAAAAGAGAGGAAATTACATTGCCTTAGCTCTTTTCTGTTATCAAGGGTCAGCATTCAGTTTTTGTCTTCTTGCTCTGTTTACAATTGTTGTAGTTATTGTGGGGAGCATTTTCTTGGTTCTATGTATTGCACTCTTTTAAAATTCATATTAATCTTCATATGCTTTTCTGAAATTTTTATGCTTGTCATTTCATATAGCAGAGTAGTAGTTAATTACATTCAGTTGAGACAATTTATTTAGTGATTCCCAAATCAGTGGGTACTTACTTTATTTTTGGGTCTTTGCTACTACAAAAATACTGTTATAAATATTGGTGTATGTGGCTTTTGACCTTCCTATGATAAATGCCTCCCAGTTGCATTTCTGGGTCAAAGGGTAGGTACAGTTTGCTTATTTAAAAAAAATACATACATTATTTGTCAGATCTATGGATAAGGGAAGAATTAGGACTAAAGAAAATATAGAGGGCATTACAAAATGTAAAACAGATACTTTTGATTACATAAAATCAAAAAAGATTTTGTGCAAACAAAATAAATGCAGCCAAAATTTAAAGGAAAGCAGAAAACTGCGGAAGAAGTTTTTGCAACAAGTATTTTTGATAAAGGTCTCATTTCTGAAATATATTGAGAGCTATACACATAGATTTATAAACATACAAGTCATTCCCCAATTGATAAATGGTCAAAGGATGTAAATAGGCAGTTTTCAGAACAGGAAATCAAAGCAATCTATAGTGATATGAAAAAAAACCCCGCTAAATCACTATGCATGAGAGAAAAGCAAATTGAAGCAACTCCCAGGTACCTCACACCTATCATATTGATTAATATGACAATATGACAAAAAAGGACAATGATGGCTGTTGGAGGGAATGTAGGAAAACTGGGACACTAATGCACTGTTGGTGGAGCTGTGAACTCATCCAACCACTCTGGAGAGCCCAGAGGGCTATAAAACTGTGCATATCCTTTGAGCCAACAATACTGCTGCTAGATTTATATCCCAAATATATTTTTTTAAAAAGGGAAAGGAACCTATTTGTACAGAAATATTTATAGCAGCTCTTTTTGTGGTGGCTAAGAATTGGAAATCAAAGGGATGCCCATCAATTGGGAAACTGTTAAACAAACTGTGGCATAGGATTGTGATGGAATATTATTGTGCTATAAGAAATGAGAAGCAGGTTGATTTTAGAAAAATCCACAAAGACTTATATGAACTGAAGTGAGCAGAACCAGGAGAACTTTGTACACAGTAATGGCAATATTGTAAGATGAAGAATTATGAATGATTCAGTCATTCTCAGCAATTCAAGATGATCCCAAAGGACTAATGCCGAGGCACACTATTTGCCTCCGAGGAAAGAACTGATATAATTTGAATATAGATTGAAGCATGATAGTTTTCACTTTCTTTCATTCTTTTTTTTTAAATTTGAGTCTTCTTGTATAAAATGACAAATATGGAAATGTTTTACATGATTGCACATGTATAACCTATATCTGATTGCTTACTGTGTCAGGGAAGGGTTAGGGGAGGGATAAGGACAAGGATAGAATTTGGAACTCAAGAGTTAAAAAATTCCCAAATGTTAAAGAAATTGTTTTAACATGTAATTGGGGAAAAATATTTAAAAAGCATACACACGCGCGCACACACACACACACACACACGCACACAATTCCAAATTGCTTTCTGGAATGATTGGACCAATTTGTAGTTCCTGGCAGGCCACCTTTCAACATTTTTTGTTAATTTGTTGCTTAATGTTTTTTTTTTTAGGCTAATTGAATATGTGAAAGAGGAAGAAAGGAAACAAGCAATTATTAAGCACCACTGTATTCCAGTTACTTTACAAATATTATCTCATGTGATCCTCACAACCACCCTGGGAGATAGGCACTTTTATCATCCCCATTTGATGGACCTAGCACTTAATCTACTGTATAACACAGCTGTAGTAAGATTAATGAAAGGGGCGGCTAGGTGGTGCAGTGAATAGCGCACCAGCCCTGGAGTCAGGAGGACGTGAATTCAAATTCAGCCTCAGGCATTTGACACACTCACTAGCTGTGTGGCCTTGGGCAAGTCACTTAACCCCAATTGCCTTGCCTTTCCCACTCCCCCAAAACCCAAAACCAACCCCCCCCAAAACAAAACAAAAACAAGGGCTAATGAAAACATGGGCAAAGCTACATAGGCAAAAGAATGGGTAATATTGAAGAAGTTGAGGAGCTGACAGAGAGGCGATGCAGGATTAGACAACCTTTGTGGGCATGGCTAATTTGTTGTTCTATTTTGTTTAACAAATCTGTTACAGAGGTTTTCTTTTTTCAATTGGGGGAGAGTAGGAGAAAAAGAAAATTAATTGAATATTAAATATTGAAAATTAATGGTGAATTGAAAAAAATTAAATCTAATTTTAAAGAAAGAAATTGAAGACAGTATAATAAACATTTTGGTGAAAGTAAAGTCTATAATATGGGTTTATATGTGGTGTCTTTTTTTTTGGAGGGGGGAAGGCAAGTCAATTGGTATTAAGTGACTTGTCCAAGGTAACACAGTTAAGTGTCTGAAGCTGGATTTGAACTCAAATCCTCCTGACTCCAGGGCTAGTGGGCTATTCACTGCTTCACCTAGCCGCCCCCTACAATACACTACTTTTTACTTAGGCACAAAGTTATCTGACATTCATGATATTTTAGAATTTCTCAGCTCATGTGGCGTACACAAATAGGCATGAACACCTTTCTACCTCTTTGTTACTTGCATAAATGTTCACCTAAATACTCTCTTCAGTCTGAGTGTAACAATCAGGCTTCTTCTTCTGTGTGATTGTGCATGCTCTTTGCTCTTGTTCATGTTGCATTCAGCCTTCTTTTAGCAATTCATGTCATGGTTATCATTCTTATCACTCTACATTATCAAGTTAAATCAGTCAGTTGATAAGCATGTATTAAACACCTGCAATGTGCCAAGCACTTTACTAGGTTCTGAGGATGCAGACAAAATAAATGAAAAACCCTCACTTTAAAGAAACTTCCTCTTGTTGCTGATACTAGGCCAGAAAAGGAATGGGGAAAACAGGGAGGTTAAAAAGGAAAAGTTAAAGGGTTTGAGGAATAAATGAACTACATTATTATACAAGCTGCAGGTTGGCCAATATGCTTTGGTTGTAAGGATGGAATGCATGAGGCCATGAGTTACTCATATTAGAAAGAGAAAAGAATGAGTTAGAGTGTAAAGCAGGAGCACAAGTTATGGAGCTGTAACAGCAATCAGTTTAGCAGATACTTAGCACTTAGTAACTTACGGGTAAGTATGGAAGATGTGAGCCCTGTCCCACTGTTGTCCCCTGTTGACATGGAAGAAGGGGATTTGCTGAGGCAGGAGGCCAGTGTGTATATAAGCAAGAATTCCAGGACAGAGAAACAGAATTGGAATTTTCCTGTTGGAGGAAGCAGGATTGTCTCAGCATCTGGGAGCTGGGCTGCTGAACTGAAGAAGTGAGTTGGAGTTTTCTTGAGAAAGAGAGAGAGAGAGAGAGAGAGAGAGAGAGAGAGAGAGAGAGAGAGAGAGAGAGTTAGTTTCTCTCCCAGCATCTGGAAGCTGACTGAAAACTGAGATGGAGTTTTCCTGAGACCAGAATCTGGTGAAGGCCACTTAGAAAGCCAATATTCCTTCTGGGTCCTAGGGCCAGCTGAACTGCTGGAGGACTGAATAAGCATGACCAGGATAAGACTTTATTTGTTCTTGGCCTGGCTGATCCTTGAGTTCCAGGCAAGAGAAGTGGTGAAGGGTTTGAGATGTGATAGACCCTGTGAACTTCAGTTTGTGCCAGGGATTGCCCTGAGGGCTGGACAAGAACCTGGCAGCTGTCTGCTTCTGAATCCAGGTGATTGTTTGGTGGATTCAGGAGGGAGCTGGGACCATGGAAGGGGATCCAGGGAATCAGAGAGATCACCCAGAGTCAAGATGAAGAAAAGGCCTCCCCTTGGAGGAAATTGAGGTTTGATAGACATCAAGGGGTGGAGGGTTTATGTGGTTTTCTAATGACTATGCTCGTGATCAATGTAATTGTGAATCTAGATTAGTGACCAGTTAGGTTAATGGCTGCCCCATGAGTGGAAGACTGATATATTGTGAACTGATTGAATGATTAAGTGAGGAGAATTTCCCCCTTAGGGAAACCAGATGATTATTCTTTTGTTCCTTGTTCTAAATATTGTGGCCACTGTAGTGAAAACTGTGTAGCCATCTAATGTTAAGCTGTTATGAACACTATATTGTGATTTTCTGTGATAAGATGTAATGTTGGGAATATGATACATTGTGAGCGTTTGTCTTGATTTGCAATGGAATAAACAGAATGTTCACCATACTGTGTAATCTGAACCTTAAAAGCTATTCACAGTAGCATTCTTTTGGGAATCTGCTAGTGCATGGTAATACAGGAGCAGAAAGAAGCTTTTTATTTTTTTTGAAATCCTGGCCTCTTTTTCAGACAGCTCATTGCCAGTACATTCATTATTTACAGATTGTTTTAGGGGCAGACTTGATGCAGTGGATAAGTGCCAAGCCTGGAGTCAGGGAAACTCATCATCCTGAGTTCAAGTTTGGTCTTAGACACTTAAGAGCTGTGTGACCCTAGACAAGTCACTTAACTCTGTCTCAGTTTTCTCATCTGTGAAATGAGCTAGCAAAGGAAATGGCAAATCACTCCAATATCCTTGCCAAGAAAACCTCACATGGAGTCTGAACAACAAGAAGAAGGCAGGGAGATGATTTAAATGTGCTTTAGAGGTTGTTTCTGGCCCAGAGAATCCATGACTCTATGTTTGGATACTCTGAATCCCTGATGTTTAGTTAAATCCTAGTAAATCATAGGATGTAGAACCTCAAGGGCTCTTTGAGATGAGCTAATTCAGTGGTTCTCAACCTGTGGGTTGTGTTCAATTCAAATACATCCTACATATACAGTAGCAAAATTACAGTTATGAAATATCAACGAAAATAATTTTATGTTTGGGGGGTCACCACAACATGAGGAACTGTATTAAAGGGTCATGACATTAGGAAGGTTGAGAACCACTGATCTAATTCAACCCTCTCATTTTACAAATAGGGAACTGAGGCTAAAAGAGGCTCAACCAAAGTCATATAGCAAGGAGCAAAGTCAGGATCTGAATCCAGGTCATGTGCCATTAAATCCAGTGCTCTAAACATATGCCCCTCTGTCTACCAATGCTAGATGAAGCTGTCAGTCTGCCAGCCCCTCCGGACCTTTCCGTACATTCTACTAACATGAAGCATATCTTGACTTGGAGCCCAGTGACTGTCCCAGGAGAAACAGTAAATTATTCAGTTGAGTACCAGGGGTAAGTTTTTGTTGTTGTGTTTTTGGACAGTTTTTCCTTAGAAATCACTTAGATAATATCTTTCTCCTCACACAGTCCATTATATGACACAGGCTCTCCTGGAGTTTTCGAAGCACCTTGACATAGTGGGAACTACCCCCTCACCCCCCAATATTGAATTTATACTCAGAAGATGTCGGTTTTAATCTTGCCTCAGTAACTCACTTTCTGTGCAAGTCACTTAACTACACTGGGTCTTAGTTTCCTCAATGGTAAAATGAAGGGCTAGATTAGATGACCTTTGAAGTACCTAGGGGACGAGGTGGCACAGTGGATAAAGTGCTGGACCTGGGGTCAGGAAGACCTGGGTTCAAATCTAGCCTCAGATATTTACTAGATATGTGACCCTGGGTAAGTCACTTAACCCTGTTTCCTCATCCATAAAATGAGCTGGAGAAGAAAATGGCAAACCTCTCCAGTATATTTGCCAAGAAAACCCCAAAGAGGGTCAGGAAGAGTGAGACACAACTGAACAAGAAGGACAACAAAGTCCCTTAGGCTTTTAGATCCGTGATTCTGTGGCATTAGTGACCCACCTTGTTCTCTACTCTCGGCTCAGTGTGGGCAACCTTGGGCCTGGAGCTTGTAAAAATGGCCAAAATGACAGGAATAGAGAGGGAAGGGACGACAAATCCACTGTGTAAGTATGAGGCTTTAGATTTAGTTTGGGCACATTGGCTGAAAACTTGGCTTAAGTTTGAAGGCACCTGGATGGCCTGATAACAGATGGAGATAAATCCCGTCTCTGCCTCCTCTCATGGTTTATTTAGCTTTTTGCTACAGTTTATGCCTTTGGGGGAGTCCTAGGTGTGTGCCTGGCATTCAGTCAGTGATGAGCTGATTTGAGAATATTCTCTTGGTATTTGTTGTTCAGTTATTTTTCAGTTGAGTCTGACTCATCATGACCCCATTTGGAGTTTTCTTTGCAAAGATACTGGAGCGGTTTGCCATTTCCTTCTTCAGCTCATTTTACAGATGAGGAAACTGAGGCAAACAAGGCGAAGTGACTTGCCCAAGGTCATATAGTAAATATCTGAAACTGGATTTGAACTCAGGTCTTCTGGACTCCAGGGTTGGTTCTCTGTACACTGGGCCACCTGAGTGTCCCTGTTGATACAGTGATGTGGACAACCAAGGAGAAAGTAGAAATGGCTGAGGAAAGGGATGTCCCTGGTCAGTGAAGGTCATTTCAGTCAATCAACAAGCATTTATTAAATGCTTACAATGTGCCAAGCGTTGTGCTGGGTGCTCAGATTACAACGAAGGACAAAAAGCACAGCAGTCTTCTCCATTAAAGAGCTTATGGTCTAATGTGAGAAACAACATGCAATTAGAAGATAATAATAAGTAATAATAATAATGCTAATGACTAGAATTTGCCCAGCACTGATTACGTACCAGGCACTGTGGTAAGACATACAAAGAGTAGATAGAAAGTCATCAGAAAGGGAAAAAGACACTTGCATCTGAGAGGACCAGGAAAGGCAGGTCTTATGAAAACTATATAGATTAGTGAAAATGAAAATTTTTTTTTCCAGAACTCAGATAAAATTGTTAATAAATCTTACTGCATGTTTTTCTATATTTTACTCAGAGAATATGAAAGATATTATACTAGCTCCATCTGGATCCCCAGCAGTTGGTGTTCTTCTATTAGTATCCCAGAATGTAACGTGACAGATGACATCACGGCCACTGTGGCTTATAACTTTCGAGTCAAAGCAACATTGGGCACTCAGAGTTCATCCTGGAGCACCCTGAAAGAGCTTTTCAATCGCAACTCAAGTAAGTAAATTCTTTTCATTCATTTATTCCATCTTTCATGTGTTTATCTGTCATCATCATCATCATCATGATTATCTATCAATGATCAATCTATTTGTTTATTTCACCTTGGAGCTTCAGGAATGATGCCCACACATTCTCTAGTCATAGCTTCCAAAACTTGGGTGTAGTAAAATAAAAATAACTTTATACATGTATTTTATATTGCTAATTCCTGCCCTGGAGCCCATGCTATCCTGGTTGGTGAACACCTTAGTTAGTAAATATATCCAGCTAAGCTTCATTGTATGTCTCTCTTCCCTTCATATTCTCACTGGCTTCCACTAGGTCCCTCCTCTCTTCTTTCTGGAGTCACAACTCTGGAGCCATAATCAAATTAATGATGCTGTTACTGGAAAGGCTGCATCATTCTTCTCCCTTATGGTTCCTTTCACTGTCTCTGTGGCATTCTAAACCAAAGTACCCCTTCCATCACCACCCCTCTCTAATTGGGGTTTGTCTCCTATTAAATTCTAAGTCACTTGAACTTAAGAGCTATCTTATTTTTGTACTTTGGATTTGTGTTCTCTGTGCTTAGCATAGTGAGCGGCCCATAGTAAGTTCATTCATTCTCAAATCCATTAATTCAACTGTATTCCTCTCATACTTTCTCATTAATATGTAACTTCTGAAGCCACTTTTGAAGAGTTCCTGGTACTCTCCTCATCCTGGGAAGTGCTTAATACATGTTTGTCAATTGATGAAATGAAATAATAGATACATAATAGCAATTCTGGCAAGGTTGGACTATTAGATTCTTAGAGAGCTTAAGCGGTTTACGATTGGGAAGATGTACTTCTTTCAGCTGAGAAAAGAGTACTCTCATCAAGAGAATCCAGAATGGGGGCAGCTAGGTGGCACAATGGATAGAGAACTGGTCCTAGAGTCAGGAGGATCTGAGTTCAAACATGACCTCAGACACTTAATAGCTGTGCACCTGAAAGAGAGAGAGAGAGAGAGAGAGAGAGAGAGAGAGAGAGAGAGAGAGAGAAAGCCCCGCAGAAGCTGGAGACGTTCCCTGGGGTGTGCTGGAGCCCCCAATTGCCTAGACTTAAGTAAGTGACAGAGCAAATGTTAATGATGCACATTCAACTTAAACGTGTATCCTACTACTCCTTTTTTTTTTCCTTCTAGAAAGCTGTTGTTAAACATATGCTAGCATATCACTGTCTGCAGCTAAATTTATGAAGAGAATTGAGCAGAGTGACTGTCTCCTGACTTCTTGGAGAAACAGCCGGGACAGTGTCAGCACTGTTCCGGCTGCTTCTCTATCAATCTACTCTGCTCTCCTTTCTTCCTACTGTTTTTTCACACAGAACACTCAGTGACAAGATTACTTTCTGAGTTGCTTTTATATTTAAACTTTTGCCTACTAGTTCTTTCTTTTCTTTTCTTTTTAAATTCTAAGGTCCGATAAAAATAATTTTAGTAGTTTCTTAAGTTTGTGTTTTGCTAGAGAAAAATGAGAGAGAAAGACAACCTGTGTATATTTGATTGCTTAATTCAACTTAGAGATCAACATCCAGGCTAGGCAATCAGCAGATTGCCTGAGGGCTTGAAGAATCTTATGAATCCTACTTGCATTTTAAAATTATTTTCTTTTTTGGGGTTTTGTGGAGAAGGCCTTTAGAACTGGGTCTTGCTCTGTAGACTAAAACCCTCAGAAACTAATATTATTTCCAAACTTTGTGCCAGGGGCTTTTCCTCCACCTCCTTCTCAAACAGAGAGGGATAGGGTGGAGAAAAGGAGCAGAGATTTCAAGAAGGTGAGCCGGTCACTGTGACCTGAACTGGATTGGGTTACCTTAAAGTATCATAAGAATGTAGGCTCATCATTCTTGAAAGAAGAACTAAGGAAGAGCCAAGAGACAACCCAAGAAAGCTGGACTAAATCTTTTTTGTGTAGCTGGACATAGTGTTTGAACATCTCTAATCAAAAACAAAACAAAAACGACATAATTAGTCATTAAAAATGCCTGCCCTCTGAGAGAGCCTTGAAAACAAATAAGCTTTTAAAAAAAATTGTTTTTAATGCAAAGGTATTTAGGGTAGAGAGGCTATTGAGTATTCACGCCCAAGTCCATAAACTGTTTAGCCAACCCCCTTTCCCTTCTGTTAGGCCTCTACCTCCCCTACCTACCTACCCTGGTGTTTCTTGAGGCTGATGGAGACTTGGGTCATTATAGACCCGCATAGTCTGTATAATTCCTAAGATCTGTAAAACCAAAGTCTAAGTTGGCTCTTCTTCATGCTCCTTGGATCTAACTCCTGCAATGTCTATCTGACTTGATGTAGGAATTCCTCTGTCGCCAGTGGGTTTAGAAATTTCTCTGCCAAAAAAAAAAAAAAAAAGAAATTTCTCTGCTGGTCTGCTGCTAATGACTACTGCACTTTGACCTTCTCACTACCATCTCTGGGGGCTCAGACATTCACAGGTTTCCCCTCCAGGGAACTCAGCCATCATCTTTCTAAGTAGCTTCTGTCTTTGCATCTCTACATGCTCTGATACTCGCCATCTGTTTCTGCTCTCCCTTATTTTTTTTTCAGTTAACAAGCATTTATTTTCTCGCTTCTCCTCCTTTCCACTTTTCCTAACTAGAGAGAGACAGAGAGACAGAGAGACAGAGAGGCAGAGAGAGAGAGAGAGAGAGAGACAGACAGACAGACAGAGACAGAGACAGAGACAGATAGACAGAGACAGAGAGAGAGACAGAGACAGAGACAGAGAGACAGAGAGACAGAGAGAGACAGAGAGAGAGAGACAGAGAGAGAGAGGGGTAGGGAGAGGGAAAAGGAGGGAAAGAGAGAGAGGGAGAGAGGGAGAAACAGAGAGACAGAGATTGGGGAGAGAGAGAAAGAGAGACAAACAGAGAGACAGAGACAGAACTCATAATAAATATGGATATTTAGACAAAACAAAGTACATATAAAGCCCAGTTATTTGAATGGACTATTAATCAGTCAGTCATTACTATAGTATTCAAGGGTCAAGGGGTCTACACTGGATTCTGTGAGTTTGAAATAATCTTGTTAAGATACAAGAGGTATGTGAGGGTGAGAGGGATGAGAGAGGGTGAAAAAATTTGAAACTCAAGTGATTGTGGAACTGAATCTTGTAAACTAAAAGTAAACAAACAAATTAATAAAGACAAAAAAAAAGATACAAGAGGTATGAAGATACTCCTCCCAGGCACACGCTCTGCATATGTGTAACCTTCACTATTACCACTAAGGACATTGTACACTGAAACTTCCTGGGAAATTAAAAATTAAATTAAATTAAAAATTAAAATGAATTAATTAAATTAAAAATTAAATCTGTCTGGACTTGTTCCTTTTCCCCCACCCTTTCAAAGAACTTAAGATTGTTCCAGTAGGAGGGAAAACGATCGCTCACTCTTTGTTTTATCTTTCTCATAGCTGCCCTCACCTCTCCCAGAATGAAAATTAGCAAGGACGGATACCATTTAATAGTGGAATTTGAGGACATGGGACCGTATTTTGAATTCAATGTTACTTATTGGAAGAAGAGCCCCAATTCTCAAGTAAGATTTCCTATATTTGACCTAAGGAAGGCCTTTGCCATGCTCTGATTCTACCAATACCTTGAGAAATCAGTCCTGTTCTGAGGGAAACAGGGCTGGAGTATGAGCTGTTCTGGAAGGTTTTATCTCATTCATGCAGCTCAACAAAACAGGAGATAATCTTCTGGACTTTGAGCCCTAAAGTGGAATCACTCAGACCTGAGTTCAAGATACCGCCTCAGACACTTACTAAGTTTGTGACCTGGGGTAAGTCACTTGACCTCTGTTTGCTTCAGTTCCCTCAGCTGTAAAATGGGGGTAATAATAACACTTGTAGCTTAGTCGTGTCCAATTCTTTCTGACTCCATTTAAGGTTTTTCTTGGCAGAGATACTGGAGGGGTTTGCCATTTCCTTCTCCTGCTCATTTTACAGATAAGGAAACCGAGGCCAACAGGGTTAAGTGACTTGCCTTGGGTCAAGGTCACACAGCTAGTCAGTGTCTGAGGCCGGAGTTGAACTCAGGAAGATGAGTATTCATGGCTGCAGGCCCCATGTTCTACCCTTGTGCCATCTAATATTTGTAAAGTGCTTTGCAAATAAATCTCAAAGAGCTCCGTGAATGCCATTATTATTGTTATTCTCAACATCATCATCTGCAATGGGCTGGGCATGGGGCTAATGCAACACGATATGGCAGGCTCTGGAAGATAACCCCACGAGGCACAGAAGTGCTCCTCAGCTGTGGAATGAAAAACCCCAGCCACCCAGTAACAAAAACAATAACAAGCAAAGAATTCCAAGCCAGGCCCTCCGTGCGCTGAGTAGCTCTTTCTGAGCATTCGTAGTGAAACACGGACAGAGCTTGTGTAGGATGGTAAGATGTGGAGAAAGCCAAATCGATGAAATCTCCAATCTTTCAAAATGAAAAAAGGGAGATGCTAAGCTTAAGAAAAAAAGGGCATGTTGGTTCTGAGACTGGCGCCTCTGGACCTAAAGTTTTGAAATCCATTGCTGTGTGAAGGGCTGCTGAAAAGGATGGTCATTGGGCAGCAGAGTGAATTTTTGAGGCATACCATTTCTTTTATTTTTTTAATTTTAATTTATTTTCTTGGTTACATCATTCATTTACACAAGGTTTTGAGTTACAAATTTTCTCCCCTTTTTGCCCCTACCCCCCAGCCCAGAACATTGATCCCACTGTAAGGCCCCTCCCACAATCTGTTCCCTTTTATGCCCTCCTCCAACACCCCTCTAACTTTCTAGCATGGCAGGGAGGGGCAATTCCTCCCTTGTCACCCACTCTCACTGGGAGGAGCAGCAACTCAATACAGGCTGTACCTGTGTAATTACACAGGACATCTCCATGGTGGGCAAATTGTGAGAGGCTAGTTGTATGTCCCTCCTTCCTATCCTGCACCCCCCCTTGTTTTGTTCTCTACCCTGTCCC
>CM053596.1:231326088-231347821 GCA_028646575.1 Pseudocheirus occidentalis | reverse complement strand
ATCAATGTTCTGGGCTGGGGGGTAGGGACAAAAAGGGGAGAAAATTTGTAACTCAAAACCTTGTGGAAATGAATGATGTAACCAAGAAAATAAATTAAAATTAAAAAAAAAAGTTTCAGTAGCTCCCTAATAACCCTAAGATAAAATATAAACTTTTTTGTTTGGCATTTAAAAGCCTTCACAATCTGGCTCCAAGAAGTACCAGATTTGCTAAAAGATATGGATAAAGATATGGTTCAACTACTGCCTCACACATGGACTTCCTAAATGACCCTGGGCTAGTCACTTAACCTCTGAGCTTTAGTTTTCTAATATGGAAAATGTTAATAAGAACTGAACCTACCTTAGAATTTGTGAGGATCAAATAAGCTATGACATGAAGAAAAAAGATATAAAGAAGGAACAAAACATAAATATAGCCCTTTAAAAATTTAAATTGCCATGCCAATGTGAGCTATTGTTACTAGACTAAGACTTCACATCACTATCCCTTGCACACTCTATATTCCAGTCAAAATAGTCTACTTATTGTTTTCCATCCAGGGAAGCTCCCTACCACATCCCCACCTTTGCACTGGAATGCACTCTCATCTATTATTAGGTCAACTTTCCTCGAAGACTCAGAGCAAACAAAAGTCACCTCCCACAAGAGGCCCTTCCTCAAGTTATTAGCTACATATACCTTACACTTATTTTGTATTTACTTTGGATAGTTTGTTTTAACTTATATATGTATGTGTTGTTCTTCCAGAAAAAATTAACTACCTCAGATCAAGGACTAATTCATTTTCCTGCCTTTGTATACTCAGTGCTTTTAAAATTACTTTGAACATAGTAGGTGTTTAATGACTGCTTGTTGAATAGTCATAGAAAAAAATTTTTCAAAGATAAAAGAAGCTATAATATTCAGGGCATCACTGTCATTTAAAATAATTTTTAGTGTTTTGACTATTTGTGTTATAAATTAAAGATATTGTTGCTACAAGAATTACTGAAAATAGGAAAGCAATATAATCTACACTAAGGCTAAGATTAAGACATGCATACCTTCGTTACATTAACTCTTCTTACTTCAAATTCACATTCAGTGTGTGTGCCTATGAAAAAAGAAATTCTGGTCAATATTTATGGAATTTATCCAAATTATTTAATATCAAATAAATTACTAAGTTTTAACAAACAATAACTACTAAAAACATTGGTATAACATTTATATTATTGACGTGATTCAGTCATTTCACTCATGCCTGACTCTTCATGACTTCATTTGAGGTTTTCTTGGCAAAGATACTAGAGTTGGTTTGCCATTTCCTTCTCCAGTTCATTTTACAAAAGAGGAAATTGAGGTAAACAAGGTAAGGTGACTTACCCAGGTCACACAATTATTAAGTGTCTAAGATCAGATTTGAACTCAGGAAGATGAGTCCCCCTGACTCCAAGCGCAGCATTCTGACTCCACCCAGCTGTCCCCAGTATTCATTAACCAAAATAATGCACAGGGGAACACACCAAGAGAACAGAGTAGCAGGAAGTAGTTAAGTTTTCTCACCTAAATTCCTCTAAATAGATGTAAAAAAAATACACCAGATTGAATTTTGATGGGGAAATATAAGGAAAAAAAATCACAGTCAGTCATTTTTCCAGACCAGGTAGGCATAAAAGACAGAAAGAGAGGTCTATGGACACTAGGGGGGGTAGTCTGGATAGGAACACCAGAGAATGGAGCAGTCCAGCACAGGTTATGCTCCAGGGCAAGTAGAGGTCCCACACAGATGCAATATTCCGGAAAAGGTAGCAGTTTTATTATCCACTATCTAGTCTAAGGTCACAGATCAGGGTGGACTAAGAAGAGAATCTGCACCCAGTGGTCAAGGGATGGGAAGTGGTAGCATGGACTGGGAGGCATATAGAGAGGATTAAGTTAAAAAGTAAGTAGCAGTGGCATGGCTTAGGTACTAAGTGCAGAGCAGGGTCTTAGTTCCAGCTTCCATCTTAGTCTGAAGTTTGCCAAGGAATAATTACAGTAAGCCTGCAGTTCTTTCACTCTGATCTAGCAAAGCGTTCCAGCTAGCTGATGGTGATGAGTAAAGCAACCCAGATCACAAACTTGCACAACTCAGATAATGGGGCACTTATCAGACTCTGCCCTAAATCTGAGGACTTTTAGAGTACTGAAAGCTTGTTGATATCTAGGCCTGAGCTGACTCTGTGTTACGGGAATCTAAAGATCTCCCCTGCCCCTAGACCCTTTGCTTAAGTGGCTTAATTAGCTCTGAGAATCTTCCCTGATTTGAAAGTATACTCTGCCCCCTGATAGGTTGAATGTGGTCATGTGGAGCCTGTCTTTGGAGGCCTGGGCAGGGGGTGAAGAGGTCTCTGACCCAGGAGAAGGATATATATCCGGGTGTGTGTGTGTGTGTGTCTGTGTGTGTCTGTGTGTGTGTGTGTGTCTGTTATATATATACGCCCTGATGTGAGGCTTTCCTTTGGGGCCCCCTCTCTGGTAACTTAAATAGGTACGGACGTGATGATGGCTGTTTATATTCTCTGAAGTTCAGGGTGCTGACTTTTTCCCCTGAACTAGGTAAATGATATATGTCTGACTGATTAAAGTGAGACTGTTAACCCATTTTGAGTTACTTTCCTTTAGAAAAGCAGATTTAAGAACCTGTGCTAGCAGCCACCCTGGGTATGCTAGGGTGCTTGCTGATATACCCTGAGATTCTAAAATAACACAACACTCAGTAGCCCAAGAAAACAGAAACAAAATCAACCCATACCTTCAGAAGTGTATAGAACCTGGCCCTAATATCAAGTCTGAAGTCAAAAAAAATAAGTTGGAAGAATGAACAAACCAAAAAAAGAATCCCACTTTAAAATGGCATTACATTGATAGGGGCCCTGAAGATAGTAATCCATAAGAACATTCTAAAACATCTACAACTGAAGTCTCAAAAGAAAAACAAGTGTTACACAAATTCAACTAGAATTCCTAAAGGTATAAAGCAAAAGTTAAACACAAAAAGTTTAAAATGTTTACACAGATGATAAGATAGTGCAAGAGGATCAAACTGAAAAAGGAACAAGTGTTATAAAAGAATATATGGAAATGAAATTAACAGCTTGGCTCCCCTAAGCAACAAACTAGAATGGACCAAACAGAAGCCACTGACTCTGTAGAAATACTACAAAGTTAAAAACAAAATTGAAAGACTAATTCATTAGCCCCTTCCTAAAAGAAATCCCCAAATGAACCAGAAACAAGTATAACCAAAATCCAAAGCTTCTATATGAAAGAAAAAATACTGAAAGCAGCTAAGAAGAAAGGATTCAAACACCAAGGAGTCATAGACAGGATGACACATGACTAAGCAGCCACCACAATGAAGGAGCACAAAGCTTGGATTACAATGTTCTAGAAATCAGAGGATATAGGCTTATGGTGAAGAATAACTTACCCAACAAACTGAGTATGATCTTAGAGGGGGAAAATGAATCTTAAATAAAAGAGACAACTTCCAAGCATTCCTGCTGAAAAGACCAGAACTGCAGAAAGTCTGAAGTATAATCACAGAAGCTGGAACACAATGTGCAACGTAATAGGAGATACACAAATGAATAATTATGAGGAACTAAAGGATTCAAATATGGGGAAATGATTGATGTCCCCCCGAAACCTACCATCATAAAGATCATAAAGAGAGTCTAATTACACAGAAAACCTAGGAGTGAAAAGAGAGAGGAAGAGAGATGGAATATACTGTAGGAATGGGTAAGTGACTGAAACTTGAAACTCACTCTCATCTAAAAACTGGTAGAAAGAGGCAAGGAGATAGATATATATATATATATATATATATATATAGACACAGAGAGAGTTAAGTATAGAAATACAGGTCACTCAAAAGGGAAAGTAAGAGAGAAAGGAGAGAAAGGGAAATTAGAAGGACAGTGGGTTAAGGGAGGGATAAGTTTTAAATTTAAAAAAAACTCTAAGGATATACAAA
This sequence comes from Pseudocheirus occidentalis, assembly GCA_028646575.1. Classification (NCBI taxonomy): domain Eukaryota; kingdom Metazoa; phylum Chordata; class Mammalia; order Diprotodontia; family Pseudocheiridae; genus Pseudocheirus; species Pseudocheirus occidentalis. The sequence continues at coordinate 231,343,814 of CM053596.1, read as the reverse complement.
AAAGAGCTCTTTGTGAGGTGGCTAAGAATAGAAAAGGGGTGAATGGCTCAATAAGCTATGGCATACAAAAATGAAATAAATTGTGACAGAAGAATTGGTGAAAGAGAAACTTCAGAAGATCTGTACAAACTGAAATAGAATGAAATGACTAGAACTAGGAGAACAATTTATACAATAACAACAATACTGTAAAGATAAACCATTTGGAAAGATTTAGGAACTTTTGATCAACTACGACTCCAGAAAACTAATAAAACATGCTACCCACTTCCTAATAGTATATGGTAAAGAATGAGAGACATACAATATATATGCATGTGTATACATGCATGTATGCACAAATACATATATACATGGTGTGTGTGTGTGTATGTGTCTGTCTGTCTGTCCTTTTGGACATGGCCGAGGTAGAAATGGGTTTTTCTTGACTACACATATTTGTAACAGATTTTTTCTTTTTCTCTCCATTGGGGGAAGAGGATAGAATTCTGCTTACTGAAGAATAAAATTTAATTAAAAACAAACCACAATAAAGAAATTTCATGAATTTAATGTTACATTTATAAAATTTAAAAGGTCCCTTAAAGATCATCTAATCCATTCCTCATTTTCTCATAATTGTCACAGATCAAAGGGTTTCATAAAGACAACAATAGAAAACTTGGGAAAATCTATGTACAATTGTTATGTTACGCAGATTTAAGTCTAATCCCACTATAGCTAGGTTTCTTAACCTTTTTTGTGTCATGGATCTCTCTGACAGTCTGGTAAAGCCTATAAATCCCTTTTCAGAATGCTTTTAAATGTACAAAATAGTACCTGGGCACATAGCAGGGACTTAATATGCATTTCCTCTTTTCCTCCCTTATTTCTTATAAGGAAAACTACCCAAATCTCTCAGAACCACAGAAAATATTAGAAATAGAAAAACACATCAAACAATCAATCCAAATATAAAATCAAATTTCATATCCTACAGGGATATAGAACAATCTATGAGCACTAGTCAGTCAGTGATGGACTGGTGCAACATGAATTTTAAGGAACCCCAAACCCAAAAGGTCACAGAGTAAGTCTAGAACCCATAAATTTGATGTCTGTGGTCAAAAAACCTTTTGTCAAAGAAACCTCAAGAGGATCCCTCCTTTAGACCAGGCACTGGAGCTAATTCTTTCTCCTTTTTCTCCAGTCACTCCTACCACTTCAAGCCCTGCCTTAGATCGTCACTAAGGTTGAGTATAAAGTAGGTACTAGGGTTGGGGAAATCCTAGGCAGCAGTGAGACCTATAGGAATGAAAGGAAACTAGAAGGGGAGGTAGCACCAAGCAATAATGCCAGGTATTATTAAAAACAGCACCTGTTGTCTTTGTGGTCAGTCATTCTAACGTGATCATTCACATGTAAAAGTTATAAATAAGTTAGGGCTACTGTCTATATATATGAATAAGACATCTATTAAGTGCTTACTATATCCAAAATGCTAAAAGAAAAAGATAATCCGTGATCTCAAATCATATTCTAATAGGAGAGAAAACACAAATGGAAGGTTTTCAGCTGCAGGTCACACAAGTTCAGGATCCTGGAATGTCTCCATCAAAATCTAAGGGGAAATGGTCCCAGTAGTGGTGGTTGTTTGATTTCTCTGGTACATGTTGCCTCTTGGTTGGCAGTTGCAGGGGATAGCTAGACAAGAAGTGACAGATAAATGGTAGAGAGATACAGAAATAGAGATCAATATAGAATGGAATGTAACAATAAGCAATTTTTTAAAACCCTTCAGGATATGTATTATACAACTAAACAAATTCCCACACTGGCCATGTTCAAAAATGTATGTCTCGTTCAGCATTTCAAGTCTATCACCTTTCCGGTAAGAGGTAAGTAATGAACTTCATGTTCAATCCTCTAGAAATATGATTTATCATTGCATTAAACATAATTCTAAAGTCTCTCAGAGTTGTTTTTCTAAGATTGTCACTGTATATAAATTATTCTTCTAGTCATGTCCACGTCACTGCATCCCTTCAAAGAGATCTTTCCCAGTTTCTGTGAACTGAATAAACTGAAATTGTTTTGTTGCTTCTTACGATACCATAACCTTCCATTACATTCATATACCACAATTTGTTTAGCTATTCCCCAAGATGAGGACCCATCTGCCCCAACTTGTAGGAAAAGTTAAAGAATTACAGGAGGAAGCAAACAGTAAAACTACACTGATGGGGGAAACCTCAATTTATCCCTTTAAGACCTAGACATTAACATTAACCATAAAATAATAAAGAAGGCAAGGAGGTAAATTAAAAGACAGATATGATAGACCTTTGGAGAATACTGAACAGAAAGAGAAAAGAATACACATTGTTTTCATCATTTTTATAAAAAATTAACCATGCATTAGGGCATAAAACTTCACAAACAAATGCAGAAAAGCAAAAATACTAAATACACCCTTTTCAGACTATAATTCAATAAAAATTACATTCAAAAAGTGGCCTTGGAAACACAGACGAAAACATATTTAGAAACTGAATAATCTAATCCTGAAGAATGAGAACCACAAATCATAGAAACAATCAATAATTTAATTAGAAAGGCAACAATTATGTAACATAATAAAATTTGTAAGATGCAACTAAATAAGTGGGGGAAAATGTACATCTCTATTTTTATTTTTTTGCTTTTTGGAAGGGAGAAGGCAGGGCAATTGGGGTTAAGTGACTTGCCCAAGGTCACATGGCTAGTAAGTGTGTCAAGTGTCTAAAGCCAGATCTGAACTCAGGTCCTCCTGATTCCAGGGCCAGTGTTCTACTCACTGTGCCACGTAGCCACCTAAAATGTTCATCTCTAAATGCTTACAGCAATAAAAAAAAGAAAGAGTAGATCAATAAATCAGGCATGAAACTATAAAAAAAACCTAGAAAAAGAACAAATTTAAAATCCCCTAAATAAACGCTTGCAAATAAAGAGATTAATAAAAGAGAGATTAATAAAAATGAAAGGCAAAATACTATCAAACTAATAAATAAAACTAGGAGCTAGATTTATTTTTTTAAAAACTATTGTCCAATTTATTTTTTTATCGAAATCAAATTACCAGTCTTAAAAATGAAAAAGGTGAATGCATAACCAATGAGGATGAAATTAAAGTAACTATTAGGAACTATTTTGCCCAATTATATGCTAATAAAACTAATAATCTAAATGAAATGGACGAATACTTACAAAAATGTAAATTGCTCAGTTTAACAAGAGAGGAAATAGACTTAAGTAATCTGGTTTTAGAAAAAGAAATTGAACAAATAAGTTAAGAAAAAAAAACTCCAGTACAAGATGGATTTACAAATGAATTCTGACATAATGAAAGAACAATTAATTCCAATATTATGCAAACTGAAAAAATAGGAATCCTAACAAATTCCTTCCATGACACAAATATAGTTTTGATAAATAAAACAGGGGAGAGCACAAACATACAAAGAAAATTATAGGCCAATTTCCCTAATGAATCCTGATGCAAAAATTTTAAATAAATTACTAATAAGATTTCACAAAGATTTTACACTAAGCCCAGGTTGGATTTATAGCTGGAATAAAGGGTTAGTTCAATGTTAGGAAAACTATAAGCATAACTGACCATATCAATAATTAAAAACAACAAAATCTATAGAATTACAACAATGAAGAAAAAGATTCTGACAAAATGTAACACTCATTTCTATTAAAAACACTAGAGAGGTAGCTAGGTGGCGCAGTGAATAGAGTGAATAGAGCCCTGGAATCAGGACCAGAGTTCAAATCCATCCTCAGACACTTAACATTTTCTAGCCATGTGACCATAGGCAAGTCACTTAAACCCAACTGCCCTGCTCTGCCCCTCCAAAAAGCAAAAACATAAAAAACAAAAAAAACCCTACACACACTAGAAAGCATAAGAATGGGGCTTTATATAATACATAGTTGCTATCTAAATCCAGATTTGTTCTTGCAATTAAAAAATTCATATAATCAAAATTTTCCAATTTATCTTGTTATCCCCTCATTATCTCTATTCATGAATTTTTCTTCATCGATAGATCTGAAAGGTAATCTATTCCTTGCTTCTCTAATTTGTTTATGAAGTGACTTTTTACATCTAAATCACACATCTATTTAGAGTTTATCTTGGCATATGCTATAAGGTGTTATTCTGAACCTAATTTCTGTCACACTGATGTACAGTTTTCCTAGCAATTTTTGCCACAGAGTCCTTTACCCAGTAAAGAGTCTTTGAACTTACAAACACCAAGCTATTCCGTTTGCTCCTGTATGTTGTGATCCAATCAGTACCAAGTCATTTTGATGATCATTACCTTCGTAAGACACTCTGAGATCAGGTAATGACAGATAATCTTCCTTTGCACTAGTTGCATTTTACAAGTTATTGTTATATTAACAGGAGGCAGCATTGAAATGATTTGGTACTATTTTTAAAAAGAGGTCAATATCAATAACAACGCTAACAAATCATATAATTGTCTCAACAGATGAAGAAAAAGCTCTTGACAAAATAGAGCACCCATTCCTATTAAAAACACTAGAGAGCACAGGAATAAATGGGAGTTTTCCTAGATAAGCAGTATCCATATAAAGCCTTCAGCAAGTATCATATGTAATGGGGATAAGATATAAGCATTCCCAATAAGATAAGGAGTGAAACAGGGATGCCATTACCACCACTGTTATGAACACTGTACTAGAAAATGGTAGCTTTAGCAGTAAGAGACTAAAAAGAAATCAAAAGAATTAGAATAGGCAACAAGTAAACAAAACTTTCACTCTTTGCATGATAGTATGCTTAAAGAATCCTAGAGAATCAACTAAAAAACTTCTTGAAACAATTACCAATTTTAGCAAAGTTGCAGGATATAAAATAAACTCACATAAATCATCAGCATTTCTGTATACCAACAAAGATAGAAAGGGAAATTACATTCAAAATAACTACAGACAATAAAATATTTGGGAGTCTCCTTGCCAAGACAAACCCAGGAACTATATGAACACAATTACAAAATGCTTTTCACATAAAGCCAAAACAACTGGAAAAATATGAATTGCTCATGGGTAAGCCAAGCCAAAAAAATAAAAATGACCATTTTACTCAAATTAATATATTCAGTGTCATGCCAATCAAACTACCAAAAAATATAGAGCTAGAAAAAATAACAAATTTCATCTGGAAGACCAAAAGGTCACGAATATCAAGGGAATGAGAAAAAAAATGCAAAAGAAGGTGGCTTAGCAATACTAAAACGAAAACTATATTATAAAGCAGCAATCATCAAAACTATTTCGTACTGACTAAGAAACAGAATGGTGGATCAGTGTAACAGGTTAAGTACACAAGCCACAGTAGTAAATGACTATAGTAATAGTAATCTACTGTTTGACAAAATTAAAGACTCCAGTTTATGGAATAAGAACTCATTATTAGATTTAAAACTGATGGGAAAACTGGAAAATAGTATGGCAGAAACTAGGAATAGACTAACATCTCCCACCCTATATATCAAGATAAAGTTGAAAGGGGTACATAATTTAGACATAAAGGGTGATACCAGAAGCAAATTAGGAGAACAAGGAATACAGTATCTGTCAGATTTAGGGAGAAGGGAAGAATTTATGATCAAACAAGAGATTGAGAACATTATGAAATGCAAAATGGATAATTTTGATTATTATAAATTTTAAGATTTTTGCACAAAGCCACTGCAACCAAGATTAGAAGGAAATCAGAAAGCTGGGAGACAATGTTTAAATATGGTGTCTCTGATAAAAGCCTTATTTATAAAATATAAGGAGAATTTAGTCAAATTTATAAAAATAAAAGTCATTCCCAAATGATAATTGGTCAAAGGACATAAACAGGAAATTTTCAGATAAAGAAATTAAAGCTATCTATAGTTAATGGGGGAAAAAATGCTCTAAATCACTACTGATTAGAGAAATGCAAATTAAAACTCTGGGGTACCACCTCACACCTAGCAGATTGGCTAATATGATTGAAAAGTAAAATGACAAATAACTGGAGAAGATAAGGGAAAATTGTAACACTCATGCATTGTTGGCAGAATTGTGAACTGATCCAACCATTCTGGAAAGCAATTTGGAACTATGCCCAAAGGTCTACAAAACTATATATCACTCTTTGTTCCAACAAAACACTACTAGGTCTATATCCTAAAGAGACTATAAAAAGGGGGAAAAGACCCATATATACAAAAATATTTATGGCAGCTCTTTTCATGGTGGCAAAGAACTAGAAACTGGAGGGATGCTGATCAAGAGGGGAATGGCTGAACAAGTTGTGGTATATGAATGAAATGGAATATTAGTGTTCCATAAGAAAGGATGAGCAGACACATATATAACCTATATCAAAATTGCAGGCCTTCTCAATGGGGAAGGAGAGAATCTGCAACTCAAAAGTCTTAAAAATGAATGTTAAAATTGTTTTTACATGTAACGGCAGAAAAATAAAATACTAAATAAGCACACACACACACAACTTTAAAAAAAAGAAAGATAGAATGAGCAGGGAGTTTCAGAAAAACCTGGACTTAACATGAACTGATGCTGAGTAAAGTGAGCAAAATCAGGAGAACATTGTACACAGTAACAGCAATACTGTGTGATGACCAACCATGATTAACTTAGCTCTTCTCAGCAATATCATGATCTAGAACGCTTTCAAAGGACTTTTGATGGAAAATGCTATCCAGAGAAAGAACTATGGAATCTGAATGTAGAGAGAAACATATTATTTTACTTTTCGTTGTTCTTTTTTTTTTCTTTCTCATGGTTTTTCCCTTTTGATTCTCCATTCACCACACAACAAATGTGGAAATATATGTGGAAACATGACTGTACATGTATAACCTATATCAGATTGCTTGCTGTCTTGGAGAGTGGGAAGGGAAAGGAGAAAGGGAAAAAAATTCAAAACTTAAAATCTTACAAAAATGAATGTTGAAAGCTATCTTCATATGTAATTGGGAAAAATACTATTAAAAAAGAAAAAGGGTCAATCAGCGAAACAAATTAATTATATAGCATACAGAATTGAACAAAGTAGGACAGCATTTGATAAACTGAAGACCCTATTTACTGGAGAAAAGACACTCTTTCTGATGACCTCTCCCCAACGTATATTGCATCCCCATATTATAATGTTTGCTCCTTGAGGGCAAGGGCCATTTTTGCTTTATCTATCTATCTATCTATCTATCTATCTATCTACCTATGTATCTATCTATCTATCTCTGCATCCCCAGTGCTTTAGCACAGTGCCTGACATATAGTAAGCACTTAATGCTGGTTGAATTACTGATTCTTGAAAAGAAGAGTGATAAGCATGAGTAAAAGAAGTATGATAGGGAAGAAGGAAGAAATGAGAAAGAATGTATTAAGCACTTCCTATATTCCAGCCCTGGGCTAAGCAATGGGGATGCAAAGAAAACTAAAAAAATATTATCTGGGATTAAAAGTAGCTTACATTCCATGGGATACATATGTGTATATGACATATCAATAAATATTCTTTTATTAAGTCCTTACTAGATTAAAGCACTGAGCCAAGTTCTACAAAGTAAAAGCCAAAACAGTCCCTGTCACCAAAGGGATTCTGACAGGAGAGATGACATGTATGTACACAGATCTATACAGAGCTGATGGAAAATAATCATAGAGTGGAAGGTACTAGCAGATATCTTCCTCCATTTGATTATGAGCTCCTAGAGAGCTCGGAATGTATCAGAATGTATCCTGAGAACTTAGTACAGTGCCTGGGACACAGCAGGTTTTTGATAAAGGTTTATAGACTCACTAATTCAAGATAGTGTCAAGAAGTCTGCAGATGTGCATTAGCTGCTAAACAACAAACTTTATATTTGATTCTAGAACTAATACAGAATCACTGGAGTTTACCTATTGGGGAGTAACACAGGCTTGTAAAGAAAATCAGTTTGGCAGTTGTGTAGAGGAAGTATTAGAGTAAAGAAAGACTTGAGGCAGGGAAAAAAAATTAGAAGGCTATGACAATAATTACGGTAAGAGATAATAAAGGCCCAAACTACGGTGATGGCTGTGTGAAGGGAGTGGAAAGCACTGTACACAAGAGAAGGTAGAAACTACAAGATAAGTCAGTATATTGCATAACTACAAAATAGGGCAATGTGGGGTGGTGAATGACACCAAGGACCAAGATTTGAGGGTTACCATGAGGTTGTAAATTCAAGTGCCGGAAGGACAGTGATGCTGTTGACAATAAGGAAATTAAGAGGCATAGCTGAGTTTAGGAGGAAAGATAATGAATCCTCTTAGGAATGTGTTACATGTAAGATGCTGTGTTAGTAACATATATAAAGGTCGCCAGGAACAACAAAACAAGCACCAAGAACTCATGAAGTCCATTCCCACACTATACTAACCACCATATAACTGTGTGTGGGAAGATAAAGTTAAGAGGGTGTATGAGTCTTCCAGTCACTTTCGCCTAATCAAGGATGCTTCTTCTTTCAGTGGTCTAACCCCAAAACCTCTGAGGGAAATGAAGTTGCCACAATGGACCACTGGAGGTCCCCTGGAATTATGGTAAATTAGCTGCCAGTATACAGAAGTTCCTTATATTTCTGCCACACCTCTCTTCTATCACATCACTGTGAGTTATCCCTATGACCTCTAGTTCCCATTACTCTACTACAGTTGGCATAGCCCATACCTCAAGGAAACTTTGGCCTTTGCCCTAGGGGAACTTATCCTGCTTATTCCTCGAGTCTGGATACAGGGACTTCAGTGGATTAGAACTACCAAGTGGGACAAGGGATTTCAGGAAGGCCTGTGTTTTAGTAGGGCAAAAGGGTCTGGGTAAATGTTCTGGGACTAGAGATTATAAAATTGGGCAATCAAAAGTTCTCATCCTTTGAGGTCAAGACCAATAGAGGAATTTTGTCAATGCTTCCCCCATGCATATGTTTGTGAAGTATATGAGTGTCCATAAGAAACATCACATGCCCTCTGCAGAACTGAGCAACCAAGCTGACTGCCCTTACAAGAAAGACAGAAGTTGGGGAATGGGTCCACCACTATCCTAGACATGGGGATTATGAAACTCTGACTAAAGACAATGAAGCCACTTCTAACCAACTGTGCCTCGGGCCAATTAGTGAGTCTACCTCTGAAAGAACAGTATAGCTCCTGACTGGGACTCCTCCTTTCCACAAACACCACTCCTCTGATAGGAAAGAATGTAGCCTCAAGTCAGTTATTCTGGCTTGGAGGACTTTAAAAAAAAAAAGATCATGTCACTTCTGTTAGACATTCATCTTCAATCTACACCATCAATAATCTTGTTCATCACAGGGGCTGAGGGTAAGTGAATATTTCTGACAACTTAAGTGTAAAATTCAACTTTGAAATTAAATTTCACTTTTTTAATTAAAGTTTGTCATGTAGGGGCGGCTAGGTGGTGCAGTGAATAGAGCACTGGCCCTGGAGTCAGGAGGACCTGAGTTCAAACCTGGCCTCAGACACTTGACACACTTACTAGCCGTGTGACTTTGGGCAAGTTACTTAACCCCAATTGCCCTGCAAAAAGCGCAAAAAAAAAAAGTTTGTCATGTAAAAGTTGGATGCTTTACACAGAGCTGAAATTAACAGGTATTTATTAACCATAAATATGAACTTTCATAGCATCTTCTCCTTCATAATCTCTAGTTTAGTGTAATTCCTGACATATAACAGGCACTTAATAAATGCTTACTGATTGATTCTGTAGGAATCCAGGAGAATGTTTAAAACAATAGAGCAGAGCCTCACCAATTTGTTAGTAGACGGAAAAACCAGGCTAAACAAAGAAAAACTCTGTAGTTTTAAAAAATATTTCATAATTATATATTACTACTTTAAGTAAACATAACTGGAATTAGGCTATCAAAATGGTATCTAGGAAAGGCCCTTAAAGAATTTGCTTCAAGGATAGGAGAGAAATAATTTGCAATTAATAGAACAAATGGTACTTGGAATTACTCAAAGGCAATTTACTCAGTACATGGAAGATTTAGAAATAGAAAGGTTCTCAAGTCATCTAGTCTGACTCTCTAATTTTAAAGATGAAGAAACTGAAGCCCAGATTAGCCAAGTAATTTGCCCAAAGTAAACAGGTAGTAAAAAGCAGCAAAGCCAGGATTTAAAATGAAGTGCCCAACTACAAATTCAGTGCTCTTTCTTTCCACTATTCAAACCTTTCACGAAATGTCTTTCATTCTTGCTTTATACTTTCTCTTTAGAAAAATTTACTCATGTCTTTTTCTGCCTAGATTGGTAGATCAAAAGACTGCATAAACATTGTATACTTTGTCTTCCGAAAAGCATATGACAAAATTTCCCATCATATTCTTAAAGGAGACAAAATACAGACTGAAATTGCAAACAGTTTGACCACCAATACCTGTAATAGTAATTACCAATTCAGTATTCAGGTCTCAAGTGGGGTTTCTAAAGACTCTAGATCTTACACCTTTACAATTCAACAATAACTAGTGACTTAGATGAAAACAGAAAACAATGTGTCCCCATACACAAGCATTCTAGCCTGAAAAGGACAATTTATTTCTCAGAATATATCAGTAACACGAAATCTTTATTTGTTAACATGAAATAATCACCTTATGTGTAAACATCTAGAATACCATTACCTTTCACCAGGTTAAGACTAATGTGAATACTTTTGAAACTCAGATTTGCATATAACAATGTGGGAGGGAACTGAGATGTAAAATAATATATAGCAGCAGTCCAGAATGGTCCAAAATCTAACACGAGAAAAATCAACAAAGATAAATGTAAAATCCTGCATTTAGGGTTTTTTAAAGTAAGAATTTGATAACCAGAGATGGGCTTTTATTGTTGTTGTTGTTGTGGGGGAGGGGAGAAGTCAGTAAAGTCAAAAGAAAACATATGGATCCTACTATGAAAGGAAATGTAAGAAGCAGCAGTATACTTCAGCTGAAATCTAAGGGAAACAGAACTGAATTGTATTGTACCACCATCCAAATACTTCTGCCTAATAAATCAATAGATTCTCAACTGTTTGAATTGTCATAAGATACGTAGAATCCAGAGATAGATAGAATAATAGATAGAATCCAGAAAATGAAAAAAAAAACCTGATAAATCTCTTAACATTTTGTTAGTGTCCCTCAACATAATTTATTATAACTCTGGAAACAAAGTTGTGGAAGCAGGGAGCAGCAGCAGCGAAGGCCAACTTTTGTCACATTACAAATACCTTCTCCCAACACCTTGTAACAGCTCCACAGGGATGGCAATGTCCCTGACTAGGGTACTAAATACACCTTGGACCCATTTTCCAGCCACAAAGAATCACCTGATATCATGGGACACCACCACCCTATGCAAGGCTAAACCCCTGTGGCCGGTGATAATTTAACCTCTCTCATTCATCAGTGACTTACATAATTGCATCTGTGTGGGGTGCAAAGACCCTACCCCAAATTGACTACTTTAGAGATTTCTCCAGGTGAAAGCAGAAAGGTTTCTTTATTCGAATCTCGCAAGAAGAGGGCAGTCCACACCACTGGAACACCGGAGGAAGGAGGCCACCATATAGAAGCAGAAGCTGGGTTAAATAGCCAAAAATCACAAAACCCCTCCCAAAGCCCCTCCCTAATAACCGGACCTTCATTTCCATTGGTGGGAAGGGGTGTCCTTACAATCCTTTTACCCAATACAAAATTATTCATCAGAAGTTAGCTTATCACAGATTACATATTTTTCTCTCCTTTACCAAAAATTTACAATTTACAGAAACACCTGGCAAACATATTACTTGTTGCAAAATGCAGGCAATATATAGATCACTTGTTGCTTTTCTTGTTTATCAAAGACAGGCAACTGGCAGACACATTATAGAAAAACAGAATTTGGGCCTATCAAGACTAAAGCCCAGCTCAAGTTTGGGGATTGTCTCCTTTATGGGAATATTTTCATTTGTCCCTCTCAATCCCTATCTAATTTCCTGATAGCGTGCATGGTGACAGGAAACAAGGAACTTTAGCAGACAGTCCACCTGAGAAACCACATTCCATCCCACACATCCCATCATATCCAATATGTTCCAGTGCTTCTGAATCTGTGGTGATCATTATTAAAACCCTCTTCTCGAGCTCCCTGCCCTGCTAGAAAGCTAGAGAGGTGTTGGAGGAGGGCATAAAAGGGAACAGATTGTGGGAGGGGTCTTACAGTGTAGTGTGATCAATGTTCTGGGCTGGGGGGTAGGGACAAAAAGGGGAAAAAATTTGTAACTCAAAACCTTGTGGAAATGAATGATGTAACCAAGAAAATAAATTAAAATTTAAAAAAAAACCCTCCTCTCCATCTACCACTAACCATTACTTTACTCCTATATTCCTCAACAATTCTACCTCCAAAATAATCCAACCCTAACATTACCTAACCCTTCCAATGTGCCCTGTTTTGGAATGCCTGCTCCATAGGTAACAAACTAGATTTCATCTCAAATCTTCTCCTTTTCTGTTCCTTCCATCTTTCTGCATTCAATGAGACCAGGCTCCCAACTGATAAAACTTCTTCCCTGGCTACCCTTTCCAGGAACAGATGCACTTTCACTTATAATCCTCCTCTAGAAATCACTGATCATAGAGGAGGGATAGAAAAGGGGGAAATGGGAAAATCTTCTTACAAGCCAATGCTAAACTCTAGGCTCTCTCTCTACTACTATCACTCAATAACCTCTTTTCTTCTCCTTTGAGGTTTACTCAATCCATATTTATAAATCAATTAAGACTCTGATAGCTATTGTCTACTAATGTCAAGGCCATTCCCCTTTTTTCTTCTATGAGTTTAGTGCCTGTGGCACAGTCTTTTGTCTCCTCCTCAACCTCTGCCCTCTTACTAGGAAACTTTAATATTGGTGCCCCCTCAAACAACCTAACTTCCCAATTCAATAGTCACTTCCCTATTTAACTACCTCGCCTCAGCTAGACACAGAAACAGTCACACTTTTTCTTGATCTTGCCATTATCTACAATTGTTCCATACCCATGTTCATGAACTCTAAAATTCCCTTTTCTCACCAGTCTGTTGTCATTCCACTTCTCCTTCTGCCTTACAATTCCAAACCCTCTTCCTCATCCTCACCTTGTCCTTCAATCCTCTCCACCATAGTCCTTTTTTTCTGGCCACTAGCCCTGCACTGGCTATACTCTTTTCTCTTGGCCATTGTGACCTTTGGTAATGTGACCATTGTTTACTAACTCCACATTGTCATCTTCTCAAGTCCCTTGGATCCCTGTATTCTATCCCAAGATCTTGCCACATCTAACCCCAGACTTGGCTTACTCTCATCATGCCTTCACTCCTATTTAAATGCTGCTCAACAAAGCTAAAGAAAAATTTCAAAAACATGCTGACTGGGTCCACTACAAGTTATATAATCTCAAATGGGTCCTCACAATGACGTGGCAATTTTTTTATACCCTCCCCCAATGAATTCACCATCCCTTTCACAACAATGAATCTGTCAAACATCTGCATCCCTCCTTGTAACAGGACCAGCATTTCCCTGATGCTACTTCTTTTCCTCCCACTTACAACAACATGAGGAGGCTTTACCTAAAAGACAAAGCTACCCCCAGAGACCTGATTAGCCAGGACTGGAATTAGCTTCCCTGTTGCAATTTCTGTCCCAATTGCCTCACTTCCCTCCTCCCCCACACAACATGGGGTAGACATGAGAAAAGCTGCCTCCAGGCTATCGTAATTAGGCTGGTTTACCTGACACATCTTCCTGGTTATCTAAGTGCATAAAAAGTCTCAGACACATGGAGTGTATATATAGACCACTCAACTTTGTTGGATTTCTGAAACCCATGAGAATAATCTTCCCCTGTCAAGTTTACCAAATATGTTTCCATTTGGAGACATGGTGGAGCTGTGTCCAAAAAAGTGAAGTGTTACTGTATCCTTGTTGTATCCTTACTGTGTTAGGACAAAATAAACCTCCTTGTGTTAAATGTTTAATGCCTTGCAAGTGCCTCATTTCATTCCAACATCAAATTTGAACTAAGTGTTTAATGCTGTCACCAGAACTATACCTCTAAGATTCTTAAAACCTCCCAGTTCCACTGATGCCACCCTCTCAGCTGAGAACCATGCCTCATATTTCACTGAAAAAATTAGTCATTTGCTAGTAACTCCCTCTTCTCAACTCCTCATCTTCACATAACTCAGATTCCTTCCACCACTATTTCCTCCTTTATTCTTGTCTCATGAAGAAATGACCCTTATCCTTGCTGAATCAAGCCCCTCTACACATATACTATTCCATCCATTTTCTCCAACAGATTGCCCCTTCTGTCATCCTTACTTTTCCTCACATACTGAATCTCTTCCTGTCCGCTGGCTACTTTCCTACCATCTACAAACATACCCATGTCCTCCCCCATCCTAAAAAACCACTCCCTTGATTCTTCCGTCACAGCTAACTATCATCCTGTACATGTCTTCTCTTTTTTTGTGTCTAACCTTCTTGAAAAAGCTGTCTACACTAGGTACCTCTACTTCTTTTTCTCTCTCTCACTTGTCAGTCTTGCTTCCTGTCTCATCATTCAACTGAAACAGCTCTCTCCAAAGTCATTAATGATCTCTTAAAAAAAAGTTTTTATTGATGTCTTTTGGTTTTTATATTATCAATTTCCTCCAGTAAAACTTCCCACTTAATAGCATTTTTAAAGACCAAAAAAGTGTGTGTGCGTGTGCGTGTATGTGCGTGTGTGTGTGTGTGTAAAAGAGAGAAAGAGAGAAAACACCAGCATACTATGAAACCCTTGCACATATCAATACATCAAAAAAGTCTGGAAATATGTTTGACACTTGTGGACACCCTACCACTGTAAAATATGTTGAGAGTGTCTTTTCATGTCTCTTCTTTTGAACCATGTTTGTTCTTTATAACTTTGCAACATTCACTTTTGATTTATGTGTATATATGATCTCAACTGACAATCTAATGGCCTTTTCTACTCCTCATCCTTCTTTATTTCTCTGTGGTACTCTATTCTAAAGGTTTTCAAAGGATGATCAGGGAACTCCTGGAGGTCACCAAGGCCCTCTCAGAGTAGACCATAGGGACAAAATTATTTTTATAATTGTAATGAAAAACTTTAACTTCTAATACAGTAAATATCAATAGATAGAGCCCACATAAACAAAAGGCTCATGGAGGTGGGGGTTCTCAATAATTTTTAAGAACTTCATAAAGGGGTCTGGAGACCCAAAAATCTGAGAAATGCTGCCCTAGGCAATAATAGGGAAGTTAATAAGAGAGAAGGGTTTGGGGGAAAAGATGAGCTCAGGACCTAAGGTTTAAAATACCACAAAACCACCTCCCTCCATCCCCCTCAAAAAAACAACAACACAGAGCTCACAACAAAACAGTAAATCAAGGCAACTTTTATTTATTTTATTTACAAAGCTACAGACAGTAAGGGAGAATGGAAGTGGTTCACTGGGTAGAAATGGGCACCCCCCCCCATTCCCTCCACAAGGGTCTTAAAGAGAAGAGGGCACCCTTTCTCCAACCAGTAAAGTCTGGTGAGGTTTATAGGGTTTTTATATAGGTCAAACAGGACTGGGCTTTCAAAGTAGGAAGTGAGGTGCTTAGACCTAGGGTACATGTCAAGGTTTAGGACTGGTTGGTTGCTGCCTCATGCTAGGTAAACAGGAAATTGGCAAGTAGATGATATTCAAACTGCATACATATACACATATACATATACACACATATACATACACAAACTCTGTAGTAGAAAAAAAAAGAGGGCTTTGGATTGTGACTATTGCTTCAGGTCTTACTCTGACTGACTCGAGTTTTTTTGAGCTTTCCAAGGTCAAGAAGTCAACCGTATTCTTTATAAATGTCTATAAGGACATCCACTTTGAGATGTTCAAAGGGGAGGGAAGGGGAAGAATAAGTATTAAGTATCTACTACGTTTCAGGCACTGTACTAAGTACTTTATAAATAATATCTCCTTGGATACTCACAACAACCCTGTGAGGTAGGTATTATTATCCTCATTTTACAGTGGAGGAAACAGGCTGACAGAGGTTAAGTGACTTGCCCAGGGTCACAAGGTATTTAAGCTAACTTGGAACTCAGGTCTTCCAGACTCCAGGTCCAGTACTCTATTCACTGCACCTCCAAAGTCATATGTAGAAATGTTAGAAATATGGAGAGGTCAGGAGGGAAGTTAGGATTAAATAAATGGTCCTGAATATAATCTGTAGACAGATTAATAGTTGAATCCATGGAGTTAGTGAAATCACCAGGTAAGTCAGTTAAAAAAAAAAAGAGAGAAGAGAGACAGGACAAAGCCTTGGGAGACATTCAAGGTTAATGGATGTGTAACCTAGAATGGAGGCCAAATAGGAGGAGAATCAGGAGAAGAGGGTCACCAAAACCTCAAGAGAGTATATCCTAAAGACAAGATAGAATCAAATGCTACAATGAAAACAAGGATGAGGACTAAGAAGAAGGTCATTAGATCTGTTAAACTTGAAAGAAGCCATTTCAGCTGAATGAAATCTGAGACAGATTGCAGAGGGTTTGGAGAGTGAGGGGAAAGGAAGTTGGAGGCAGGAATTATAGATAGCTTTCTAAAGGAGGTAAGCTACAAAAAGACAACAATAAACAAGGAAGAATAGATCAAGTGAGGGTTGTTTTAAGTGAGACTTTAATGTGTTTATAAGCAGCAGAGAAGCAGCCTTTGTAGTCAGGGAGAGCCTGAGGATTAATGAGAGTGGAAATGACAGAAGGGGCTATCTGCACAATGAGATGGAATCCATAACCAAGTGGTGGCACTAGCCACCTCTTCAGGTTAAAAAAGGTTCAAGAAGGAAATGATGGAGGAAAACATCTTAATGATGTGAGATGAAAAGATGGAATTTTTTTAGTAAACAGCCTCAATTTTTCAGTGAAGAAAGAGTCTGGGTCCTCAGCTGAATGGCATGGGAGGGAGTAGGGGGGAAGGGAAAAAGTACTATAGAGGGTTTAACAAAGGATTAAAAAAAAGTTTGGAATATATGCTGAGACGAATTAATTGTGAAAAAAAATTATGTTGCCAAGTGAGGGCACAGTTGAGATTATGCAATAAATTTTTAATGGACCGTACAACATGGTTTTGGGATATCATACAAGAAAAATATCTCAAAATCATGATATAGATTGTTCAAACCACTGTTCTACCTCCGGTATGGATTTCACACACTTTTACAAGTCATAGTAGAGAGGCGGAGTCAAGATGGCAGCAGAGAGGCAGGAGAACTCCGGGACCTCCCCCATAACCACCTCAAATACCTATAAAATATGACTCTAAACAAATTTTAGAGCTCCAGAACCCACAAAATTACAGAAAAACAAGGCTCCCATTTGTGTGGGACAGAGTGTGGCTTCTTTATCCGCTAAAGTTCTGTGTGGAATAAAGAGTATGGTCTTTCAGAAGAGACTGTCACCCTTATTGTTAGAAAAGATGTTTTGAAAGGTCTACAAAGTTTTCAATTGAATTACTGCTAAATTGATGTAATGAGTTGTAAAGCAAAACATATCTTGCTGTTTCAATATGAATTTGTAGCTATTCCATGAACT
>CM053596.1:231308402-231325588 GCA_028646575.1 Pseudocheirus occidentalis | reverse complement strand
CCACAAGTGCCAATCAAAAGTAAGGGCTTTGCATGGGGGGGGGGGGGGGAAAAGGAGCTTTGTAGTGCTTGTTTATTTAACCCAGCCTTTTGCTTCTGTAAATCAGCATCCTCCTCTGGACATTTCCAGTGGTGTGGACTGCCCGCTTCTCACAAGATTCTAATAAAGAAACATTTCTGCTTTCACCTGGAGAGATCTCTGTGTAGCTATTTTGGGGTAGGGTCTTTGCACCCCACACACACTGAAGGCAGCCCAGCAGGTGGACAGGAAGAGCTCATCACAGAGTGCTGGGAGCCGGGTCTGAAATCCAGACTAAAGGCCCAGGACAGCCAGGACAAGCTGCTGCTGGAGCACTCAGGAGAGTGGATCACCGGCAGCTGTGGCAGTTTCCAGAATTATCAACCCATAAAAGACAAGGACAAAGTGAAAGGTCAGTGGAACTCAGCTAAATTTGGAGGAAAGGAGCAGGTCCCTGACTGCCCCCAAGGCAAGAAGGGGGGGAGGCCCTGCAGCAGCTTCCAGGTGGCTGTTTAAGAGCTCCCGGCCTGCAGATTGCAGAGGGGCCAAGCAATCATTCAGAGACTAAGTGTTCTTTTTTTTTTTTTGCTTTTTTTTTTTGGAGGGCAGTTGGGGTTAAGTGACTTGCCCAAGATCACATGGCTAGTTTTTGTGTTAAGTGTCTGAGGCCGGATTTGAACTCAGGACCTCCTGACTCCAGGGCCGGTGCTCTATTCACTGCGCCACCTAGCCGCCCCGAGACTAAGTGTTCTTGACTTAACCCTCCTGCATCGCAGGTGGTGGTCCTGAGGTACGTGACTAGTGAGCCAAAGCTGGTGGAGGCTGCAGAGACAGCAGCCCCCTAATAGCCCCAGCAGCTGTGAAAACCCCAGAGATTTGAAACAAAGCTCTCCCCTCTGAAAGCAAAGTTCTACTGAGCCCAAAGAACGGACTGGCAACATGAGCAGGCAAACGAAGAAAAGTAACAATAACAATCCAACTATAGATTCCTTTTTTGGAGACAAAAAGGATCAAAGCATTGAACAGGAGGAAGACAACACAGTCAGAACTCCCACACCAAAAGCTTCTAAGAAAAATGTGAATTGGTTACAGGCCATAGAGGAGCTTAAGAAGAATTCTGAAAACCAAATAAGAGAAGTGAAAGAAAAATAGGGAAAAGGAATGAGAATGATGCAAGAAAATCATGAAAAGAGAGTCAACAACCTGACTGAAGAAAATAACACCTTAAAAATAGATTAATTCAAATGGCAAAAGAGGCCCAAAAAGCCAATGAGGAGAAGAATGTCTTAAAAAGCCAAATTTGCCAGATGGAAAATGAATCTCAAAAGCTCACAGAAGAGAAAAATTCCTTCAGAATAAGAGTGGAACAAATGGAAGCAAATGACTTTCTGAGAAATCAAGATACTATGATACTATTAAACAGATCCAAACAAATGAAAAAAAATAGAAGGCAATGTGAAATATCTCCTTGAAAAAAACACTGACCTGGAAAATAGATCCAGGAGAGACAGCTTAAAAATTATTAGACTACCTGAAAGCCATGATCAAAAAAGGAACCTAAACATCATCCTTAAAGAAATTCTCAAGGAAAATTACCCTGACATTTTAGAACCAAAGGGCAAAATAGAACTTGAAAAATTCACCAATCACCTCTCGAAAAAGATCCCAAAAAGAAAACTCCTAGGAATGTTATAGCCAGGTTCCAGAGTTCCCAGATCAAGGAGAAAACATTACAAGCTGCCAAAAAGAAACAATTCAAATACTGTGGAAACACAAACAGGATAACCCAGGATCTAGCAACTTCTACATTAAGGGATTGAAGGGCCTGGAATATAATATTCCAGAGATCAAGAGAGCTAGGATTAAAACCAAGAATCACCTACCCAACAAAATTGAGTATAATGTTCCAGGGGAAAATATAGTCATTCAATGAGATGAAGGACTTGGAAGCATTCTTGATGAAAAAAACAAAACTGAATAGAAAATTTGACATTCACGGTGACTAGGGGCACAGTGAATAGAGAACCAGCCCTGGAGTCAGGAGGACCTGAGTTCAAATCTGGCATTAGACACTTAACTAGCCATGTGACTTTGGGTAAGTCACTTAACCCCAACTGCCCCTCCAAAAAGCAAAAAAAAAAAGAAAGAAAAAGAAAATGTGACATTCAAATACAAGAAGCAAAAGAAGCATGAGAAGGTAAACATGGAAAAGAATTCAGAAAGAACTTATCAAAATTAAACTTAAAATGTACATGCCAACATGGAAAAATTATAATTGTAACTTATGAAACTTCTCAGTATTAGGATAGGTAAAGGGAATATGTATATACACATACACATATGTCTATATAGGAGGGTATATATATGTATGAATACATATGTGAGTGGGTGTATGTATATGTACATAGACAAAGGGCACAGGATCAATTGAATAGGAAGGGATGATATTTTAAAAGGTGAAATTGCAAGGTGGGAGACAACAGAATGAAAGGAGACAAGGGGAGACTATATTTTCCCCTGGAACATTATACTCAATTTTGTTGGGTAGGTGATTCTTGGTTTTAATTCTAGCTCCCTTGATCTCTGGAATATCATATTCCAGGTCCTTCAATCCCTTAATGTAGAATAATGTAGATATTATTATCATCTACATGCAACTGGATAATAAGATATACAGGCAGTGGGGTAGGGAGATCCATCTTGCCCTACCAGAAAGTCAGAGGGATGATGGGGTAGGATATAGAAGAGAGCACACTGGGGGAGGGGAAATACAGTGGGATCACTGTTTTGGGGTGATGGGTAGGGGAAAGACGAGGAGAAAATTTGTAACTCAAAATCTTGTGGAAATGAATGATGTAAACTAAAAATAAACAAAAGTCAATTTAAAAAAAACAAGTCATACTATAAAGAACACGGAAATCTGAGTTGCAGCTCTATTAATAACTATATTAGACCAGAGGTGAAGCAAAAGCATAAATTACTGGATATCTTCAAGTATTAATCCTCCATTAATTTTCTTCAAGCCAATTAAACTCAAGAAAAGCAGAAAGAACAGATACAGAATGAAAACTATATAGCCTTTTGCTGCAAACTATGTAGTGTTTTTAGTGTCAATAGGTAGTATACAGATAGTATTCAACTAGTGACATGAACAGATTAGGAATCTGGACTTATTCTTCAATGATTAACAAAGTCCCACCTGGCCTGAACCCCTAGGGGTCATAATTCAAACCCTGTTATCTGTCCCCCACTGTTCTATCCATTACTTCCATTTCCCCTCAACCCAACTTTTCCACCTCTCCAAATTCCACTCTAAAGCTACCTACCCTTTCCACTACATGCTCTGAAATGCTTGTTGTAGGTAACAAACTTGCTCTCATCATAAATCTTTTCTAGCCATCTTCTGGCTCTCCGAGACTAGGCTCACTCCTGATGACACAACCTCCCTTCCAGCACTGGTTGCACTTTGACTCATACTCCTTGAACGACTTGTGGTGAGGAAATCAGAATCTCCTTGCTCCCCATTTCAACTTACGAGCCCTCTCTTTACCACCATCACTCAGTAACCTCTTCTCCTTTGAAGTTCATACAATCCACATCTAGCACCCAATCAAAATTCTGGTTTGCTGTTGTCTACCGACCTCCAGAACACCTCCTTTTTCCTTAATAAGGTCAGTGCCGATTTTTCTCTCCTTCTCAATTCTTGCCTGGTTACTAAGGGATTTCAAAATACATAAAGAAAAGGTAGCTAGATGCATCATGGAAAGAATGCTAAGCTTGGAATCACAAGACCAAAATACATATTGATATTCCCTTAAATACTCTAACTTCCCAAATCTTCAATTTACTTTTTTTTCTCATGACCTATTTCTCCACCCCACTTCAGTTACACACAGAGATGGTCACACCCTTGATCTTTGCCGTCACCTTGTACATGAACTCTCAAATTCTCCTATCTGACTATGATCTATTTTCATTCCACTGCTCCACCATCCTTGTGACCCCAAACCCCAGTCTTCATCCTAAACTCAGTCTTCTCAGTCTTCTATCCCTCCACCACTCAGTCCATTCCCTGGGTACCACCTCTGCACTGCCTACACTCTCATCCCTTCCTCATACTGACTCTTTGGTAAACAAGTTCAGCTCCACACTGTTCTCCATACTCTCTAGAGTCCCTGTCCCCTTCTCTTATCATGAATCTAGCCTCAGCTTTGGATTATTCTGCTGCTTTCTTCCCTTTTATTCATATACTGCAAATAGAGCGGCAAAAAAAATTGTGGAAAAAGTGCTGGCTGGGTCCACTAAAAATTTATGTTTCATAATCTTAACTGGGCCCTTACTATGGCAAAACAATCCTTTTATATCTTCCTGCTTAAATCATTATCCTACTCACCACAACTATTCCAAACCTTTCCATCTCTCCTCAAACTTTCCCCAACTCCCAACCTCATTATTCAACTGTCTCTCCAAAGTGACCAATAATCTCTATATTGCCAAATCAAATCCTTATCCTTCTTGATTTCTCTGCAGCTTCTGATACTATCGATCACCCTCTTTCTTCTTGATACTCTTTTCTGTTTAGGTTATAGGGACAACATTCTCTCTTGGTTCTCCCCCTACCTAACTGACCATTCTTCAGTTTCCTTTGTTGGATCTTTATCCAGATTATGCTCACTAACTGTGGGTGTCTGGGAAAGTTCTGTCCTGAGCCCTCTTCTCTTCTCCATCTATACTATTTTAGTTGGTGATCTCATCTGTTCTCATGGATTCAATTATCTCTATGCAAATGATTCTTAAAATGCAATTTAGGTATTATCCTTAACTCCTCACTATCGCTCATAATCCCTATGTGATCTGTTGGCAAGGCCTGTCAACTTTACCTCTGTAGTCATGTCTTACATACTCTCCCTCCTCTCCTCTGATACTTCCACCAACCTCAATCACTTCATGCCTGGACTACTGAATATCTTCCTGGTTAGTCTCCACATCTCTCTCTATTCCCGTTTATCCTACACTCAGCTGTCTAAGTGATTTTCCTAAAGCACAGATCTGATCATGTCACCCTTTCCCTCTGACTCAATAAGCTTTAGTGGCTCCCCATAAACTCTGGGATTAAATATAAAATCCTGTTTGGCATTCAAAGCACTTTATAACCATTTGCTGCCCCCACAACCACCACCTATGCAGAATTCTTTTACCCTCAAGTCTAATATGAAAATCCCAAACTCTCCCCAAAACTCCAACATAGCCCATACTAAAACAAAACAAAAACATCTAGGAGTTTCACAGAAAGAAGTTGTGGCAGATATACACGATGTCTCCCAAGAACGTCCCATATGCTCAGGGCACTCCTTTTTTACTTGCTGTTTCAGAATGAGAATTATTTTGGCAATAGCTTTTTGCAGACTGCTAATGTGACTTTTAGAAGTGTATTCTGACAACTAAATTCCTCTAGAATAAACAACGCCTGGCTAATGAGATCTGACATACAGCAGAAGTTTACATTCTACTTAAAATATACTGGTCTTACTAATGTGAAGATAAAAACAACTTTAAATGACAATGCTTTTCAAAGCTTATCAAATAAACACCTGCAACATAAATACTTCCGGAATAAGCTTAAGTAAAAGGATGTGGTCAAAAATTATACCCAAAACAGAAGAACTGCTAAAAGGTTGAGCCCTTTCAGATTAGAAAAATCCTACCCCCCAAACCATTAAAATATAACTTAACTAACTTGACTAAAAACTTATTTAGACATTTGTTTGGGGTTAGGGGTTATACCTCAGAATTCAAGAAACACACAGTCATTTATTCCTGAGAGGGGTTTAGAGTCTAGGTCATAGTGAACCCATATGTGCTTACTAAACGTTATTGAAAACAGAAAAAGACAGAGGGGAGAACTGGTCTGAAGGTGGATGGAGGAAAATGATAACGTTAGTTTGGGACAAGCTGAATTTGAAGTAATGACAAAGTATTCAGAGGGATTTTATCACTATTGAAATTTCCTAAATCGATCAAAGGAACTACCATTCTTCCAGTTTCCCAGATTTATAATCCTCATGTTAATACTCCTCATTCTGCTCCACCCCATATATTCAGTCTACTGCTAACTCCTGTCAACTCTATCCTCTATAATATATCTTACATTAGACCTCTTCTCTCTACTCACAGAACTACCCCACTACCTTAAATGTAGGTCCCCAACACCTTTTGCCTAGACTATTACAATGACCTCCTAATGCCTCCCTGCCTCTTGTTTCTCTCAATTCAAACACATCCTTCATACAGCCTCCAATATAATTTTTCTAAAGCCCAGACATGACTAGGTCAATCTTTCAGTTCAGTATTAATTAAAACATTCTTAGAGCTGGGGATGGAAATGCGAAGAGTGAAATAATACCTACTTTCTCTTCTTTTTATTTAAAATGATTGGGTCTCTCCTTATCTTGCCCATGCTCAAAGTACAAGGATGATTCATCAGCTGATCCAAGAGACCAGTTTTGACCTGCTCCATTTCCAGTCTGAATTGGTTCACCATGCCTCAGACAACCTACTGATCCCTCAATACTTGGGGGTGGGAAAGGGGAGGGTGTGAAATGCTGCCCACCATATTAATGCCAAACTTAGTTCAGATACATCAGCTTAGTGTACTACAACTCAGAACTCTAGACCTCAAAAGATCAGTCAGCCTCAGTCTTCCTGGTAGCTGGGACTACAAGTATGATCCCATCAAGCCCCTACTCTAAGTAACAATCCCTGCTCTTTTAAGGATTTTACATTTTTGAAGAAAAACTAGTGATTCCCTCTTGCCTCAAGACTAAAATACAGTTATCCATTCCATATAATGACTTTCCCCATCACAGTTTTGAGATATCCCAGGCCCACATAAGAAATTTAATGGGAGTTTTGGGGAAGTTTTGAGAAGGCCAGCAAATGACACCGAAAAAGTTTAGAAACTCAGAAATGCATAAACTATATGCATGGTATTGTATAATATCAACATATTATATCTTTTAATACCATAATAATTCAGACTTCTTCTCTGGTTCTAAGGGAGGGCCAAAAAGTTTTATCTAGATTTTCCAGATCGTGGGGGTGTAGCACCCCAAACCCCCTTGATGTGGAAGTGATAACTGTACAAATTCCTCTAAATGGCTTTTAAAAGTCCCTCACACCCTCATCCCAATGCATCTTTCCATCCTAATTAAACATTATATATTATTTCCCTTCCATACCCTAGTCTTCACACAAGATCTTCCATTCTTCCATCTCTATGTCTTTACAATGGCCATCCTCTATATTATGGCCAGAATGAACTCCTTTCTCAACTCAGAGAATTCTTTTCCTTCAAGAACCAGATAAAGTCTACCAGAATAGCTCTCTGAACAAGAGGCAGACTGCCTGGGTCCCACAAAACCCTAAAATTTGCACCAAATCAAGTAATGATGAAGAAATTAAAGGAGAAACTAGAATAAACGACTTCTTCCTCATCACAAGTGCAAAAAGCAAGGCAATAGGAAAAATGAGTGCCAGCACAACAAGAGATGATCAGGGACTACATATAGCCTAAAAAGCTTCTAAAGGCAAGAACTGAGGGCTCTCCTGTGAAAACTCCAGGATGGGTATCCCAGACATCTGAGAGGCATTGGCCAATAAATTAATAAGCACTTATTAAGTGCCTACTGTATTATAAGCACTGTGCTAGGTGCTAGGGATACAAAAAGAGGCAAAAGACAGTCCCTGCTCTGAAGGAGCTTACTACTGGGGAAGACAACACTCAATCAAATATGTACAAAGTAAACTATATACAGGATAAATAGGAAATAATTAACAGAAGGAAGGCACTAGAATTAAAATAGACTAGAGAAAGCTTCCAGGAAAAGATGAGATTTTAGTTGGGACTTAAAGGAAGAAAGGTAAGTCAGTAAGAACTCAAGAGGAAGAGTATTCCAGGTAGGAGGGAAAGCCAGAGAAAATACCCAGAGCTAAAAGCCTAATCTTGTTCATCCAACAGCCAGAAGACCAGTGTCACTAGACTGAAGAGTACATATGGAAGAAGAGTAAGGTGTAAGAAGAATGAAAAAGTAAGAGGGGGTGGGGCTTTGTTATGAAGTGCTTTGAATTCCAAACAAAGTATTTTGTACTGAAGGTCGGGTGGGAGGAGATATAGAGAAGAAACCTCAGAAGTGGTGGTCAGCTCAAGAAATCAGAGGACCAACCAAAGTCAACCATTTTACCCAAAAGAGCAAGAAGGGAAAGGCTGAGAGAGAATTTCAGAATCACTTAACTCCCTAAAAATCATGACAAGAAATAAACCAGAAAAGAAAGAATAGAAAAATCCACCAATCACCTCCTAAAAGGAATCCCAAAAGGAAAAGTCCTATGAATGTCATTGGTAAAACCAAACCTTTCAGGTCAAATTTTAAAATAAGGAAAAAAAAACTACTGCAACCATTCAGAAAGTAGTTCTAGTACCAAGGATCTATAGTCAACAAAAAAGAACTGGCAGTTTCTACAATAAAAGAGAGATGCTGGAATACTATATTCCAAAAGGCAAAATAGACTTACAACAAAAAATAACTTTCCCTGCAAAGGAGAGTATATAGTCCTAAGTGGATTTTTAAGGAAATAGAGGACTTCCAAGCACTGACCAGAAATAAGCAAGAATTCTGAAATGGAAACACAAGAGTCCAGAGAAATCTAGAAAGGTAAATTTATTTTAACAATTTGAGGGCACAATATGTACTTTTAGTATTAACATTCCAGTGAGGCAAAAGAAACAAGTGTCCCTTCAGAACCATAATGTCTTCAAAGGATACTGAGGGAGTTAAATAAGAAAAAAAGAACATACGGGAGTGCACTGGCTCTGTTCTGGGAGTTTCAAGGGAAACAGAACAGATGTACAAAGAGGAATACACTAAGTACGGAAAGGAGGAAGGAGCTTGCTATTTCTCATTATCAGGTAAAGTGAGAATACAGAAAGATTAAGCTTTAGGGTAATGGGCATCAAATGAACTTTACTCTTATCTGAAATGGACAAAGGAGGTTTGAATACACGAATACACACACACACACACACACACACACACACACACACACACACACACACACACAGAGTTTGGTAAGAAATACATCAAAGTAAGAGGTAGATTCAGCCCTTTCCAAGAAGGGAGAATCATAACCATTCGACTATTCTACACCCACTCCTGCCTATTAACCAGGATACAACATTAGATAATTTGATTTATAATTGGATGAAAGATCAGGGGCTTTCCAAGTCCGAAGGAGGAGAGCAAACACATACAATTCTCTGAAATCAGAAAAAGGAGGCGTCCCACTCTGCCCCAAGTATCTGCAAACAATGGAAGGAACACTGAAACAGTAAGTGGTTGATCAACATTCAGTCAATTTTCAGAAAAGATATGTGTGTTGCTTGAGTTGTACAATAGTGAGAAAACTGCTTGCATCAATTTTTGAGTCTAATTGGGTTTTTGGTCAGCATAACCCAGGCCCTAAACAGAGGTGGTCCCAGCTTCCTAGGCACGCAAAGCTAGGTTAAAATATAACAGGGTTTTCTCCCACTTCCCACAATCTAATAAAGTTTTCTCACAAGACAGAAACTGGACTAGAGCCTGGGGTGAGGAACAGAAGAAATCTGTACTGTGAAGTTTGGATTTAGTCAAAGAGCCACACTTGAGAACCTACAGGGTCACATGTGGCCTTGAAGCTGCCAGGTTTCCCACCCCTGGACCACACCCATAACTAAATTGAAAGGAAACTGAGTTAGCTCCAAAACTGAATCACAAGATAGAGTCAGTATGGTTCACTCACTCCCCACAATTAAACACCTGTGCTAATCTCAATTCCCTCAGCATCTGGGACAGGATACATATCTTCCTAACTCCAGATCTAGTACTCTATCCACTGAGCCTTCCAAGTCAGCAATGGATACCATGACACAATTAAATTTTCACTCTCTTCTATCCATCCAATTGGTTAACAGCACCATCACTCTTGATTTTTTTTTTGAGGAAATGAACTTAATTAAACACTGAAATGCTAAATGGTAACCCTCCACCATTATCTAATATTTTTTAATGTTACACATTAAGTATAGGCTGTTGGTCAGAAATTCTAAAGTTTAAATATCTATAAGTGTCATAATGGTATGCCTTAAATATATAACCTTGCCACAAACTTAAAACAAGGTAAGCTGGATACAACACACCAAATTTTACATTATCTCCCACCTATCCATTCTCAATCTCCAAATCCCTCTTACTGCTGAAACTTTTGCCAAAGGCAATGCCACTATGTTTGAAAGGTGACTAAGAGTGGTTAACATACATAGCTTAAAAAGCTATGTTCTATAAGGGCCAAGCAAGGACAGAAGATGGTACCCCAAAAAATGAGAAACAGAAGTGGGACACAACTTTACTCTTGGCAACATTTTGCAAAGGAACTGCCAGGATTATAATTATCACTATTTTCATACTACTTGATTC
This sequence comes from Pseudocheirus occidentalis, assembly GCA_028646575.1. Taxonomy (NCBI): domain Eukaryota; kingdom Metazoa; phylum Chordata; class Mammalia; order Diprotodontia; family Pseudocheiridae; genus Pseudocheirus; species Pseudocheirus occidentalis. The sequence goes on along the minus strand of CM053596.1, from coordinate 231,315,062 downwards.
TCATTTTTACATATGGAATAAATAAATGTGTTTTTAAAAACTCACTACTGAATATCTAAAGGATAAACTAGCATTTGTTGTTTTTCTTACTTTTTTCCTTTCTTCTCCTCCATTCACTTTTTTTTTTTTTGCTTTTTTCTGGGAGGGCAGTTGGGGTTAAGTGACTTGCCCAAGGTCACACGGCTAGTTTTTGTGCTAAGTGTCTGAGGCCGAATTTGAACTCAGGTCCTCCTGACTCCAGGGCCAGTGCTCTATTCACTGCGCCACCTAGTCGCCCCCCTCCATTCACTTTTGATCCTTAATACTTTCAAATGTATTCCCTATCTGCTCATACATGGTGCAGGTGCTGAGAAAATACCAGAACCACTCTTAGTACTTTGAAATAAAAATGACCCACACAAAGATTTCCCATGCAGAGAATTCAAAAGCTGCTTTTCTCACATCTAAGGCAGTGCAATTCCTTATCCCTGTTTCCCTCTTATATGCTTCTAAAGTCAAAACTATCATTCATGAATTTGTGATTTCTTTGTAGTTCAACCAGGCACAATCCCAGGGTAACTGAGAATTTCTGAGAAGCTATTTTAGTCTGTTCTACATCCAGATATTGAGTATGGAAACATGGGACTTCATCTCATTTTTTTCTCCAACAATCATTAGTATAACTTCCCATTTTGCCTTCCCTGATGTGATAGTCCTAATATCAGGTTCTTCATCTATACCTCGTTGTTGTTAAAACACTTTTCTGCTAGCTGTGACTGCAGTACTACCTGAATCCTGAGATAAAGTGGGACAAAACTGCAGATGCAAGTCCAAACTGATAAAAGAAATTTCCTTATTAGAAGTTCCCTATACCAATAAAATCATAGGGTCGGTCCAAAAAGAAAAAATCTTAATCCAACTAATTTTTTGTTCTAGTGTCCTTAATAAATATCTCATGGTAAAAATATCCCATCAATATGCAACATTAATCTGATGGTGGTTTACTTTCTAATGACTCCCAATTTTTCCTTCAGTAATCTTTGTCAATTAAGTCATCTACTTTCAAGTGTGGCTGCAAAATAAATAAGAAAATAAGAAACACTATTAATAAATTTCAAAACATATTATGTAGTTTCTAAGCATGAAATTTGCATCTATAATAATCTATGGAAAATATTCATTATGATTGGAAAGGCATCCTGTTAACAGCAATATTAGCATTTCCCTAGTGCTTGACTGTTTACAAAATGCTTTCTATAATATTTCATTTGTGCTTCAAACTAACTGTGAGGCAGATGCAAAAGGCATTTTATCCCTACTTTACATATGAGAAGACTAAAGTTCGGAGAGGCTAAGTGACTTGGTCAAGATCACACCACGTACAGGCGGTGCAGTAAATAGAGCACAGGCCCTGGAGTCAGGAGTACCTGAGTTCAAATCCGGCCTCAGACACTTAACACAAAAAACTAGCTGTGTGACCTTGGGCAAGTCACTTAACCCCAACTGCCCTCCCAGAAAAAAGCAAAAAAAAAAAAAAAAAAAGATCACACCAAGTAAAAGAGAGAGGCTGACTTGCCTTTGGATAGGTACTCTTTGGATAGGGGATAGGGTGAAGCATACAGAATGGAATTCTAACTTGCTGCCTGCATGACCCTGAGCTATTAACTCAACCTTCTGGGACTCAGTTTCCTCATCTTTAAATGAAAGGTCTGGACTACATGTTTTCCAAGGTCCCTTCCCACTCCAGAGCTCTGATCTACTGTCTCCAAGGCCTAGGCCTGTCCTGCTCCCCCATAACTCACTGGGTGATTGTAGTGTAGGACTAGGTGATTTCTAAGATACTCTCCTCTGACAGTCTATGAAGCCCTATGTTCTAGTCCCACTTCTTAGATAGATGGTTCATCTTGGACAATTTACCATTTTTTGGATGGCTATGATACAAGTATAATACTTATAAATGAAAGTTATTAGTTCCTTTAGGTTTATAAAGCACTTTCTTCACAACAAATCTGTTAAGTAAATCTTGAAACTATTAGTACATCCATTTTACAGAAAGGGAAATTAATGTCAAAGAAGCTGACAGTTAAGTATAGTAGGCCTGGAGTCAAGAAGATCTGAGCTTAAATGCAGCTTCAGACACTTACTGTGAACCCTTAAGCAAGTCACTTAACCTGTTTCTCAATGTCCTCAACTATAAAAAGGGGATAATATTAACACCTACCCCTCAGGGTTGTCACGAGAATCAAATGAGATAATTCATAAAAAGCACTTAGTACAGTGTCTGGGACATAGCAAGTACTGTATAAATGTTTTCTATTATTATTAAATGACTTGCCCAAGGTCACACAGTTAGCAAGTGTATGGAGGCAGAATTTAAGCCCAGGTCTCCACACAGAGCACTGGGGCCTGGAGTTGGGAAGACTGGAGTCATCTGGCCTCAGGCACTTACTATATATATATATATATATATGACCTAGGCAAATCACTTAACTTCTCCTTAGCCACAGTTTTCTCAACAGTGAAACTGGGATAATAATAGCCCTTACCCCCCAGAAAAGCTACGAAGAGTAAAGATCAAATAAGATAACATTTGCAAAGCATCAGTACAAAAGTAGGTGCTATATTAATGCTTATTCTCTCCCTTTCCCCATTGCACACACTACTTGTATCTAAAAAGAAGGGCTGACCCAGATGATCTCAAATGCCCCTTCTAGCTCTAACATGGAAGTGCAAGAGGGGATCAAATTCTGCCTCTACCTTTGTAGTACAACCTACAGACTAAAGCCCCCTGGGGCCTTAGCTACCTTATTTGTAACACGTGGGGCACTGGACTGGATGGCTTCTGAGATTTCTTCCAGAGCTAGAACTATGATCTTAATTCTATGATGCATACCACAAAACAACACTGAACCCTGGGAGTCAGGAGGTTGGGATTTAATCACCAATTAGGCACCTTTGACCTTGGGCAAGTCATTGAGCTTCTCTAGGTTTCAGTTTATTCATCTGGGAAAATAAGACAACTTTCCATACTTCTAAAAAAAATGATGTTTTTAAAGGGAAAAAAAATATTCTAGACAGATTTAAATAATTCTTTAAGAAACAAGAATTCTATCCTACATTTGGCATAGAAGCTTAGAGGAAAAAGAATGATACTAAATATTATCAATGATTACAAAATCACTCTATTTCTCTCAAAACATCTGGATAACAGGTAACTCTTTTTAGCTGTGTTCACAGGCTTTTTTCTGACACTGCATATAAGATATTTACTAACAGTAATCAGGAGTGAAGAAATGCGAAGATGCATAAACACAGCAGAGATAGCAACTGAAAATGCAAGAGTAAGCAAAAAGGTGAAAATGTTTAGCGTGATACAGAGCATAGGGGGTCCAGAAATTTGTGTTGCATATTTAATCTATTCCCTGATTTACACGTTTCTATGTAATAAGATTTTCTATAGAATGACAGAATCTCACAGTTAAAAAGGGTCCCCAGAAGCCATCTACTCCAACCCATACATGAACAAAAGTCCCTTCATACAGTCAGTGATAAAAAGAAAGGTTCCATACACAACAAAATATTTATAGCAGTACTTTTTGTAGGAGCAAAGTACTGGAAACAAAGATGCCAATCAGTGGAAGAATGAATGACTAACAAACTGTGGTACATGAATTTAACAGAATATGACTAGTCACTATAAGAAACAATGAATACAGAGAAGCATGATTAGACTCTAGTAATATGAACTGATCCAAAATTAAGTCATCAGAACCAGGAAAACAACATATACAGCTACAACAATGCAATTAGGAAGAACAACAAAGACTGGAAATATCATGATACAAAAGAAAGATTACTGGATTTAGAGTCAAAAGACTTGTGTTTGAGTCATTCCCCAATTGATAAATGGTCAAAGGATATAAAGTCTTCTGATGAAGAAATTAAAACTATCTATACTCATATAAAAATACTCTAAATCACTATTGATTAGACAAATACAAATTAAAACAACTCTGGGGTACCACCTCACACCTGACAAAAAAGAAAAATGATAAATGTTGGAGAAGATATGGGAAAATTGGAACACTACTGCATTGTTGGTAGAGTTGTGCTGAACCAATCATTCTGGAGAACAATTTGGAACTATGCCCACAGTGCTACAAAACCACATACCCTTTTCATCCAGCAATACCACTACTAGGTCTATATCCCAAAGAGATCATAAAAAAAGGAAACGGATCCACACGTACAAAAATATTTATAGCAGCTTTTTTGTTGTAGTAAAGAATTAGAAACTGAGTGGATGCTCATCAGTTGGAGAATGGTTGAACAAGTTGTGGTACATGAATATAATGGAATGCTATTGTTCTATAAGAAAGGATGAGCAATTTACACAGTTGTAGATGAATGGATAAAGCATCAATTAAGTACTTCCTCTTTAGTGTCAGGAAATCAGGGTCCTCAACCAACAAGTGCACCCAGGGTGTGCAGTCAACATGGTGGAATAAAAGCAAGAACTTGCTTGAGCTTGCCTGCAAGCCCCTCCGAATACCTGTAAAAATGACTCTAAGACAGGTTGTAAGGCTGACAGTAAGTGTATATTTTAGCACTGAGCTGGGAGCAGACCACAGTCCGGTGTGGGCTGTGCTGGGTGCAGACAGGGCTGGAGCAGGTCTCAGGAGACTGAATAGCTGGCAGATAAGGAGATTTCCAGACTTCTCAACCCACAAATGCCAGAACAGCATGGAAGGTCAGTAGGGGAACTCTGTGGGAGCAGGGTGAAAAGAGGAGTGCTGTTGGTCAGGCCCCAGCCTTGGGGCAGCAGTGATGGTGGTAGCAGGGGCAGCGCAGCAGCAGCAGCAGGGGCTACTTACTTCTGGAGCTCTGGGCCCACAGACAGTGGGGGATCCAGTGGCTGATACAAAACCCCAGAAGTCTAGGACAGTACACCTAACCCCCACTACCCACCCTCACTGGAAGCATAGTTCTGCCTTGACAGGGAGTTAGAAAGTCAAGTATTTGGCTGGGAAGATGAGTAAACAGCATAAAAAAGTCAGAGTACAGAATCTTTGGTGACAAAGAAGATCAAAACATACCACCAGAAGAATATAACAAAGTCAAAGCTCCTACATCAAAAGCCTCCAAGAAAAATATGAATTTGCTGCAGGTAGTGGAAGAGCTCAAAAAGGATTTTGAAAATCGTGAGTAGAGGAAAAATTGAGAAGAGAAATGACAATGCAAGAAAATCATGAAAAAGGAGTCAAGAGCTTGCTAAAGGAGACCCCAAAAAAATACTAAAGAAAATAGCACCTTACAAACAGACTAACCCAAAGAGCAAAAGAGGTCCAAAATTTTTTACTATGTATAAGCCATAAATATAAAGCTGCTAGATTTTCAGAGGCTGATCATGAATCAACTTCAGAAAAACCCTGTGGCCAAGATGAACTAGGGGCTGCTAACTGACACAGTGGATAGAGCACAGGCCCTGGAGTCAGGAAGACTGATAAATTTGACTGTTCAAATTTGTGGTCACACGCTTAGCTGCATAATCCTACACAAGTCAATTAGATGTTTGCCTCAGTTTCCTCATCTGTAAAATGAACTGCAGAAGGAAACGGCAAACCATTTCAGTATCTTTGCCAAGAAAATCCCAAATGGGGTCATGAAGAGTTGGACACAACTGCAACAACTGAACATAGAAACAAGATGAAACGCAACAGTTTCCTATCAATAAACTAACCCCATATTGAGTAGCTACTACACACTAGGAGTTATTGAGATATTTAATAGAGCTTATATATAAATATGAAAAATTTTCCTTGTGAATTGCCATATCTTTGGATTGCAGTATTGGTTAATGGCAGACACTTCGGAAAATTATATAAAACACAGAAGTAGTAGTAATAGTAGTAGGTAACCACTGTTACATAATGTACTCTAGAATAATAAACAGTGAGGTTAATAGTTTATAAAGATTTAGGTGCTTAAAAATAATACAAAAATAAACTATTAATTAACAGGTGCTTAGCACAGAGCCTGGCACAAAGTAGGTACTTTATAGGTTTGTTGTTTGATACTAAATTTATCAGAAATTAATAAATTAAGTAGGGTAAAACCACTTGAGACTGTTTTTATATATGTTCCTATCTTCTACAAGGCCTTTCTAGTTTTAGGGTCATAAATCATAAACGAGAGCTAGAAAGGGCCTTAGTTTTTTTAGTTTAATGCTCTCATTCAAGGGCACTGAGGTCTAAAAAGACAAAATAAATTTCCAGAAGATAAGCAAGTGAAGTGGTAGATTCTGAATCTGAATCCAGCTCCTCTTGTCTTAGATCTAGTGCACTCCTTCCACCGGCAGCTTGTTGTTTTCGAGTTTAGAAGACCTATGATCTAGAGTCACTTAATGTTTAGGTAGGGCTAAAAGTAAAAAACCACATCACTTTAAAATTATTCTTTTGAAAATCCTGCTTTTTTTTCAGGACTGCTTTGGTAAAGTTCTTAGCCCTAAATCTTTTTTCCCAATTCCTCTTAATTTTGGCCCACAACCAAGGTCCTGTTACTAAGGTTAACTTTTATACAAAGACACACATAAATCACAACAGGTGCATCAAGAGCATCTATCAAAAGACATTCCCAATCTACACTACCAAATAAAAGCACACACCTCAAACATCCACCAAT
>CM053596.1:231290829-231307902 GCA_028646575.1 Pseudocheirus occidentalis | reverse complement strand
GAGGGATGCTGGAAGCACACACTTCAGTAAAGGGACAGGGATAGGGTAGAGAACAGAACGAGGGTGGGGAGAGGGGATAGGAAGGAGAGACAGATGATCACTGTCACAATATGTCCACTATCAAGATGTCCTGTATAATCACACATCCACAGCCTGTACTGAATTGCTTGTCCTTCCAGTGGGGGTGGGTGACAAGGGAGGAATGGAAAAAATCTAGAATTTAAAGCTCTGCAATACTGGCAACTAGGAATTAAGATATACAGGGGTTGGGGTACGGAGACCCTTCCCTGCCCTACCAGAAAGTAAGAGAGCAGATTAGGGGAGGGGCTTTACAGCGGGATCACTGTTTTGGGGTTGGGGTAGGGGAAAAACGGGGAGAAAATTTGTAATTCAAAAAGCTCATGAAAATGAACAAGAAAACAAATTTTAAAAAAATTTAAAAAAGCAAAAAGGAGGAATAAAGCCCTTCCTCACTCATGCCTCCCATTAGAGGATTTAAGGGTGGACGTTAGAGCAGGCCTATGAACTGTAATTTGCATTCCTATAAGGAGTACTCAAATCATTCAAAGCACAAATCTACTGTGATACTGGAGAAACATCCCCAATACAATAACAAATACGAAGAGATAAAAGAAAAATGTAAAATTTCCAGTAGAGAGAAATAAAACTCCAACAACATAAAAGCCCTCTAAGTTATAAAGGATCAATTACAACAATCTGGGGTGGGGGAATGTGTAGGAAAAGAAAAATAAAAAGAAATTAAAGCCTTCAAAGAAGAATTCCAAGACAAAGAAGGCAACAGACAATTTAGGACAAACAATGGACAATCACTCTAAAACACCAGATTCTCTAAAGAAATAACTTTTATAGTAACTAAAAAGTAGACACCCATTAAAAAATTATATAATTATATAGATGTAAAGGAATATTATTGTGTCATCAGAAATGATGAATGTATAGAATTCAGAAATACCAGAGAACTGTATAAAAGGATGCAGAGTGAAGTACACAGACTATATATATGTAAAACTATAATAATGTTAAAGCAATACTGAAGGGCAGTCAGACACTGATTATAATAACCACTTAGTCCAGAAAAGATGAAATATACTCTCATCTCAAAAGAAGAGTAGGAAAACTATGGACATATAATATCACATTTGCCCTTAGGTATAGCTTTTGTATTCGTTTTTTAAAAAATTCTTTACTTTCTATTGTCATTCTGAACTTCACAAACAACAAACACAACCATTTCCAAATAGAAAAAAAAGACTGTATATGAAGCCTCACATTTTCATTACGTATAACTTGCATTTCTTTTTAAAACTATGTAAGTTCAACACCTTGGTTGCAAAGCTATCCTGCTGGTCTGTGGTTTCTTCTGAGATTCCACCTATTCTCCTGATTTTTTAAAAGGCTACAATAACTCTTTTTCGATGTCTTTTAAGCATCTCTATCTCTATCCTTGTCCCCTACCAAATTCTCTACAATAAAAAAAAATCTTATAACAAACAAGCAGTTTAGCAAAACAAAACCAAACACTGGCCATGGACAAAACTGCACTTATCAATCTGCACTGAGATTCCTCCACCTTCTTATAGGCAATGATAGGTGGCATGTTTCATCATCTGTTCCCTTCAGTTTGGGTTCTTCATTTTATCAGAATTCTTAAGTATATCAATTCGGGTTTTTTTTTTTACAATGGTACAGTCATTATTTAAGTTGTTCTCCTGATTCTCTTCACTTTAATGCATTAGTTCATTCAAGTCTTCCCAAGTTCTGCTGAGTCTATTTCTCTTACCACTTCTTTTTATTTTTTTCTTTCTTTTTTGGAGGGGGGAAGGCAGGGCAATTGGTGTTAAGTGACTTGCCCAAGGTCACATGGCTTGTGTTGTGTCTGAGGTCACATCTGAACTCAGGTCCTCCTGATTCCAGGGCTGGTGCTCTATTCACTGCACCACCTAGCCGTGCATCTTACCACTTCTTAAGGCTCAATATCCAATTATATTCATATACCATAATTTATTCAGCTACCCATCAGCTAACTGATGGGTACCCCCTTAGTTACTAGTTCTTTGCTATAAATAAAAAGTTCTGCTATAAATATTTAAATACATATAAGTTCTTTCCCTCTTTCTTTGATCCCTATAGGGTAAATACTAGGGAATAGTATCTTCATCAAAAGGCAAGCACAGTAACTTTTGGGTATATTTCCAAATTGCTTTCCAGAATGGTTAAACTAACTCACAGCTCTACTAAATGTGTATTAGTGTGTCTAAGCCCCTCCAATATGTCATTTTCCTTATTTGGAATCTTTGCAATACAACAGATGTGAGGTAGAACCTTAGACTTATTTTAATTTGTGTATCTTTATAAGTGATTTGGAGCTTTTCTATCATATGGTTTTTGAATGCTTGGATTTCTTTCTTTGAAAACTATGATTGTTGCTATCCTTTGACCATTTATTTATGGAGAATCGACTCTTGTTCTTATATATTTGAACCAGTTGTTTATATAACTTGTTTAACAGACCTTTATCAAAAAAAACAAACAAAAAACTTAGAGATTTCTTTCCCAGTGAGTGACTTCACTTCTAATTTTATTTACCTTAATTTTGTTATGTAAAAACTATTCATTTTTATGAAATCAAAATTTTCCATTGTATCTTCTGTTATCATATCTATTTTTGTTTAGTCATAAATGCTTACTCTATCATAGTTCTGAAAGGTTCTCTCTTTCCTTGCTCCTCTAATTTTGCACAGCAAGAGAGAATAAGACCAATCCAAATCCTGCCTCAGATATTTCCTGTGTGACCCTGGGCAAATCGCTTTAAGTCCTTCAGCTGTAGTTTCTTCATCAATAAAATGAGAGTACCTGCACAGGACTGTTGTGAGGAGAAAGTGAGATAACAGAAGGAAAACGCTCTGCAAACTCAAAGCAACATAAATAGGAGAGCTACTATTATTACATATGATGTGATTTCTACATCATGTACCTACTTATAGCTTATTATAGTATATGCAGCAAAATATGGGTTTAAACCTAATTTCTTCCAAACTGCTTTCTGGTTTTCCCTAGCAATTTTTGTTAAATAGCAAACCATCACCCTAATAATTGGTGTACTAGAATTTATTTAACACTATGTAACTATACTAGTTTGCTTCTCAGTGTGTTAGTTACCTAATTTATTCCACTGATCCACTATTCTATTTATTAACCAATACCAAATTTGATTTGGATAATTACTGCTTTGTGGTGTAGTCTGAAATTTGTTACTGCTAGGCCCACTCTTTCCAACTTTTTCTAAATTTCCCCTGATCTTCTGTTCCTCCAAATTATTATTTTTCTGGTTCTATAAAGTAATCTGTAAGTCGTTTGATTGGTACAAGTGTCAGTTAACTTAGAAAGTAGTTATTATTTCTCCATTTGCTGAAGTCTGTCATTCTTTTTTGTAAAATGTTTAGTAGATGTATGTCTATAAGTTCTTATGCCTGTCCCGGTAGCTGAACTTCAAATATTTTATATATTCTGTAGTTATTTGGACATTTCTTTCTTCCCGCTGGGTTTTGGTGGTACCTATAGTGTTATTTTACTGAAGTTGTTTTAATTAATTTTAATTTTTAATGTTTTCTAAGAAGACCATCATTTCTTCACAAAATAATGTTGTTTATTCACCCCACTGCCTATTCCCTCGATTTTTTTTTCGTATCTTGTTATAGCTGGCATTTGGAGGACTTTATTAAAAATAAGTGATAATGAACACCTTTGCTTTACCCCTGATCTTAATGCAAAGGCTTCTAGCACTTCTCTGGTTTTATAAGATGGTATTTACTACATTAAGTAATGGTCCATTTATTTCTATGCTTTTCAGTGTTAATAGAAATAGGTATTGTACTCTTTCCAAAAAAATTTCTACATCTATTCATATAATCACATGATTTTTGTTTTCTTATTAATATGGCCATTTATGTTTATAGTTTTCCTAATACCAAACCAAACCCATATTCCTAGAATGCAACCTAATCATAGTATATAATCTGCTAACATATTGCTCTCATTTCTTTGCTAATATTTAATACTTTTGCATCAATATTTATTAGTGATATTGGCCTATACGGCATGTTAATTTCTAAAACTTTTTATTTATTACAAGGAGAGTTCAATGACAGTAGGGAGAGGGTACTACACATCAGAAAATTCCTAATGTGTTAAAGCATACAGCATCAATAATAGATAGAAGAAAGATGAACCTATTTGGAACCCCAAAGTGAAGGTTAAAGACAGCATTCTAGTGAAGAGCATAATTAATGGCCTCTGAGAAATACATGGTAAAATAAAATGCTTGCATACAATAATTTAGAAAATCATAGAAAATAATTGACCAAAACTAGAGGAAACAAAGCAAAAATACAAACATTAGAAATCACAGATCATCAAAGAAATCCAAGTTCATCTCACATGGAAATATGATCCCTCTCCAGAACTTCACCAATAGCTACCAAGAATCAGCCTAGCATATATCAAGGAATGAGTTTAAATTATATATACAGCTATCCTCATCTACATTAAATGAAAAAGATGGACTATATTCTGAAAAATATTATCTAATTCTAATCTCCAATTCTTATCTCCAATAACATAGGCTGCAAAGCTAATCTAAACAATCAAGGAATAAACATTCATTTGTTCAATAAAGGGGAAGAACTTGGAAGGCTAGTGGGTACAAAGTCAAGAGGTTCTAAGTTCAGATTCCACCTGACATTCACTACCTGTGTGACCTCTCTCCACCAACAATTAATTTTCTCAAGTGGTCCCTTCCAACTTTATAGGATCTATGATATTAGATCATTTTGAACCATTCCCTCTGAAGCCAGAAGTCAACTGATAGACAAAATCCATCCAACTCCCTACAAGCAGGTCTCTACTTGGTTATCTCATCAGCACCTCAAACTAAATACATCCAAAACTGAGCTAAATTATCTTTCACCAAATACATGTTCCCTTTCTGAGTTTATATTATTTTTTTTAAATGACCCTTACTCAGTTTCCCACAGTAAAGTTCTTGGTATTCTTTACTTCTTTCCTTACTTCTCAGATGCAATTATTTAGCAAGGCTTATCAAATTTACTTCAACAACATCTGTCAAATCCATCTCTTACTCTTCTTTTCCTGCTGCAAAAACCATCTTACCTGGATTATAACGAATCTTCCCACCTTCACCCTTTCCAAACCCTTTCCAAAACATTTTCCATACTACTAGCAGATAAATTACTTCTTATACACATCTTATCCAAAAGCTGCAGTCTCTAAAGAAAATCAGTATATACATAATGGATAAAGCACTGGACTTGGAATTAGAAGACCCACGGTTGATAATGTGGCAAAGCCTCAGTTTACCCATCCGTAAAATGGGAACATTTATTGCTCTGGTCACCTAAATCCTCTACTCAAAAATCTAGTGATTCACTACTGTGATTCAAGTTTGCTGAACACCCAAGGTTCCCATAGTGTAGTAGAAAGGGCAGTAAAGCCAGATTTCCTACTCAGTTTATTTCTAAGCTCAACTGGGGGGTATGGGGGGAGGAATTTGGGGAGAGAGTAGGGAGAGAAGGGTTTAGAGGCTCAGAGAGATGGTTCATTTAAACTATAGGCCTGTGTCTCCTTTTGAAAAATTGCCTTTATTAACTTCACAAGGTTGTTTAGAAAGTGCATCTTAAACCTTAAATTATTATGTAAATCTAAGTAATTATTTTTCAGGGTCTTCAAAATCCAAAGTCACAGTATCCTTCCAGTTTTCCCACCCACTGTTCACTTCCCAGCCATTAGTTTACATACTGGCCAAATTCTGTCCAGAAATATGCCCTGCCTTTTCCCACTTCCTTAATATTAGTATGCTGTGCCCTGAAACTAAAATATTCTCCTCCTCTCTTTTAAAATCTAACTCAAATGCCACTTCCTCCTCAAAACCCTCCTTATGCCTCCAGAAGAAAGCCCCCTTCCCCTTTCTAGAAGCTTTTCTAAAACTCCACTTGGTACATCTCTAATGTACTAAGTATTACTTAAAAGTATTTGCTTGTGCATCATACTCCCACCTATTACCAACAAAAAAGCACCTTGGGCCTTCAAACTAGAATATCCAACTACTACTAAAGCCTTTTCACCCTGAAATATCCCACCTCCTGGCCTGCTGACTTCATCTGGAGCCTCCATGACATGGAAGGTCCTGGGCCAGGCTAGCTTTCCTTCCTCTCGGGTTCTGTTCCTGAATTCTGGACTTCCTAAATACTGTCTCATTCTGGAATTTTCTAATCCCCCCAGGAGCCTTCTCATCTTGGAATATTCTTTCACCAGCCCCCTTCTCCCATTGATGAGTTCTGCTCAGGAGTGGCATTTGAGCAGCTTCTTCAAGGATGGGTCGGATTTCAAGAGATGGAGAAGGGTAAAAGTGTCTTGGGAAATATGAAGTCAGAACATATTATAAGACAATGTTTGTAGTTGAGTATAAGACACTTGATGGTATAAGAGGGGACAGTAAAGAAAAGCAAATTCTGGAGAGCTATTAACATCAGCCTAAAGAATTCTATTTTTTAGTCAATGAGGAGATGGTGAAGGATTTAGTTTGAACTGTGTGCGATGATGTGCATTAAGAAATTCTTCTTGTAGTAGTATATAAAATGAACTGGAAAAAGCAAAGATTAGAGGCCAGAAACTGGTTTGGGGGCTATTTAAAAGAGAGAAAAACAGATAATGTAGGCTTCAACAATGGATTTGATATATAATATAAAAACATACCTACTATGCACTAGGCTATTTCTCCTCTAACAAATCATCTTGGTAAATTAAGTTACTTATCTTGGCATATCTAGAGTTCAGAAGAATAGATAAAAGTCTTCAAGTACTTTTTGAGTTTTCTCACAGCACAATAGTGCAATGTTGCTGTTGTTTTGGGAGGAAAGAATGACAAAAAAATTGATAAATAACTTGCTAACTTGATTAAAAAAAAAACTTGACAACTAGCAAAAGTAACTGAAGCAAAACAAAGCACTGAAAAACGTGAAGTTTCTAAAAGGCAAATTGATTCAAAGAGGAAACCTGTCTTCTAAATAAGGGTATGAGACAGCAAAGATAAAAAGTCATCTTCCCCCTCTAATTGCACAAGTTAGATCCCATCTTAAGGAAACTATGAAAATACACAAATCCACAGAAAAAACCATGAAAATACAAACAGTTCATTTTGGAGGCAAAGTACTTAGCTATTTGCCTATTTCTTAACATAACCATTAAAATCATTAGCAGAATAGTATTAATTTTGTTAAAATTCATATAACAGCACAATAAATCATGAAGACTCAAGAGCTTATGTTCTGTCACTCATCCTTTGTGACCCTGGACAAGTACTCTCACACTCTGGGCTCCAGGCAAGTCTTTTAAGACCAAGAATGGTAAAACAGCACATCACTTGATCTTTTTATAAGTTTGCTTACCTAAAATCTCTTAACAGCTAGGGCATCAAAGTTTTGGGAAAAAACATAAGCAAAAAACTTTTTTAATATGCACTGATTTAGTGCATTTCCCAGTGATACTTCCTATCTGACAAAATATGTTAGTTTCAATACAATATTAAAATGAAAAATCATGCAGTTTTCTACTCTAACTTGGTAATATTATCAATAAGTTTTCAGTTTATGGCCTTATCAGATGTAAGCTCTTTTTGAATAAAATGAAAAATGTTCTTAAAATTGGAACAGAATTTTTTAAAAAATACGTTTCCTCAAAACATCTCAAGAACTTTGTTTTCAACATTTGCTAGACTGAGCAAAAATCAAATTGCTGAGAATCTTTAGACCAAGAGATGGAAGGCATGTTAGAGATCATTTATGACAACTCCTTTATTTTACCAGAGAGCTTCGGGAAAACTATGCAACTTGTCCAAAGTCACAAAGGCAGAACTTGAACTCTGACTTCTTTCCACTAAATATGGGGCAAAACGTCTAAATTCAACATAGTTTCTTATGACAATGTAATTTTTCCTGAGGTTTACTAATCTGGTCAGAGTTTTCCTCATAGGAGACCAGAAAGATACTGTATAACAAGTAGCCATTTCTACAGTATTTAGTCTAATCATTTGTTCATGGACAACACTACAAACTAATAATAATAATAATGAAAGCTGGCATGTATTTGGCTTTCCATAGGTCAGCAACACATCACTTCTGAGATCTTAGAACTTTCCACCGTCTTTCGTCTTAGGAAGTTGGCTAGTTAAAGATGAGTTAAATGACTTTCTCATGAACAGAGTTTACAAGTGTCTACCAAACAGTTGGAAACCAGGTTTTCCTACCTTCAGGAACTTTATAAGCAGGCTTCACCAAAATTCAACTCAAACATTTGTTAAGCACTTACTTAGTGTAAGGTTAAAAAAAAAATTTTAAACCCTTAAATTATAAATAACCTTTCAAATTTCAGGTTTGATAGATCACTGAACTGTACATCAATTCAAATCCTATTTTTGCAAGCACAGCCTGTATTTGTGAAGAAGATATTGAGGAATAAGTGCTATCTACTACGGCACTCTCATCTGAAATTTAAAAAAAAGAAAATGCGTAAACTGTCTCGAACCTTAGAGCCCAAACTCGAATAGGAAACATTTTTTCCTGGTCTAAACTCTTCTTTCATTGCTCACAAATAGTGGCCCTTGAGTCTCCTGAAAACTTCCATCCTGAGACCCTACAATAAAAGCTCAATAAACAGCCAAATAAAATGAAGGCAAATTGGATAGATACAATAATCTTTAATTCCTGCAAATTTCCCATCCATTTCGGACATGCCAACTGAGGCCTGGAGGGTCTACTCTAAAAGCCGACGTCGGTCCATAAGCTTTTTCTTTTTACCCCCTGATTATGGAGGGAAAACAACTTTTATTGGTTTCGCCTCCAGGTGGGTTGGAAAACAAGCCGGGACTGCGCCCAGGGCCCCGGCACGTTTTTGCAACGGGACCACTTTTAGGGATGGGGAAAGTAGATAGCGGCAAAGAACGGTTTGTAAGGCCCCCCATCCTCCCGCCAAACACCCCACGTACCCCCCGCCAATTCCCCTTCCTGCACACGCACACATACACGGGCACACACACGGACACACGCGCATATCCCCAATTTCCGCCCAGGGAAAACCAGACCCTGCCCTACCCCACCCCAAAGAACAAGAGGCCGCGGACGCGGCGGACTGCGGCGCCTGAACGACCCCCAGGCCCCCTCGGCCGCCGCGAGATGGGGTCATGTGACGCCGCGGCGGCGACGGTTAAAGCACCGCAGAAACGCAGCCACCCCGCGCCCGCCCCCCGACACAAGTCGAGGTCCACGGCCAGCGGGCTGCGTCCCGAGGGCCCGGGGAGCGGGGCGGACCGCGGCTGGGGTCTGGCGGCGGGCCCGGGCCAGTCACAAAGGCTTTGGGCTCCGGTCCCGTTCCAGCCCTCGGGTCGGGTCGGAGGGAGCGCGAGAGAAGAAACATTTACGGCGGCGGAGGGAGACCAGGGAGCCCATGTTTCCGGGGTCCCCGCCGCGTCCACCGAAGAACTCCTTGGGCGCTCCCTTCCTCTCTCCCTCCACCCGCGGCCGCCTCCCCCTGTCATGCCGCCACCCGTACAGGCCCCGCCAGGGTCTCCCCTCCCCCGCCCGCTCCCCCGCTCTCGCTCGTTCGCTCGCTCTGGTCCCGGCCTCCATCTTGGATCGGCGCTTCCAGCCCCCGCCGCCGCTGCCGCCGCCGCCGCCGCCGCATTCCCCCTCTTTCCCGCCCCCCGCAGCTGCTGCCGCCGCCCGCTCTCACCTCGGCTGCCCATCCCGGCGCCGCCGGCCGCCGACCCGGTTTTCCCCTAAAAATCTCCGGTGTGTTATTCCCGATGTGGGGGGGTTTTAGCGGGGTGGTCGCCGGGGGTTCGAGAGCGGGGGCCGCGCCTTCAGCGGAGCTGCAATCCTAACCCGCCATCTGGTGGCATTTTCCACACGCCAATGGCGCCGCTGCAGAGCCGAGGCCCGACCGCCCTCTGCTGGCCACCCGCGCCACAGCCTCACTGCTGGGTACGGCCGAGGAAGGGGTGGGTGGGCGGGCGGAGGGGGGTGGGGGGGTTGAAGCGAGAGTAGGGAATGGGGAGGGGGGAAGGCAGTAAAAGGAGCGCATACGCGTCTCCTACGTTAGCAGTGCACATGCGCCCCGTCACGGCGGGAAAAGCAACCAAACACAGCGGTTCTTCTTCCCGCTCTTCCTCCCTCCTTCCCCCTGCCCCCGCCCTTAGGGCCTCTCAACTCTTCCCAACCACTCCCTCCCACCACCTCCTGGCGCCCAATCCCCAACTACAAGTTAAGGACGTTATTGACAGTTCGCGGAGCGGATGGGGAAGGGGGCATAGGGAGGAGGCCTCGGCGTCGTGACGTCACCGCGCTCATAAAATGTGACCTGCCATTTTCGGAGATTTCTCGGTTTGCAGAGAGGGGGCTCCTTTTCCCCACCCTCCGCAGTCACCGGGCTCCTCCCTCGCTAGGTGGCCGGCGGGCCCAGAGTGGGGCCCCGTCTCTCACGGCCTCTCACCTCCCCTTCCCCCAAATCTTTCTAAGCAGCTGAAGGGAAATGGGGTAAAGCGGGATGAGGGGGTCCTGCACCAACTTCTCTTCTCTCGTCCCTGCCCTTCCCCCCCACGCTCCCGTATTTGGGTCCCTAGCTCCCCCCCCGCCCCCGCCTCTGGGAGTGGCGATGAAAAAGCCCAGGGGAAGAAAGGGTAAATCCGAGGGCGAGGCTCGTCCTCCCCCGGGACGGCGCCTAGAGGCGTTTGGCTTTTTGAAGCAGAAGCAGGATGTGGTGCGGGTTTCTGCATAAGGAGGCAGCAGAGGCTAGTGAGTGAAAAGATGGTTGGCCTGGAAGACTGCAGGGACTGAGCGTCAGGGCCAGCTTTGTCCCCTGATTCGTTCTCGCTGCCAGATCGAGCTCATAGTTAAACAAGGCTCTGTTTCTGTGGGGCGTCAGGGAAATGGGAGTAAACCCTAGCAGATCCATAGTGCTGGAAAGACAGATCCAGGGGCTCAAGTGGGAAACATCTCTCCCCACCCCACCCCCAACACACTTTTCTCTTACCAACACATGGGTCCCTTCCACCTCTTCTCCTAGGGCACTTTAGTAAACCTGCCCTTTCCCTTCGTGGTGACCTCTGTGTGGTCTCAACCACTCCCTATCCTTCTAGCCCATCAAGCCCCCTTCTGACCTGCTTACTTCATGCTTAAAGCATTTCTAAAGCCCCACTCCTTGACTATTATTAGCTCTCGACTCTTCCATCATCTGTTGTGTACAATACTGTGTCACCCCCCAGCCTTTCTTTTTCTGTTCCTGGGTCAGGGCCCAAAATGTTGAAGTCATATAATTATCTCAATTGGACCTAGAAATAATAAAGTTTACTAATTACTTGATTCTAAACAGCTCCAGCAAGGCAAAACTTTTTGGCCCTGACCTGTAATTCTATCCCTTTGAGGAATCTTGGAATGGAAACTACCCCACCACGAGTCAGCAATTTAACTTACAGTTTTAGAGTTGTCTGGGGGACTTCAGCGTTAAGTGACTTTCCCATGGGCACCTACATAAACTCTGTTAGTGGCAGAATTCAAATTCAGACTTTCCTAAGACCAGCATTCTGTCCCCTATGGTATTTATCCAGGGTAAGTATTATCCATATCTTGCAGATGAGGAAAAGGTCTCATAAAGGATAATTGTCTATTTTACACTTGTTTGGGGTACAGGTGATACAATGTTCGTAAAAGATGTAAACCTTGTATCAAACGACTATTTGCATAGGACTATCATCATTCCTGGAGAATAAGTGCTCAATGCTCTAGTGTGTACATAATGGCTGGAGAGAGAAGAGATCCTTTTTTTTTTAACCTCCAATTTTCAGAATTACATAGTTCCAGCCTCTCTTTGGGTACTAAAAGGGAAAGAAAGACTAGGAAGAAGCCAACATGTAGAGAAGCAGATATTTTCTATCACGTTCTTAACTCCTTTCTTCCCCCCTCAAATCCCCACTTTGCTACAGCAGAGACTTCTTGTGTGTTTCCTCTTAGTTGAGGTCTGACTCTCTTCTTTGAGCCGAGTTATTTCACTACAAATAGGAGAGCTAATTCACTTTGTATTGTATATACTGATTTCCATTTACTAATGACTTGGATAAAGGGATATACTTACTATGTGTGTTCTTATGGCATTGCATTGAATGGGAAGGGAATCAAAACTTGGACATACAGTATGAGGCACTCCTTCCCTATTAAGGCATAGGTATCCAAAGCATAACTGGAACATAAACATTATTTTCCCTCTGCTAACAATAGTTAAGGAAACAGATAAAGCTAATTCTAGTGCCCCTTTCTAAGGAGGGCAAAGTGACTAGCCTCTGTCCCAAACCTCTTCAGCACCTCCTAGCAAGAATCAAAACCTCTCTTAGAGAAGGATGGGAGGAGAAGATAGCTATTAGTAGAAATACATGCTCTTGCCTCCCAGCGAGAGACCCATGTGGCTATACATAAGCTACATAGGCAATCTGTGTGACCATCATCTTGCAGAGTTTAAAGCACTATATGATGCCAGTTATGTGATTTGCCCAAGGTGGCATAGATATTGGTATCATACCTTAGTCACTTGATCTCTCTCAACTTCAGTTTAATAATAATAGCACCTACCTCCTAGGTTTGTAGTAAGAAAAGCACTTTATAAAGCTTAAAACACTATATAATAATAGCAGTAGCTGATGGCACTTTACATGCATCGTTTTCCTAGAACCTCTCCATTCCAGTGATAGGTGATATTATCCCCTCTTTACAGATAAGAAAATTGAAGCCTTGGAAGGTTAATTTAATTGCCTAAGGTCACACAGGTAATAAGTTTTGTCAGAGACAAGATTTGAAAACAGTTTGCCTGACCCACTCTAAGTATAGGGCTCTGCATCATCATTTTGATATTAATTCACTATGGTTATGAAGTAAAAATGTCAACATTTTATGAACCAGGAAACAGGTTCAGTAACATCAAGTGTCTTGCTCAGGATTATAATAACTAATAAATATTGGAGCCAGAATTCAAGTATAGGTCTTCTAACTATAACCAATCATATTTTGGACTTAGGGTCAAAAAGACTGTGGTTGGAATCCTTTTTTTCAGACATTTAATAGCTGTGAGACTCTGAGCAAGGTATTTAACCTTCAACCTGTTTCTTCACCTATAAAACTGGACTAATACTAGCACCTACTTCACATGATTTTTGTGGAGATCAAATAAGATGTGACTTGCTCATAGTACATATCTGGGAAACTTTCAGTTTCAGTTCAACTCAGTTAACAATTATGAAGGACATATTGTGTGCTAGGCATTGTTCTAAATGCTGAGGATACAAATAAGGAAAGTCCTTGCCTTTGGGGGGGCTTACCACGTAAAGGGAGAAGACAGAACGCAAAAGCTGAAGAGAAGGAGGGTCACCAGGAAACCAAATAGAGCTGCTGAAGGCAAGTGGAGAGTTATTTAAACTCATTCTCTTAGCAGTGTAATCTCCACTTTAATACCAAGCTAATTTTTAAAGAAGAATAATTAGCATTTAATAATTCTTTAAGGTTTGTAAAACATTCCATTTGTGTTATCTCATTTTTCTTCGCAACACTTTCCTCATGAATGCAATCATGGAGAGAAGAGCAGCACATCAAAATGTGTTGCATAGAAAAATTAAGTAGAGAAACTTTATGAAGAAATTGACAAAACAAGTGAATGTGATTTGATATTTGATTATTTCAATTTAAAGGTTAACACAGAAGGATGGGCAGAGGGTTGGAAAACATGGCTTGGGACTAAAAATCCTAAAAGGTCTAAAATTCATAGACTGCTCAGAAACTTCATGCTTATATAACATGAATAATTTCATTAAGAAAATTAGAAGGCACTAATCATTTATAACAACATCACGCACAAAGAAAAGAAATTGTATTATAATGAAATAAAGTGTTACTTGTTGCTGGTGTGGAAATAATTTTCCAACAGGAAATCTAAGTATGGGACAACTGACTAATTAGAACAAGGTCATATCAAGTTAGAAAAAAGATGAAAAGAAGATACTACATAAAATTGCAACCGTTTCATCCTGACCTATTCATTTGCCAAAAAATTAGAAATAAAAAAGACATACTTTTTTTCATATGTATAAGGAACCACTTCAGGTGAAATTTATCAACATTACTAGTAAAACTTTAACCAATGTAAAATGATCATCGCAATGGGGAGGCCAAAAAGGGTCAGAAACGTACTCAACCAGCAAACACTTAATTCCCCAGTTTCTCTCCTCTCCCATTTATGTTCTACACAGTTGCTAAGTTGATTTTCCTAAATCACACATCACTCCACTGCTCAATAAATTCTAGTGGTTCCCTGTTACTTCAGGATCAAATGCAAATTTCTTCACAAACTAGTTTGAACTTTTCCAGATTTAGTATTTGTTACTTTTCTTAATCCATGCTCCATTTAAACTTGCTGTTCCTTACTACATCTCTCAATCCCATACCTTTGGCTTTGACAGCAAACTGAGTGCCTACAAAACTTTGGATGTACTTCCTTCTTCCACCTAGTTTTTTGCAAATTTCAACTGAAAAGTTACCTCTATGGGGACTTTCCGGACCCTTTAGGCTACTAGTGCTGTTGCCCCCACCAAAAAATAACACTGTATTAATATTGTGTATATTTCATATTAGCTTATTTATGACATTCTCTCCCAGCCCTTCTTAAAAGTATTATTGAGAGCAGAAACTTTTTTTTTTCTTTTAGTAAGTGCTTGGTTGTTTCCTTGCCAAGCAGAAAAGGCATAGCAACCAAAGCCCTCACCAGTCTAGAATGCAAAATCATTTGTAAAATACCCTAGGGAAGGATTGTGGAAAATGATAAGTAGTATTATGTCATTTTGAAAAAGCAAAATAGTAGTGGAGATGAAAGTAAGTCCACAGAAAACTCAGCATGAGGCCTAGCTAGGTCACCCTACATCAGGAACATTCAAAGATAAAATTGATAGGAGAAAAACAAATAGAAAAATGGAAACAACTCTTCTACAAAAATCTGTTTTTCTCACTAATGAGAATGAAAACCATTTCATTTGAATTTAAAATGAGTCCATAGTGTGCCAAATAAAAAAGCAAAATGTCAATAAATGAAGTTGAGAGGAGTAATGACCAAATAAAGTACACAGAAGACATTTTTGTGTGTGGGAAATATCTTGGACTTGAGTGATTGTTTTACAAGGTAACAAGATTAACAACAGAAAACTTGTGGACAAATTCCCACCCCTTACTGTCCTTCCACTTTCACTAAATGATCGAAAGGACATTCATAATTATGAATTCATACTTTCTCATTATTAAAGTTTTATAGGAATAATCCAAAGACATCTTTAATGGAAGTTTGGGAAGAAAATAACCAAGCTTTCCCAAATGACTTTTCTGCAGCTTGCCACCTGTTTATAGTCAAACAATTGATGTAAAGGTTCAAAGAATGCAATATTCTACTGTTGTTTATTTTCTGTTGATTATATAAAAGCTTTTAATTTGGTAGAACAAGCTGCAGCCTTTAAGACTCCCTGCCCATGAGGTGCGTCTCACACATATATGTTTAAGATTATACTGGAAATCTTAATAAATGCAGCCATAGAGATGGCTTCTTTCAGTGATTATGTTAAGCAAGGAATAAAACACAAAGATGTTATGCTGTTACCCTTACCAAAAGTTATTTGCTGTAAGCATGAGAGATATCATACAAGTTTTAAATAGAAGATGATGAGGTCTTGTAGACATTATTGTCAGTAATAAGTCCCATAACAAGATAACTCAAAAGACCAGCCTAACCATCTGTAGAGGAAAAATAAAACAGTGGAAAAATACCTATTGACAAGACTACAATAAGCAATTGGTTAACCAATTCATCTACTCTGTCAAGAAAATTCATACATCAGTGCTTTGGGTCAGAGACTGCAGACAGATGAGTTGGTCCAGAATTTATTTGGAGGAAGAGAGCAGCTTAGATTGATTTTTGGCAATTGTGCAGTAGGTTTAACAATCCCAAGCTTCACCTTGGTGTATGTATGGGAACACACACACACACACACAGAGTTTACTACAAATATTTTTCCTGATAATACTCTCATGCTGTGAATCTTAGGATATAATAATCTCTAAAGAATAAAAATTACAGATCACTCAAATGGCCAAACAAAAGCATATGCAAGCCTCAGTAGGCTACAATTTATTTCCAATGATAATCCAGGGGCAAAAAGTGAACTATGGCATGTTCTCAAGAAATTGTATAACCAAAAGATGTCCACAGCAAGAAAGGTATAATAGATAACTCAAAGTGTCCATGAAATGTTAACCTAGAAAAATGCCTTCAGCACATTCAGTAGATCCCCAACTTAAGATCTGTTCCAGTGGCAAGTATCCACAACAGTGATATCACACATTCTTTAAAATAATGGAAGTAGGGGCGGAGCCAAGATGGCGGCATAGAAGCAGCAAAGCACCACAGCTCCCACACAAACACGCTAAAAAACTCATAAAATGGGACGCTAAACAGATTTTCAAGCTCCAGAACTCTCCAAAAGACAGAAAGAACATCTGTTGCCACAGGCAGCGCAGCAGGCCAGGCTCTTCGCAGCAGTCTGGGACCCACCGCCCATCGAAACCCTGGCCTGGTCAGGCCCTGGGGCATCGGGCGGGAACCACGGCTATAGGAGAGCAGATCAGCTGCACTGGAGGCACAGTTACCACATTTATCAGGCCAGAAGAAAAAAAGGCTAAGAGGAAGGTCAGTGAATTTTGCTAACTCGGGAGGAGAAGAGCAGTTCCGGCCAAACTGCTCCCAGGGCAAGGAAGCAGTGGGAGGCGGCTGTAGCAGCAAGAGCAGCGGCTTCCACTGGACTGCTTCAGAGCCCACAGCCTGCAGATAGCAGGGGGGCTGACCCGATCCATCGGGGCAAGGGCTCTTGCGTTGAGTGCCCTGGATCTGGATCGTGGTCTTGAGTGG
>CM053596.1:231278720-231290329 GCA_028646575.1 Pseudocheirus occidentalis | reverse complement strand
TTTCCACAGTATACAAATTACTTCTTCTTGGCAGTCTGTAATATTTTCTCCTTGATCTGGGGACTCTGGAACCTGGCTATAACATTCCTAGGAGTTTTCTTTTAGGGATATTTTTCAAGAGGTGATCAGTGAATTCTTTCAATTTCTATTTTGCCCTCTGGTTCTAAAATATCAGGGCAATTCTCCTTGAGAATTTCTTGAAGGATGCTTTCTAAGTTCTTTTTTTGATTATGGCTTCAGGTAGTCCAATAATTTTTAAATTGGTCTCCTGGATCTGTTTTCCAGGTCATTGATTTTTTTCAAGGAGATATTTCATATTGCCTTCTATTTTTTCATTTGTTTGGATTTGTTTAATAGTAACTTGATTTCTCATAAAGTCATTTGCTTCCATTTGCTCCACAAATTCTGAAGCAATTATTCTCTTCAGACAGCTTTTGAGATTATTTTTCCATCTGGCAAAATCGACTTTTTAAGGCATTCTTCTACTCATTAACTTTTTGGGCCTCTTTTGCCATTTGAGTTAATCCGTTTTTTAACTTATTTTCTTCAGTCAGGTTGTTGACTCTCTTTTCATGATTTTCTTGCATCATTCTCATTTCTCTTCCCAATTTTTCCTCCACTTCTCTTACTTGGTTTTTAAAACCCTTCTTAAGCTGCCCTTTGGCTTGTAGGCAGTCTAGGCAGTCTTCATGTTTCTTGGAAGGTTTTGGTGCAGGAGTTCTGACTGTTGTCTTCCTCCTGTTCATGCTTTGATCCTTTTTGTCCCCAAAGAAGGAATCTAAAGTTGGATTGCTGTTCTTACTTTGCTTTCTTTGTCTGCTCATGTTGGCCAGTCAATTACTTGACTTTTTAGCTCTGTGAAACTCTTCTTCCAGTGGGGAAATCTCTGTCCCAAATCACTGGCGTTTTTGCAGGTGCCGGAGCTATTGGAAGGCCACTGCAGCCCCCACAAGCTTTGGCTCACTGAAAACACACCCCAGTACCACCACCCAAGACCGAGATCCGCATCCAGGCTGTTCAACGCAAGAGCACTTAGCCTCTGACCTATCACTTAACCCCCTGCAGTTTGCAGGCTGGGAGCTCTGAAGCAGCCATGTGGAGGCAGCCGCAGGGCCGTGGTTTCTGCTGCTTCCTTGCCCTGGAGGCAGTTTGGCTGGACTGCTCTTCTCCCCCAAATTTAGCTGAGTTCCACTGACCTTTCACTTTGTCCTTGTTTCTTGTGGCTTGATAATTCTAGAAACTGCCTCAGCTGATGCTGATCCACTCTCCTGAAGGCTCCAGCTGGGCCTTGTCCTGTCTGCCTTTGGCCAAGCTGCGGTTTCAGGCTTGGCTGGTTTGGGCTCCCAGCATGATGTGATGAGCCCTTCCTGCAGAGCTGCCTTCAGTGGGAGATGTGTTTTTCTGTAATTTTTTGTGAGTTTTGGAGCCCTAAAATTTGTTTAGAGTCATATTTTATGGGTAGTTGAGGTGGGTATGTGGGAGCTACTTTGATATCTTGACCCTGCCCCTCAATGAAGCCTGGGATAAACTGAATGAGCATCCCTTTGTAGGACAATAAGTGTATGTTAGAGAGACAATGTTGATAGGCAGTGTACCTGGCCCAGAATTCAGAGTGGATGGGATTATATCTAGGAAATTTATTGGAATTTCTCTCTGAGGGGGGGAAAAAAATCACATCTTGTTTTAAGCCTGTTACTGTGAATAAAAAAGTAGTCACTAGGGCCCCAGGGAAAAACCCTCCTGGGTAAAGATTTTGTATGGTTTTAGCTCTGATTTAAAAGAAGCCAGAAACTTTGAAGATCAGATTAGAATCAAAGAGGAATATTGTAGGATCACAACTTCTAGAATTAGAAGGTGCCTTAAAGATCTTCTAATCCAGAAGTGACAAGTGTTGACAGTGGAACCTGTTGAGATCTCTAATACTTCTAGAAGCAGATTAAAATTAATTGGGAAATATTTAACAAAATAAATAAAAATACATTAGAATGTAGATGTTAGTATGTTGTTATCTATGCCAATATTCAGCCCTTGGGTATCTTTGTTAAATATTTCCAAACTACTTAAAACATTTTTTTAACATCGATTTTTTTTTGTCTAATTTTTAGTCTGAAATTCTCTTTTTCCCTCCCACTGCTCCTGCACCCCTTGAGAAAGCAAGCAGTATGACATCAGGCATACATATCAGGTCATGCAAAACATTTCTATATTATCCACAGACATTTATTAAGAGCCTACTATTTTCCAGGCAATGTGTTAGGCACTGAGGGTTCAAATTAAAAGAGAATGAAACCATTCCTACTCCTCCTTATTATTACAGGAAAAGAAATAGAAAGATTAAGTGACTTGACCAAAGTCACTAAAATTGTTAACAGACCTGCACTTCAAATTCAAGTTCCTTAACTATATCCACCTCTCTTCACTCTATCATATAGGGAAATTCAAATCTCAAAAGTATAGGTTGTAATGAGGACCAGATAAAACTGGGAACATAGGAATAGAGTCTGAAGCAAGGGTGCTAAAGCCAGATATTTTAATGTTGGTTGAGGGAGAATTTAATCTAGAGGGGATTAATAGATGAATTCAATTTTATACTATTAACTTGTCAAAGATGTCTTTTTTTGTAGCAGCGTGTTTACCATGTCTTTTCCTCACTCCACTTTGAATGGCTTGGAGAGGATCTCCATGTTGTCCAGACTCCCTCAGTGGATACAGTGCTGGACTGGGAGTCAGGAAGACCTGTTCAAATTTGGCTTCAGACTTTTTTAGCTGTGTAAACCTGAGCAAGTCACTTAACCCTGGTTTGCCTCAGTTTCCATATCTGTAAAATGAGTTGGAGAAGGAAATGATAAACCCTTTGCCAAGAAGACTGCAAAAGGGATCACAGAGAATTGAATATGACTAAAATTAACAAAAACATCTTTGGCACTCAGCAAAATTAAAACTGAAATAAAGATTCTTTCTGTGTTCTATGCCACCTCCAAATACTAAGATTATCTTCCTCTTATTGGAAAGGCTAATAAAAAGAAACCCTGATGTTCTGGTGTGCTGAGTAATTATTTCAACTTTTTAATATAACAATATATCTTAGTTATGAATCAATATTACTTTCTATGTTGAAAGATGAAATTCAGAATCTTGAATTTAATCAGTTATCATACTTGGAATTACTATGAGGCCTGTAAATGAGTCATTCAGGTTTCATATACATAAAAGGTTTTTATTCTGGAGGAAAAAAAAGTGATTTCTTTGTCCACAGAAGTCTATTTAGGAGCCAAAAGAAGTGATAAATATACTGAGGCATCAATGATGGAAGCAGACAGGAGTTCTGAACTTCCTAAAGTCTTCAGAAGTGTGTAAGTTACATTACATCATCACCATGCTGACTACTAATTGGGATTCTCAAATTAGGTACAATACATAGCCATTTAAAAAAATTTCATTCACCGTTTCTATTGTGTGTTTTATTTAATCTTTGTATTACTGACTTTAATAATAGTCAAATACCTTGTTTGCCTTCTCCTTGTGTTTAATACACAAAATTAAGTGACATGTATGAATTTTTCCCAACTTTAAAATGTTTTCTCTCTTGATTAATAGTGATTTAGTTTTTTCTTCTAATTAGTTTAACCTGTTGTTCATATATTCTTGTCTAATATACTTTTTCTTTGCCCAGTTTAGTAGCCTAAATTAAATAGCATGGCATGGTTTTGGCGGTTGCTTTCCTTAGATGTTTGTTTTTATTTGTTTTTGTTGTTTTGTTATTCAGTTATTTCAGTCATATCCAACTCTTTGTGACTCTGTTTGGGATTTTCTTGGCAAAGATACTGGAATGGTCTGCTGTTTCTTTCTCCATTTCATTTTACAGATGAGGAAACTGAGGCAAACAGGGTCATGTGACTTGCCCAGAGTCACATAGCTAGTATTTAAGGCCAGATTTGAACTCTGGAAGATGAGTCTTCCAGACTCCAGACCTGCTTCTTTATCTAGTATGCCTAGCTGCTCTTTATTTAGGTTTCTTCAGTTCATAAAAATGGAAGTAAAAAAGCAACTTTGAAAATTTTTGCAAAGATAAGTTCAGTTTCTAAAGCTTAATTTGTGTTTGTTCTGAATATTATTCTTTGCTGATAGCAGTGGCCTGCATAAGTCGAGCCAAGAAGCTATTTTCTGAATTATATTAGATGGAAACAGAGCTGTATCCAATAGCCATATCATAATACCAGGAATTTTCTGGAAATGTTCTTGGTCTTGAATATTTTATATTCAGGGCGTCGGTTTATAAGGATTTTGTTATAAGGTTTATAAATGGAGAAATAGTGTTACATTATCAATTTTGCATAAATATTCTTTGGCAAAATTAAAGTGTTTTTGGCAGTGTATTTATTTAGAGCAAATTTTCATTCAGTATATTTGTGATTGATGCTTTGCTACAAAAAAATAAAATAGTCATGGAATTTTTTTTTACCTTTGCTAAAATAATGCTGTACTTTAGTCAGCATTGTGTTTTTCTTTCTCTTAATTTGTGTATTAGTTATAAACCAGATCCTGGCATAAATTACATAATATAGCAGTTTTGGTTACGAGGAATAAACAAATCACTTTGTTCAACATTTCATTTGGGTAATGTTATGTTGAGCTTTGGTTGTTAATTGATAGATATGGAATCCTCTCTCTGTGTGAGAGCACTTAAAATGCATAACACGTAGCTGTGAAAGCAGCTGTTGCTATAGCAACTCTCAGGTCACTAGCAACTCAGCTCACATGATTGGCTGTTAATGGAGACTAATATGTTTGAAAAGAGAATTGAGCAAATTGGAGGGGGTTTTAGAGAAATCATCTTAAACCTCTTCAAGTATATACGGGAAAAAAATACAAATTTAATACTAATTTAATAAGAAAGGAGTAGATTTACTAAGAATTGAATTACACATTTCCTTTTAAAGAAATTTTTAAAGCTCTTATTTAAAACATTTTTTTGGAATCCTAATTGTCATTTTTATTGTAGCATTGTGCAGTGGGATAATGATGTAGTATTTTAGCCATAAAAAACTGAAACACTGCTTTTGTGTCTATGTTGTGTTGGTTTTTTTTTCAACCTAGCATCCTGCTTCAGAGGAGATATAAAGGTTATGTATTTTGGTGTAGCCACAGATGTACTAGATCATACTATTTTCATTTGGCTCTTTGAGGAGGCCTCATAAGCCTGCCCCTGCCCAGAGATATATGAATGGAAGATTAAGAGCAGATACATGTTTGTATTTTGAATTTTTAAACATATATCATCATGAAAGTTCATAATTCATAGGATGATAGGTTTAAAACTAAATGGGAACTCAGATGTCATCTATTTCAACCTCTTCAATTCTATAGATGAAAAACATTTGTAGCAATCATTAAGAAACATTCAGTAAATCAAAAAGCATTTATTAAGCACATGATATTAAGTCAGGCACTGTTTTCAGTGTTGAGGATAAAAATAAAAAGAATGAAATAATCTCTATTTGCAAAAGGATTTACTACATTATTATGGGGAAGACAACAGCCACCCATGAGAGAGACACAGAGAGAGGCTATGCAACTTAAATATAAACTGTAGAAATACACATATATACATAATAGTCAAATATGAGTGTGAGGAGTAGCAGTTAAGGGAGAGGTTTAGAAAGAGTCTGTTACACTATTGTACTATAAGAAATGATGAGCAGGGTGATTTCGGAAAAATCTGGAGGGATTTAGATGAATTGATACCGAGTGAAATGGTCAGAACCAGGAAAACATAGTGCAATATGTTTTATTGCAATATGCAATATCATACAGTGAACAAATGACTTCACTATTCCCAGCAATAGAGAGATCGAGGCAGTCCCAAAGGACTCATGAAAAATGCTGTGTGCCTCCAGAGGAAAAAAACCGATGGAGTCTGAATGCGGCCTGAAGCGGCCTTCCTTCCTTCCTGCCCTATACTCTATCCACTGCACCACCTAGCTGCCCCTGTTATGTTGTTATACCATTAGAAATAAAATTTATTGAATCCTTGCAATCTGAACTCCTCTATGACTTGCTAGCCACCAGATCAAATGGCTTTTCTCAATTTTATAATTTCTCAAGACTTTTATAGTTTCAGGGTTCACCAAACTTTGGTGTGATTTTCTTTAAACAAACACAATAAATTATATACACTCATAGTCCTGCTTTAAAGTTGCTTTCCTTTCAGATCTTTACTTGTCTCCTTTCCTGGTTCTGCCTTACATTTCCTAAAACATGAGTGTTACAAGAGATGCTTTTTTTCCCCTTTACACTTATTGTATACATTTCTGCAGTATTACTTAGCATAAAACAATAGCTTTGCATTAAATGATCTCTTATTCACTTCCTCTGACTTGACCTGGTTATCATTTCTATACAAATCATTCTTGAACTTATATTTAAATCTCACAGTTGCATTACTGTTTTGGTTATGAAAGGTCCTTAAGTGTCAAACTCAGATTTTGTACTTAATTTTGTGGGCATTTAGGAGCTACTGAAGGTTTTTGAATTGAAGAAGAGTAGAGTAGTACTTGGGTTATGATATGAAAGATTTGAGAGGGGCCAACTTGGAATCAGAAAAAACAGTTATGTAGCAATTTAGTTTACTTTTATAGTACTATAGTTGACATAAGGGCTTGTAATTTTAAATTACTTAACTGGAACTGGATAAAAGGGTTGAATGCATAAGATATTGCAAATTTGATCAAATGTAAGGGGTTAGAGAGAAGGAATATTCTACATTGCCCTCATTTTAGCTTAGATTCCTGGGGAAATGATGACCTTCTAAGGAAACCCAGAATTTTGGGAAAGAATGGAGAGAAAGTGTGTTGTGATTTTCAGGTTCACCTAGTCAGTAGGCAATTTGATACATGGGCTTGGAACTTTAGGAAATGGTTGAGGGTTGGAGATACATTTTTTGTTGTTTTGCTTTTTGGAGGGGTGGGGGGATGTAGGGCAGTTGGGGTTAAGTGACTTGCCTGAGGTCACATGGCTAGTGTTAACTGTCTGAGGCCACATTTGAACTCAGGTCCTCCTGACTCCAGGGTTTGTGCTCTACTCACTGCACCACCTAGCCGCCCAGGAGATGCATTTTTAAAGTCATCTTGAGAAGGGAGTTAATCAAGGTACTGGGAGTTAATGAGAGCGACATAGAATGACCTAGTATAGACTGGCTTCTTAAAAGTCTATACCATATGGTGAACTATTAATAAACTTTGTTTTTCTTTGGCTGAGAAGACTTAAGTCTAATTCTTTTGGCAGGACCCAGGATGTTGATATTTTGGGGTCTCAAGGCAACCCTAACCTGCTTTGTGGTTATCCTCTTCATTTTTTAGTGTATGTGAGTTAGAGTGTAAATTCAATAGAACTGTCGAGACCAAATCCAGATTGCTAGAAATGAAATGGATTATCAAAAGGAGGTAGAAGTACATGTAGATTTCTCTTTGTAGAAATTTAGCAGTAAATAGAAAAGTTGATAACTTGATGGGATGACAGGGCAAAAGAGAGTGTTTCTTTAAGGATAGGAGAGACTTAAACATGTTTATAGACTAAGGTAAAGAGCTTTAAGAGGTGAAGTTATAAATGCTTTGATTGGTGAAACAGGGTCGTAGATGAAATTGAAGAGGTTGAAATTAATGATACAGGTATATAAAGATTAATGTTTTCCTCAGATTGGAGAGAGGAAGAAGAAAGATGAGAATATTGAGAGAGTTTAAAGGTTATCATCACATATGAATTAATTTAATGAATGTTGAAAGTGTAGGAGGGTACTCTGAAGGTAGATGGGATATGAGAAAAATAAAGATATGGAATGGCTGCTGTGACTTGAGTTAGATTCAGGTCTCTGGACATGTTGGCACATTTCTAGTGGCTGCTGAAGATTTCCAGTGACATATCTGTCTTTCAACTTCAGACTCTATGAAATTTTCTTCTCCCTTCTCCATGTCTAGATTTCTGTTAATGGAACCATCACCTTTCTTTTAGTTACTTAGGTTCAATTCAGTTCTTCAACTATTATATTAGTGCGTAAAGTGTAAAGTACTGTACATACAAACATTAGAAAGAGAGTACTTGCTATCATGGAGCTTCTATTCTACTTTTCCTCCACTCAGTTATATGTATTATTCACTTGTTACCTGAATAACACCTAGTTATTTAAGGTCAACAAGTGTTATTAGTTCCTATTATGAACTAAGCACTGTGATATGATTTGGGGATTTAAAGAAAAGTCTGCTCTCAACATGAAAACAGCCATGTGCCACCAAGCTACAGACAAGATAAATTGGAGATAATCAGTAGAGGGAAGGCACCCTCCC
This sequence comes from Pseudocheirus occidentalis, assembly GCA_028646575.1. NCBI lineage: Eukaryota > Metazoa > Chordata > Mammalia > Diprotodontia > Pseudocheiridae > Pseudocheirus > Pseudocheirus occidentalis. The sequence continues at coordinate 231,281,990 of CM053596.1, read as the reverse complement.
ATTGAGGAGGTTCAGAAAAAGCTTGTAGAAGGTAAAATTTTAGTTGGAACTTTAAGGAAGCCAAAGAAGCTGGAAAGTACAGATGAGGAAGAGAGCATATCTTGTGGGAACCAGAAGCAAGGAGGTTAGTGTCACTGGATCACAGTGAGTACCTGCTGGGGAAGGAAACTGGAAAGGTAGGAGAAGGCCATGGTAATAAAGTATTTCGAATGCCAAATAGATGATTTCATATTTCATTTGGGAGGTGATACCTACTAGAGTTGATTTAATAGGGGGAAGTGATATGATCAGACCTGTGTTCTAAGAAGACTCAATTTGACAGCTATGAGTGGGGAGAACACTTTTTTTACACTTCTCATTCACTTATTTTTTAAGTGTTTCATATAATAATCAGCATATATTAGGTGTTAAATAAAGTTGAAAAATTTGAATAAATGGAAGAATGAAATCTTCCTTTCTGCTCTTTATCACATTTGTACATTTTCTCATTCAACCTACATCTTAATTTACTTCGTTTTTATCTCCTGCCTGGTCTATTACAAAAGGTTTCCTTGTGATGTAAAAGGCTTTAATTTTTGTGATGTTTTGGTTCATCATGCCATTTTATTCAACTTTAATTTTTATTTAATCCTCTTTAAAATCCACTTATATAAGTTAATGGTGATATGATATAGTGGAAAGAACAAAGAATTTGGAGTCAAAGCCTTGGATTTATATCCTAGATTTGCAACTTATTTAAGAGCAAGTCATTTCTACTGTGAGCCTAAGATCCTTTTCTGTAAAATGAAGATGTTGGGCTATCTTAAGGCCATTATGGCTCTTAAATTTAAGGGTCTTTGGTCACTTACCTATTCAGAAATTCTTAGGGATATCCCATTACCTACAATGACCAGTGCTGCTTTTTTGTTCCTTTCAAAGTCTTCCACTATTTGGTTCCCATTTAACTTTCTAGCTATGTCATTCACTATTCCCTCACTTGAATTTGGTTGTGACCAAATGGGTTTATCCACTTTTTTCCCACATGTGGCCCTTTTCTCATGTGTCTGGCAACATGATTTTTAGCCATAAATGAGAATCAGAAAATAAGTAACAAGCTCTCTGAATAGCCAAAATAAAAATAGAGTGTATCTCTTTTCCTAGGTTTACATAGTTTTCAGTCACACCTACAGTGCTGTGATAGTTTTCTCCAGTAACAGCAAATTAGGGGAGAGAGTAAAGATGACCCAAAAAAAGGGGGCATAGGAAAAACAACAACAACATAAAGTGTTTTTAAAAGCAGCACAGGAACCCAAGTACAGGAATCTATGACTATTTTCCTGAGATTGTAAAGGACTATACTTCAGATCCAGAAGACATCACTAAAAATGTTCATTAAAATGAGCTCTGAGTTAACCATATAAAAAAGTTAATTTATATTCACCATACTCTGGTTAAAAATTTATCATTTGAGGACTTTTCATTTAAGGAAAAAAAACCTTTTATACCTAAAAGATTCTGCTATCCTCTTCACCCAAAAAGTGTGAACAACCCTTGAGACCAAAATAATGCTATTCAGGAGGATTCATTTATCCTCAAGATTAATGTGGTAGGTATTTAAATAACTATCATTTAATTGAATTTCAGTCTCTAAAAAAAAGAGAGAGAGACTTGAAACCTGGATCTTAAATATAGGTTGTAGAGATTGAACAGATTTGGTAAAGACTTGTCAGGGATAGAATCCAAGATAAACTATAGCCAGAAAGTCAGAAAAGGTTTTGAACCTTTTCTGTCCTTAATCTAGAGGGGGGACTAATAGATATCTTTAGCTAGAATTTGAGTTAAAGATGTCAGTTGTCTAACCTGAGAGTGAAAAATGGAGTAGCATCATTTAAAAGCTGATACGTACAGAAAAACCTGGTAAGACTTATATAAACAGCTGCAAAGTGAAGTGAGTCAAACAAGGGGAACATTGTACACAGTAAGAGCAGTATTGTATGTAATAATGATAAAACTTGAAAGACATAATTAGTCTGATCAATACCAAAATACAATACCAAAAGACTCATGATGAAAAATGCTATTTCCAGAGAGTGAACTAATGAACTTTGAGTACAGATTGAAGTAGAATTTTTTCACTATATTTTTCTTCCTTTTTTGGGGGTAGTGAGAGGAGACATGACAAACATGGAAATATGTTTTGTGTGACTTCATGTGTATAATTGATATAATATTGCTTGCCTTGTTAATGGGTAGTGGAAGGCTTGGAAGGAGGAAAATGTTTTAAAAAATTAATGCAAAAATAAATAATAAATTTGTGTTAAAATCAAGTGGAATGTAATACTGCTATGTTAACTTTGTTGTGCCCTGGGCTATATTATAGTAGATTTTATATTGTAACCAACTCAATACTCAGGTATAGTAAGAAAAGATACTGTTTCATTTGCTCTTCCCATCAACTGGGAGGATGGTGCTTTAATTATTCTCAGTGATGAGGAAACAGGCTGAGTGACTTGTCCATGGTCACCTAGCTTGTAAGTGCCTAAGGATGGATTTGAACTTAGGTCTTTCTGACTTTAGGCCCAGAACTGTATTTGCTGTGCCACTGAGCTGCAGTATTATTCCAAAGACATGATTAAAAGTGAGTGAGGTTTTAAAAAAGAGTATGGTCCAAAAGATACATCTCTCTCACATACACACATATGCACATGTGGCCTTTGGAGTCAAGCTACTATAGTATGATATGGAATTCCCTGTATAGGAAGCTATATATGGGTGCCTAGTCTGCACTTCATAGATTTAGAGCAGTGGTTCTCAACCTTCCTAATGCCGCAACCCTTTAATAGTCATATGTGGGCATGTCTGCATGTGGGCAGATAGAGGAAGTTCCTTAAGACCATCAGAAATATGTGTTTTCCGATGGTCTTAGGTGACCCCTGTGAAAGGGTCTTTCTGCCCCAAAGGGGTCATGACCCACAGGTTGAGAACCACTGTTTTAGAGAGATATCTGGGACACTGAGCAAGTTGAGTAATTTGCCCAAGGATTGCACAGCCAGTATATGGCAGCAGTGGGGCTAGAACTCAGGTCTTTCTTGTCTGTGAGGCCCATTTTCTCTCCACTGTGTAACACTGCTGCTTGTCTATCTCTAATGATCTAGGAAAAAAAAAAAACTTTGCCTTGACTTCTTCATATATCCTTCAGATTTCTGGCCTTTGCATTGACATGTATCTTTTAATACACCTTTTAAAAAGTGTTGACAGTAGCGGCAGTGTGGCTTAATGTGCAGTGAACTG